>CM038226.1:63581697-64161697 GCA_021442155.1 Cymbidium sinense | reverse complement strand
AAGAAGAGGCTGCTTGCTTAAGGAGATAGCATCTTAACATTGTCTTAATTATAGCCTGATTTCCTTATGTAAATCTTAAAATCTATTTCTTCTCATACATTATTTAATTTTTTTTTTAATTTCATTTTGCTATCATCCGAATTTATCATAATTTCTTTTGTTTGATTTATTTGTTTTAAACATGTTGAGAATTATAAGTGGTTAAACTAATAAAGGTAAGAAATTCATATGATGCTATTTTATTCCCTTCTATTGCTTTTTTTATATATTTAATATAAACTAAAATCTTTTATCTTATGGTTAAAGCTCTTGTTCTCTCTTTTGTACTTAATTCTATAGAATCTCTTTTGTATATAGCAATGGTTGGTATTGGTTTTAATGCTTTAACTAAAACATTAAGTCCATATTCTTTTAAAATAGCTATTTTGATGCTTACAAATAAATATCAAGTGCTTAAGATTAAGTACAAGATAGCATGTTGATATGAGAATGATCTTCTAAAATAAGTGATAAGATAATATGGTGAAAAAACTTTTAGAAGGTTAAAATGTTATTTTAAAATGTTATGATCGAACAAAGATTAATATGTTTTGGCTAGCGTTAGTTTGCATATGAGAGTCTTCGACTTCTTTGTAATAATTGAGTGTCTTTGAATTTTAAGAAAGAATTATGTAGTCTTTATTTATATCTAATTGATACTTATGCTTATTGTATTAGATTATCTTTCTTCATTATATTATTGTAAGATTGATTAAGTTGTACAACATAAATCTCATTATCACTTTATATGCTTGCTCTCTTTAGTGATTATTTTTCTAGTTGTCATTTCTACATGATGTTAGGGGTTTTTCCTAGCACACAATCCATATAAATAGCACATAATAAGTAATGTTTCAAAGCACTAAAGATTCAAAGGTATTGTCTTAAATCTTTTTATTTGGATGATCTTTAGAATGTTAAAGTTTCATTCTCTTGTGGCTCCCAAGTTTAAGAGTTGTGATTTTAATTATATGTTAGTATTACTATTTTTTATTTTATTATTCAGCACTTTTTTTTAATATTTAGAATGGAACTATCTAGAAGTCAAAATTTTACTTTGTCCCATAGAGTTCATGAGAAAACAGATCCAACTTGGAATCATTTTAGTGAATGTGGAAATCATAATGAAAAAAAAAAGAATTTTAATTATTCGTATTGTAGACTTATATACAAAAGTGGAAACGTAAATATGATCAAGCAACATCTAGCAGAAAACATTGCTCCATGCAAAAACATTTCGAATGATATTCACTTTTAAATGAAAGAAAAATTAAAAGCAATATCTCAAAGGAACAAGATGCACAAGATGATAAAGAGAGCATGCTCCTTTATGGTGAATATATTGTTGAAGAAGATAGGGAAAAAGTAGATGAAAAAACTTTTGGTTATAGCCATCTTCAAAAGTATTTTAGCATCAGAGGTAGTGCGAAGACCTAACATGGCACTTGCTAAGTGATTTTCTTACATATGTATTTCATTCGATGCTTTGAATTCATCATTTGCATAGAAAGTTATAGATGTAATAGTTGTAATTAGTCTAGGTTATAAACTTTTGTCATATCATTGGATGAGAGTTAATCAATTAAATGATTGTAAAGATGTGTATAAGCTTTTGATTGAGTCTTATAAATATTGTTAGAAGAAAACTAGGTGCAGCTTAATGATTGATGAGTGGACAGAAGTTAGGAATATAACTCTAATTAACTTTTGGTTTATTGTCTATGAGAAGAATCTTTTTAAAATCTATTAATACTTTTGATATTAATAAGAATGCTACAACTCTGTGCTCCTTATTTATTGGGGTAGTTAAGTGGGTAGGTCTTGATAATTTTGTGAAACTTGTGCTTCATAATACAACAAATTATAAAAAGGTTGGAGAGTTGCTACATGAAAAGTATAGGAATATTTATTGATTTCTTGTGTAGCATATTGCTTAAATTTGATTTTAAAAGATATAAGTAGCTTGTCCATGTGGAGGAGCTTGCTAAAAAGGCATCAAAGATAACAATGTTAGTTTATAATTATATATTTACATTATTGTTGACCTCACTTTTGGAGTGAGGATCCAACTCTTCCATCTTAGATCTAGGAGTCTTCTAGACACTAAGAGTTTCTCAATCATAGGACACTTCTAGTGACTAAGTAAACACTTAACCTAAGCTTAAAGATTTAAGAGGATTAGTCATAGGGTTTAGATCATACTTTAGGGATTAGGATGACCTACCAATCCTTTAGCCTAACCCAATTAATGCCTACCCCCTTTGGTCAAACAAAACTTAAAATTCAATTCATCCAAATTCAATTAAACCAACAATCAAATTCAAGCCTCAAATCCAATTGAATATCAAATCCAAATAACCTAAGCCTAAGTCCTATGATTTAACCTTATGAACATAGCCAAATTCCTTTCAATCCAAATCAAACTTAATTGATTTTTGTCTCATAAATCAATCAATCCTTCAATCATCCCTCCAAATCAAATCTACAATCAAATTCAAATAACTTAAGCCTAAGCTCTATGATTTAACCTTATGGACTTAGCTAAGTCTCTTCAATCCAAATCAAAATCAATTGATTTTCTCATGAGTCAATTCAATCTTTCAATTACCATTCCAAACCAAAATATACAATCACACTCAAGACCAATTGAACTAAATCCAATCCAAATCAAACCAAGTTAACTCACTTGACTCAAAATACCCAAATGATCCAAAATCCATTCAAACCCAAATCAATTGCAACCAAAGCTATAAAATTATTCCAAATCAATATTCAAACTCAACTAAACTCAAATCAAACCTCAATCAAGCTAATTGACCCATTTAGGCTCACTTGACCCAAAGTGACAAAAAGGACTCATTTGAGCCAATTTTCAATCCAACCTAAGTTGGGTTGAATCAACCGACCAAAACCTCCCACAATGATTGTTGACCATCCTTGATTGATCAATTACAATCAATTATGTCAAACTAAGTCAATTTAGTCATTTGACCAAGTAAACTCACTTAGCCTACATGAGCCAAATTATCCAAACTTCATCCTAAACCAAATTAATTGAAACCAATGATTCACATCAACCTAAGATCAATCCTTGAATATGACTTGATCATCAAGTGAGCCAAACCTAACCCAATTGGCCCTTTGACCTAAGTTGACCCAAATTGACATAAAAGACCAAATTGGGTCAAACTAAGATCTAAACTAAATTGATTACAACCAATGGCTCAAGTTCATTCCATATTGATCATAGAATATGATTAAAGCCTTGATTGAATCCAATTTGACCAATTGAACCTAATTGACCTATTTAGCAAAAATTGACCTAAAGGGTCAAAATGGCCTAATTCAAAACCAAATCCAAATTGATTCAAACCAAAGCCTACAATCATCTTCAATTGATCAATTGAACATGAGCCAATGCCTAACTCATGCTAATTTGATCAATTTAGTCAAATTGGTCAACTTTACCCATTTGACCCAAATGAACTCAAATGAACCAAATCTAAATCAAAGCCAAATTGAACCAAACCAATTACACCAAAATATTCAAAATAGTCATTTGAACTTGAAGAAAGCCTTGGTTTGACCCAAATTGACTAATTAGTCAACTTAACCCAACCTAGCCCAATTTGACCTACACGGGATAAATTGAGCTACCCACTCAAACCAAGCCCAAACCCTATAAAATTTGGCATGACTATCCTTAGCTCACCTTGGGTCAGGCCAAATAAAACCCAACCCCCTTTGAACCCAGTTTGACCCATTATCCAATGGGTAAAGCCTTCCATATAGGACAAAATCTAAATATGGGGGGTTAATAACCCTACTTTATATTTGGCAGCCACCCAAAGCCAAAAATTGACCCTTGACTAAGTGGCTAACATGCCTGGTTAGGTCATCCCTTAGTCAAGGAGGTGAGTTAACCCACCTCCCCTCATTGGCTCAACCCAAAGGAGATGGAAACCACTTAAGCCAGCCTCCGCAGTCCCTTGGCCACTCAACCGAGCCACCTAAGTCCATTCTTTCCACCTCGGGTGGCCAGACTGCTGCAACTAGTAGAGCTCATCCTGTCCATCCATCTTGAGGTATGAGGAGGTATACTTCCCCTCATTCAGAGAAAACCTAGCAATTGAATTCTTTGAGAGCTCAAGCATCCCGAGATGAACCCCTTGAGTGATTTCCTAAGCTTCCTGAGCCTTCCCATCGCTGAAGACGATGAAGCCGAGCCTATCCAAAATAGGACAAGCTTCAACTCCGTCCAACTCCACCAAATCCCAACCAATCCTAAATTAACTTCACCCACATCTTCACTGAGCTCTGGTAAGGTGAAACAAACCTTCTCCCGAGCGATCCAAGCACTGGAGGCCACTCAAAGCATAACTCTGATGCATTTTTCGGTGATGTTCTATCCACTAGATCACCGGTGAAGAGTCAAGGTTCCATCTTCTCAATAGAGCTTTGCGTCATCAAGGAAAAGCTACCTTAGTCAGATTCGCCACCAGTCTTGAGCTCCAGAGAGGTAATTTTCTAGCAAATCCAGATTTTCCAATTTTTGTTTAGCCTTTCCGAAGGGAATGTTGATGCCATGTGAATCTGGCTATTATATTTATTAGGATCCTCCTTTTGAAGGTGTGGGTTCTATCCCAAGCTAATTTGATCTCCAGTGAGCTCGAATTGGGTGGAGGAAGGCGAACGATGTCCGTCTTCCATCGCACGGTAGATGATAAATCATCTACTACCCGTTCTGCGTGATTGGAATGGACGGTTGTGATCTCTTGTTATATTTAATCTTATTTTAATCTTTAGGAACTACGAGATTAATCTCTGTCATCGGATCTTAGATCATACAGTGAGGACAAAAGCGCATCCGCTATCACTGCATCAGCACTGACTTGGATAAGTTTAAATAATCAACCCCATGACACCATGTGCAAAGCACACCACATCAGCACTCCGCGTGGCGCTGATGGGATTAAGCTTAATTAGGGCTTAATAATTAGATTTAATTACTGAAATTTTAGAAAATTATAATAAATTATAGAAAATTCAAAAAAATATAAATAAATACTCATTTTGAAGATAATTTAGAGGAGAATGAATTAAAATTATTTCCATTTAGTTTTGAATAGAAATTAAGATTTAATTAGGGTTTAAATGTAAACTTAAGTAGCTTAATTAAGTCCTAATTACTTGGGCAAAAGATTTCAAATTTTGTATGTTCATTCAATGGGATAACCTCTGACACCTATTATTTTATTGAAATTTATTGCATAGTAATGAAAAGAAATTAATGATTCAAACCTTAATTACCCTCTTTAATTAATTAAGTGATTAATTAACATTCAAAATAGTAAGAATTAATTAATTAAGACACATTAATCATTGTTTAATAGTGAATGGATAAGGGGGAGGGACTAGGACTCTTTTCTTAGTCTCTTTTCCTAAGTTCATTTCATTTTAAAAGGATTAATTAATATGAAAAGTTATTATGTGCTTAATTAGTTAATTAAATGTCCAAATGAAATTAAATTAAAATGAAAACCACATCAGATAATTAATAATGAAAATAAGGGCTCCTCTTTATATGTTTAATAACATAAAGACCTTTTAAGGAAATTATGATTAACCCATAAGTGTGAAAAAATAATAAAAGCACTTAATTAGATTCTTTAATTTAATTAATCCTTAATCATAAGCCAAGCGCATTGGGTCCTTTAGAAGCATTGTAACTTTACTTTCCTTACATGTTCATATATTTGTGGCTCATGATTAAGTGATTAATCAAACTAAAAAAGCATAGGAAAGGGTAATTAAATGACTTAATCAATAATTCAACTTAATTAATTCATAAAATTTATCTAATTGCCTTTCCTTGAATCAATTAAGTTTGCCAACATGGGAATGGGATGAAAATAACAAATAATCTCCCCTATTTCTAAATCAACTCAAATCTAAAACTAAATTAAAAAGAAGCTTTAGTTTTCCTTAAATAATTTTATTTTGCCTGATTGTCCTTAGGGATTAATTTAGTTGAATGAATCACATGTTTAAGTTTGGTTATTCCTCTCCAATTACTTTAAATATTGTATGTCATGTGTTCTCATGCATTCATTCTTTCAAAATTAATTGAATCAAATGAAGGTTATTTATGTAAGGTTGCATGTGTTGATTTAACTTGATTATATGCGTGGTTATTATCACTAATAAATCTAAATCTATCTTTCAATATTTATAAATTACTACTAACATGTGGAGTAATGGTAATTATGAATACATATAGGATTTGCATGTGCTTATAGCTTAGTCATATGAATGTGAAGCTTTTTTTTCTTAGATTCATATATAAATTTACATAAGTTTGAATTTTAATAAGTATATAGTCTAGATATCCCAGGAATATGAGGTTTTAAGTAGCCCCAAAGAGGTCATTTGATTACCTCAGTTCCTTGGTTAACAATGAGACGTACTTATTTGATTTCATTCTTATGTATTTTGGAATTATAATTTGGATAGAGCTTTAATCCATATTTATAAAAGATTTAATTATAGAAAATACAAACTTTGCATGATTTCCATCCTTATGATTATGTATACATTTACATGTATATAAGATAGTAAATGTTTAGTCTAGACATCCTAGAAATATGAGGCTTTAAGTAGCCCCAAAGAGGACATTTGATTATCTCACTTCTTTGGTTAACAATGGCATGTACCTGGTTACTTCTTTTATACATGTGTATGTGTGCTTAACTAGAAGATGAAAATACCCTTTTGTTATCAAAAATACATACATCCATAATCATCTAAGTAATGGGCATACATTACATGTGAATTTGAAGCTCTCTTCCTTAGGTTCATATATAGATTTACATAAGTTTTAATGTTAATAAGCATATAGTCTAGACATCTCAGAAATATGAGACTTTAAGTAGCCCCAAGGAGGTCATTTGATTACCTCACTTCCCTGGTTAACAATGACACCTACTTATTTTATTTCATTCCTTTGCATTTTGGTATTAAAATTTGGATAGAGCTTTAATCTACATGTATAAATAATCCAATTAACAAAATATAAATTCTAAACATATGCATCCATCATCATTTAAGCATGCCAAAATACATTGTATGTACAAATATACGAAGGATTGAATCATATGCATGCTATATGTAAAGGGAAGGAATGGTTCAACATATGCTATGTGATAGTAGTTCAATCATGTTAATCTTAAAATGCCTTTCATATTGAATAGAATTATTTAAGGTTCACGTAAACTTAGATTAATAAACATATTTATTAAGCCATTCACTAAAGAGAACTAAGTCATCAAAATATGCTTTAGGAAATGGCTTAAGATAGAGATGAAAGAGGGTAAGCCTCTTTCCTCTCTTTATTACACTTAGGTGCTAAGTGTAAATCAAATGAAATAAATCAAAACATAAATTAAAATTCACAAATCAACTAAACAACTTGAAATGAAATCAACCTTCATGGTTAACTTAAACAATTTCTAAGACTTAGACAAATCGCAACTCTAATGCTTAGTGAGAGATACTTCACAAAGCCTAGCACACACATTAGAATTAAGCCACCACTTCTAGTCCCATGTTAGGATGGTGTATGTGTGGTGTATATTTTGTTTTATGATGCAATATTTTAGACTAGAAGTTAGGTGTATGTTTTGTAGACTGGATATTAGGTTGCTCTTAGCCTAATCATATTTTCTGCAGGAAGTTATGCTAAAGGGGTTGCATAAAAATAAATATAAGTGCTCTTTTTATAGGTTGCTCAAACCCCTAAGCATAATCTAACTTAGGACAAGTGGGCTTTGTTACCCATGCACAAGGTATTAATCCAAAATTATAAAGATAACTACTTGGGATTGTATGTATGTTTTATTAAGTTTTATTTTGTACGGGTAGTTAGATTTACTTTTTACTTATGAAATACAATTTTTTATAGGAATTAGGATTAGTACTATGGGGGATTAAGATGAATAGTTGCTAGAAGGCTCAGTCCTGAGATGCCCTATGATGCCTTTAGAGCACAATCAAATCTAAAGAAAAGAAAAGGAGGATATGAATAACTGAAGAATGAAGACCCCTATAGCCTGTATTCATTCTAATTGTAAAATTATTCTTTCATATTCTATGTTGTATAAGGGTAGAGCCAGGCTACCCATCTGTTCTCTTTTCGGGATGTACTTCGATACCCGACCACACCAACCTCTTATTCTTTTGTGCAATCTATAAAATTGATTGATGATTTGTTTATAATGTGCAACATGATTGCCTCCTCTTTATAGTTTCTTAATGTTTGATGCTTTAATGTGTAGCCTAAATGCAGTAGGTTCTTAGGATAAAAATAAATTTTTTATCCAATTAACAACTCATAATTAAAGTTCTAAATAACTTATAATCTCACTATAAAACCTAGGCTATAACCAATATAATTAAAAGATTTAGTAACCCCATAGCTATATGGTTGTATGTCTCACATCATGCATGCATATTTTATCACTCTTGCTAAAAATGACGACCTCCATCCTTACACTTTTGGGATCGCTTGACCCATGAGAGCAACCCCTCCTAATGGAACTTCACCCTCTCTCTTTTGATTTAGCCAACAATTTTCATCATGCATTTAGGCATAAAGAAATCCTAAGCTTTTGCCCAAATGAATGAGTTATAATGAAATAAAATTTGAAAAGATTTTGCACTTGTAGATTAAGTCATATGCTCATACCACTCATGCTCTAGTCTCTAAAGCAGTGAGTTTAGGACTTTAGTTTATTTCCAATTAAATAATAAAACTTGGCCATCTTGTAGTTACATAAGACCATACTACATAGATTTAAAGCGTAGGATTTGTTACTTGGCAGCCACTCCAAGTGGTTGTAAGTCCAGAAGAGTCAGACGGATTTATTCTCTCTTGCAGAGATAAACCCTTATGTCCATATTTCGCTTAGATTTAGGTCGTGCTTTAACTTGTTCTAAAGCTCCCTAGAATTAAGATCTAAGGTTGCTAGTTTCTTTTGGCTACAAGCATAAATTGTTGCCTCTTATGCATTTTCATAATCTTATATTGATGGAGTATAGAACCTAGTAATCTAATAAAATTTCAAACTCAAACGAATAAAATCTCTTCACTTTTAAACATATAAAGCCCCACCATGGGATAGATTGGATTGCTCACTAGGCCTCATAGTATAATGAGCATTCCCTACTTATCTTCCTTTAGCTTCTAAAATAAGTCTTTCCACTTGAACTATCTCACTTGATTTTCCAAACATAACCAATCCTTTGATAGTCTTAGCCTTGAAATCTTTGGAGATAATAATTGTCTACTTCAATCGAGAGTATTCTTAAGAAATCTCATTCCCTAAGATGTAATTAACTATGGAGGCTTACCTCCATAGGGAACTTAAGAACCTTGCTTAATACAAACCTTGCTTTACTCTTCTATATAAAGTAAGGGAAAAATCTCTGGTATATTTGAAGACCCATCATGCCTTAGGAGTTCTTATTTATGTGATTATATCCATTGTAGGGTGATGCATTTATCTCTTGAGATAGTACATCATACCTTAATATTGTACCTGATCACTTCAATAAGTATCCTCTATGATCTGCGTGGTGTCCACCCCACATCCAAAAATAAACACCATAATTATCTTGGTTAAGGAAAAGGTCAGAGTGGATAAAATAAATACATCTGGAAACAACTTGTTTTGAACCAATCTTTATTACCTTAAAAATGGGTATGATCATAAACATAATTTGTAAGCTCTTATTACTAACAAGTAATATATTGACTCAAAATTAGTAAATACTAATAAGGGAAAATAAACTACTTCTATCATTATGGATAATAAATTTTGGAATGAATGTTTCATCATATCCAAAATAATAGGACCACAAATAATATTGATGCAAGTTATCAATTTAGATGAAAATCCATGTCTTGGTTATGTTAATGATGGCATGTATAGAGTTAGAAAGATAATTAAAGCAATGTTTAGAAGTTTCAAAAGATTGTACAAATCATATACTTATATTATTAAGAAGGGATGGGTTAAATAACTATGACAATGTATCTACTCTAAATGCATATTTCTTAAATCCACATTTTCAATATGATGAGAGAAATATTGCTTAAAACTTAAATTAAAGCAAGGATGAATTGAACTTAATGGAAATAAAGATATATCACCCAAGACCTAATTGGCAATGAGCGAAGTTAAAATATATCGTGTTACATTATTATGGGAAGTTGATTACTTTCACTATGACTAAAGAAATGCATCATGGTTAGTTTTTCAAAATTCAAATTATTTTTATTCATATCTCCTTGACATATTTTATATTTTTGATATTAATAAAAATCATATATGTAGATGAATGATAAAAAATGTTTAGTTCGATTGCTCTTAATTTGCAAAAATAGGCTATTAAAATTTTAGGCCAAACTTTTTCTTCTTCTTCTTTGAGGTGTGAAAGATATTAGATTGTTTTTGAACTAATTTATACATAAAGAAGAAATAATTTGGAGCACTAAAGGTTAAATGCTCATGTGTATATTCGCTACAATCTTAATTTAAGAAATAGGTATGCTTTAAAAAAAAAGTCTTATATTATTAAATTATTATTTTTAACTTTTGTACTTCATTTTATGTTTATTTAATAGGTTTTATCTTAAAAAGAAATTAAGATCCATTAGATTATATAACTATTGAGGCAATAGATTTTTGGATAATTGATGAAGAATACCCTCCTGAATTAAATTATGATGATTTGGAGAATAAATATATAAAGATGATGCTATTCCTATTATTGAAGGAGTAAATATATTATCTAAAAGACAAACTAAAAATAAGTTTTTCAAATATATTTAAATTTCTTATAAGGAAGAAATAGGATTTTTTTATATATGTGATTTGTAGATGAAGCAACTAGTGTTATCGATGAAAGCCACATAACACATGAACATCATATTTCAAAAGCGTTTAGAGAGGGCTACAAGACAAACTTTGAAGATGCATCTTTTGAGAGAGGAGCCTCACAGAGATAACATTTAGAGATGAATTTTAATGCTTTCATGTTTAATATTTAGTTTTTAGAGAAAACCTTTGGCTAAAGCATAAATTAATGATATATCATGTCTGTTGAATTATGATTGTAACAATTCTATTATGACTTATTAGTATTAAATGTTCTACATCATAATTTGTAACATCTTTTTGTATTTACTTTATCTTATATTTACTTGTATATTTAATTTGGTTGATGCCAAGTTATTGACTTATTTTAATCTTCAATTCCTTTTTAGATAAGCAATTTCTCGAAGTTCTCAAAGGGAATATTCAAAGAATTAACATGGCTACCAAAAAGGTTAATATTTAAATATTGATGCATTTAGCATTAAAATTGCATAAAATATTTTTTTTCATTTGATCAATATTTCATAAATTATTTCTCTAAAACAACATATATTGCATCATGATTACATCATTTAAGTCACATTTAGATCATTTTAATATTTATTTCATCATCTAGTTCAACTCCGGTTCGACCATCGAACCTTGAACCTCTTCCTCTTCTCGTTTCATGTCTTGTCTAATTTTTAGAACCCTATATTTTGTGTGATTAATATATATATATATATATATATATATATATATATATATATATATATATAGAGAGAGAGAGAGAGAGAGAGAGAGAGTGAGTGTGTGTGTGTGTGTGTGTTTGATGTGGCATAAGATGCCAATCAAATGAACAAATAAACCAACTTCAAGGCATGAAGAATTAATGTGACACAAGGTCACAATCAAGTGACTAAATGGACTATATTCATGAGCTTAGAGAAAAAATTTTAAGAAACATTAAGTTCAATGCATGAACACCGCTAAGAAGACTTTATATGTGAATTTTATGTATTATAATTTGTGTTGTGTGATGTTAATTTTATGTTTAAATCTTATGATTATATTATGGTTGAAATCATGTAATTCCATGTGTTAATATGTGTAAGTGGTAGTTTGGTGCCTAGGTGCTAAATTTCTAGCACAATGATGCTACATTTTGAAGTAGTTTATGTTTAGAATAGAGAGAATAGTGCCTAAGCATTGGTCTTCTAACACCTAAGCATTATGTTTCAACATGTTAAGTTTTAAGCAATTTTTAGCATTGGTTAATGAGTTATTTCGAAGAGGCGCACCCTTTGGTGACTAGTGACTTGTATAAAAATATTTAATTTGTGAACTCAAGTAGTTTTCTATATTTAATAAAGAGAATTGAGTGATGAAACTCATTGGCTGGAGCCTAGGAGATTGACCAAGGAAGGATATTTGGTGATTCACTTATAAACACTACTTTGATAAGTAATATTGTTACTTTATTTGTTTATTTTATATGTTATTCTTTACTTGCAATATTCAATAGTATTTTATCCTTGGTATTATGTTCTACTCAATAATTTTCCTACCCAAATTCAATATTAAATTCCACATATGAGGTTACCCTAAGCCTGGGTGTTTTAGGACCGCGCTCGTGTTGGCTTGCATTTGGCCAACCCAACCTACACAAAAAAATGCCAAAATCTCTAGTTTAAAAAACCACATATATACATATAATATAAACATATTAATTTGGTCATGTTATTTGAGCATTGCTAAAGATTAACCCACTTAAAGCCCAAAATAGTCTGTTATGGATTAGTATAGAGAAATATTATAGAAATATTATAGAATCTAATCCAAAATTTATAAAACTTTTCCAATAAAATTTAGATTTCTTCCACTACAACTTCCTTTTTATTTCATTTAATATGGATATGTTGTAAGAGAGATACAATTTAAGCAAATTTGGGTTCCATATTTAGGGATATTTTAGGTTTATTGCTTGGCCAATAATTTTCCATTTAAAATCCCTATTATCACTTAAAATTAAACTCTAGCTCATATAGCCTTATTGTCCTAAGTATATTAGGAGAGCTCCTAATTCACCAATTTAATCATTTTAGTGATCTAACCCCACCATCCACACTAGTGTTTGTGTGATAGAGTTTATTATTTTATAGATTTATAGATGTATTTTTTAATGAGTTATTAGGTTCATTTTAAACCAGAATTTTTTGATTGCATAGTAGTACTCTTCTTATAAATTAAGAAGGAGCCTAGGATTTTTGTTTATCTTATATTAAAACTTTACATCCACATACATTACAATGGTGTCCCACCACCCATCCTAGTTGGCCCATGATATCTCTTATTAAAATCCTATGTCTTTTGAAAGGGACATGTGTTATTTTGATGCTAGAAATGCCACCTACATGCTTATGGACCTCGTTGAAGACCTTATCCACTTAGGACTTATTACTTGCTTTCTAGATGATGTAGTCTTAATAATCATTTATTTCTGTAATTACAATTGTATAAGATACTTGGCATCTTTTTTTTTTTTGCTTTCTTACTTTTTTTGTAAGCTGAACTATTAAATGTAAATGCAACTTTTAAGGGGATCATTTTATTGAAAATAGAAATAAATCATAATGATCTAGCTATATCAAAAATTCCTTAATGTGAGGATGAGTATAAGGTTAGTCCCTAATCATGAGATTTATATTAAACGCACACAACTTTCATATAATAAAAATTAATTGGCTTAACTATCCAAAAAAAAATTAAGGTTAGAAGAATGATGTCAAGAAAACAACATAGACATCTCACTTAGTAGGGTTGTAAGTTAACACCTTTTATGCTTTAAAACCATAAGTTCAGTCTTATAAATATGCAAGATAGTTTAGGTTATTATCAATTACAAAATAGATTAAGAAACTAAACTCACTCCCTAAATCTAAGATCATGACTAGTATGATATGCTTCTAACTAATATAATAATTTATAGATGTTGTGTTTATTTTTTGATGTATTGTGTGGACATAATGTAGATCTTAGAGGGTACTTATTGAAGTGATCAGGTACAACATTGAGATATGATGTAATATCTCAAAAGATAGAAATAGCACCCTACAATGGAAATAATCACCTGTCTTCGTATATACCAGAAATTCTTTCCCTACTTTACATGGAAAGGTAAAATAAGGTTTATTTTATGTCGAGTTTTTTAGTTCCCTATGGAGGCAAGCCTCCATAGTTAATTACATCATAGGAAAGAAGATTTCCTAAGAATACTCTCGATTAAAGTAGTCATTTATTATCTCTAAAGATTCAAGGATAAGAATATCAAGGGATTGATATTTTTAGAAAAATCAAATGAGATTGTTCAATTAGAAGACTTATTTTAGAACCCCAAGAAAAATAAGTAAGAAGTGCTCATGATACTAGGAAGCCTAGTGAGCTTTCCAACCTATATTATGGTGAGGCTTTATATGTTTGAAAGAGAGAGGATTTATTTTGTTTAAGTTGATATTTTATTAGATTGCTAGGGCTTATAATTCACCGACACAAGATTATGAAAATGCCTAAAAGGTGAGGATTTATGGTTATAGCCCGAAGAAAATAAGCAATCTTGGATCCTAATCTAGGGAACATCGACCCAAGTTAAAAACATGACCTAAATCTAAGTAGAAAGGGAACATAAGGATCCATTCCATAAGGGAAGATATACCTGTCTAACTTTTCTGGACTTATAACCGCCTAGCATGGCCGCTAGCTAACACCTCCTACAATTTTAAACCATGTAGGCTGGTCTCATTTAATTATAAGATGATTTAAGATATTATTCAATTTTTGAATTAAACTAAAGTCCTAAACTCACTTCCTAAGAGACTAGAGCATGTTTGGTATTTCTTATGCATAAATGCTTTTCAAATTAATATTAAATTTGGAGGGAGGTGTTCTCCACTGGGGGAGGTGTTCTCAAAAGGGATGTCATGCTTTCCCCTATCATCCAAGAATGGAGACCCTCCCTACTCAAGAGTGATTTAATATGATATGCATGATGTTAGATATACAACATACAGCTAAGGGGTTGCTAAATCTTTTAATTATCTTGATTATAACCTAGGATTTAAGGTGAGGTTATGAGTTGATTTGAAATTTAGTTATGAGTTATTAATTGGGGTAAAAAAAATTAGTTTTATCCTAAGAGCCTACTATATCCAGGCTACACATTCAATCATCAATTTTAAGAAACTATAAAAAAGATACAGTTCTATTGCACAATCTAAACATAAAACCAATCAAACATGAATGGATTCCCTAAAAGAAAAAGAGGTCGGTGTGACCAAGTACAATCATACACTCCAAAAAGAAAAAAGTTGGGTAGCCGAGCTCTACCCTTATACAACCCATAATTAAAAAATAATAACTACAACAGAAATTGAATACATGCTATGGGGTCTTCATTCTTCACTTATTTTTTCATCCTTCTTCTTTTGATTTGATTTGCTTCAAGGCATCATAGGGCACCCCAGAACAAAGCCTTCTAGCCACTACTCATCTTAATCCCCAATAGCATTAATCCTAATTCTTATTGTAAAATTAGATTATATGGGAAAAGTAAATCTAACTACACTTGAAAAATAGATATTTGCTAAACATGCATACAATCTTAAGTAGTTATCTTTCATAATTCAGACTTAGCACCTTTTACATAGGTAACCAAGCCCACATGTCCTAATGTGGATTATTCTTAGAGGCATAAGCAACTTGTAAACAACACATTTATATTTATTTTTATAACAGCCCCATAACCACATCCTCCTATAGAAGGCAACATTAGGCTAACAATGACCTAATATCTAGTTTATGATTCACATTCCTAACATCTAGTCTAAAATATTACATCATAAAATAAAATACATCATCATAACATACACTGTCCTAACCTGAAGCTAGAAGTGGTGATCTAGCATTCTAATGTGTGTGTTTAGGCTTAGTGTGGTATGTCTTAGGTAGGCTTTTGAATTATTATTTTTTAAGTTATGAAAAGTTTAATTTGACATGCTTGATGGTTTGCCTTTATGTTGCTTAGAAGTTTGCAAATTTTAATTTGTAATTTTGTTTTATTTCATTTGATTTACACTTAGCATCTAAGTGTTATAAAAAAAGGAAGACGACTTAACCTCCTTCATCCCTATCTTAAGTTGTTCTCTAAAAGCATATTTTTATGATTTAGTTTCTTTTAGTGAATGATTTATTAATCTTAAGTTTAGGTAAACCTTAATGATTTATATTCAACATGAAAGGCATCTTAAGATCAATGTGGTTGAATTATCACCATATAGAATATGTTGAACCATTCCTTTTCATCACCCATACCATGCATATGATGTGATGCTTAATATACCTATACATACAACATATTTTGGCACACTTGAGTGATCATGGATGCATACATTTGTTAATTATATTTTTACTTGATTGAATTATTTATACATGTACATTAAAGCTCTATCCAAATTCTAATACAAATACACATAGGAATGAATTTAAATAAGTATGTGTCATTATTAAACCAGGGAAGTGAAGTAGTCAAATGACCTCATTGGGGCTACTTAAAGACTCGTATTCCCAGGATGTTCATACTATATACTTATTATCATTATGTAAATCCATATATGAACATAGAAAAAAATCAGTACCTTTACATGTAATATATGTTGATGTGCTTAAATGGTTATGGATGCATGTATTTTTAATAGAAAAGGAAATTTTCATTCTCTGACTAAATACACATACACATGTATGAAAATTTTAGGCAAGTACATGCCATTTTTAAACCAAGGAAGTGAGGTAATCCAATGATCTCCATGGAGCTACTTAAAGCCTCATATTCTTGGGATGTCCAGACTATATACTTATTATATTAGATACATCTGAATGTATATACAACTAAAAGAATGAAAATCATGCAAAAGGTTGTATTTCATTTGTTGAATTATTTATGCATATGAATTAAAGCTCTACTCAAATTCTAATATAAAGATACATGGAAATGAAATCAAAGTGCGTGTCATTGTTAAACTAGAGAAGTCAGGTAATCAAATGACCTCCTTTGGGCTACTTAAAGCCACCTATTCCCGAGATGTCCATACCTACTAGAATTCATTCCTTTTTTGTGTCATCAGTTAAAAATGTATGTTGAAAAATCTAATATTTGATTCTATATATCCCAAAGTCAAATAAAATATTAGTTTCATTATGACAATAATGTTCAGTACCTTGATAATCTTTATTTATATATGGTTCATTTCATTGAATTTATCAACAAGCATATTATAAAAGAATTTTTTTTATATTCGTGACTATATTCATTTAAATAGCAAATAATTCAAATACTGAGAACTATAAATTTTTGTTTTGCAAATTAGGATTATTTTTTAGCCTTTTCTTCTTCTGTAGTAAATCTAATTTTATATCCTAGAAATTTACTTTTAATAAAATCTGCATAAATTTTTACCCATTTACCTAGTGTACTTATAGTAGATTCAGCTAAATAAGTATTTCTAACTTCTTATTTTTGACTGGTACTAAAGCCAAGAAACCATTTTTTTATAAATACCGGTTAAAGTATTTTCAATGAAGTTGTATGCATCTTCACCTTGAAGATTATAATTGTAAATAGCTAGACTATTTTTTATAGTCTATTTGTCAACTATTTATGTTATATTTTTACAGTAGTCTAGATTTAAATAAATTTCATGTCCACTGATTGGCTCATGAGAACAGTTTTTTTTATGAACTTAGTGGATTATTTCTAGGTGTAGGAATTTCCCTAACAATAAGTGGTATGAATTATTGTCTAGTAGTTGAAGTAGTTGAAGAACCTACACTACTTGTACTAGGTAGGGTTATTTGAGGGGTTATTCCTAACATAAGTCTATCTACGAAAGGAGTTTGTAGAGTATTATTCATAAACTAGTGTTGATGTAATACAGAGATTAAATTATCTAACTCTTGGGATGATTCATTAATATTTATAATCTCATTAATTCTTATAGCTCCTTGAATATTACTTCTATTAATAGTTGTAATGGTTCTTTTCAAAATACTAAAGAAGGTTTTCTTTAGGTTACCGCAAATCAAATTTAGTGTAGATGCATTCGTAATGTTATTATTAAAAATTTGGGTAGGAAACGATGATAGAAGTCTAAGTGCCTAGGAGAGTCCTAAGCCTAAGATAGGGACATTGAATCCTCACTCTAAAAGTAAGGTCAACAATAGATTATATATACTTTGGATTAAATTTTAGGGTTTTGAAATACAATCATTCTTACAATGAGATACATTTAGAAATGAGTCATGGGCTAAATCAAAAGAGAAGGTAGACTTTCCCAAGAAGTGTGGTGATTCTCAAATGTCATATTTTCCTATATGTGCAATGGGAGAAGGGCCCAATTCAAGAAATAAAAAAGAAATATGTAATCATGATTCACAAATTCTTATAATTTCTAGTTGTTTTTAGTATTTATGCTGCAGATTTTAATTATTTGATATTATGAGCTAGTTATTTTATGTTTAAGTAACTTAAATCGAATGGGTAGAAAAATTAATTTTATGCCTATCACATAAACTAGGCTTCCACATCACATCATATGATTATAGAAAGAAACCTATACAAATATGTTGTTTTATTATGTACCCAAAATAAATACACCATGTAAATCAGATCACTATAGAGAAAAGCTAATGTGGTTGGGTTTTGCTGTACATTTTGGAAGAAAGAGAAAAAATGGGCAGCTGAGCTCTACTCTTATACAGCCTAGCTGAAAACTAAAAATTTTGACCTATGAGAGTCTTCATTTAGTTCCTTCGTTGGATAATCTCCTTCTTTAAGGATCTCCTTAGGCTTTATAGAAGATCATCATCTTGTGAAATACACTTTTAATAATCCTAAAACTCATATATCCTAATGTAATTCTAATATCAAAATATATTCAAAATTCCCAAAAAAATCCTAACTCAACTTACAAAACAAAGATTAATAGAACACACATACACTTAAGTAATTTATATTTCAAACATTTGGGTTTAACACCAGTAGGTACTAAGCCCATATATCCTAATAAACTATGCTTAACGACTTAAGAAAAGAGTACCTACAAGCAAATGATGTTAATTTTAATTTTATTATAATAATTCCTTTATTAAGCAGAGTCCCTTATAAAAATAACATTAGTATAATATATAATTCCCTAGCATACAATTTACAAGAAAACAATCCAAACATCCTCTTTGAAATAGAATATCATAAAAACAAAATACTACATCTTAAACAAAGCATCGACCTAACCTACCTTTAGAGTTGATGATATAATAATTTAGTATGTATCAAGGGGTTAGTGTATCAAGGTTGCAATAGGCTTTTAGGATTTAATTTTTAATATGAATTTAAAGTTTAATTTAGCTTATTAAGGTTGAACTTTAAGGTTTTAAATAATGAAGAAGAAAATGGACCTTATATGAGCCAAGATATTATTCCATCAAGACACTAATCCTAATAGAGTTAAAACTTCATGAAAAGATGAAAGTTTATCCTAAAGGTCTAAATTAAATGAGTTTTTGATTAATTTAATCATTGGAATTCCACTTTAGTCATATTCTAAATAACAAGTTACGTGAATTTAAATGATATTCAAATTTCTTTTTTAAATATATCTTAAAGAGGTAAATTAGGAACGGTATTTAATTAATATCCTTATTTAAAACATCATTATTTTTTTAATGTTATACTATTTTATAATTTAAGAAAATATTTTTGATTTAGCATGTCAAAGGAGGAAATGACCTATCACACAGACCTAAACCAAAAGCTTGAACTTATGAAAACTTTTATTATATTATGTGTTGTGATATTTTATATTTATATTTTATGTGTTGTATTATGTAGTAGTATTTGATTATATTTAAATGTTGCATAAGAGTTATGATTGAAACCATTTAATGTTTTAATGTCATCATTGAAATATATTTAAGTGCATAAGCAGTATAACACTTAAGCACTAGCTTCATGGTGCCTTAGCACTACAACCGAGTCCTTATGGTTGTATGGATAGAGAAGCTAGCACCTAGGCAATATAAAATGATAGGTTCCATGTTATGACTATTTTTCAATGCTTTTCTCCTAAGGAACACATCCCTTAGAGTATCGTACTTATATAAACTCTTATTTTAACTTAATTGTGAAGATTAAACTGGTTTTGTGTAAATTTTGCAATAAAATTCTTAGGTTGGAGCTTGGTGGCCGACCATCTAGGGCATTTGGTGATCTCTCATTTCCATTCTACTTTGGTGAGTAAAACTCTTCACATCTCTTCCACTTTGGTGTGTGGAAGATTCAGAGCAAGTCTTCCTCATCCATGCGCTATGACATTCTCTCTGTGACCATCAATTTTGGTAATAAAGCCCAAGGTTAGGAAGCTTAAAAGTGTTTGTAAATAAATCATATCAATCTAAGCAAGGTTAGTTTTGTATCTTGTATTTTGTGTAATTTTCTCTTATAGATTTAGTGATTATGCTTAAAAACTCATGTGGTAGGCAATCCTATAAACTTTTATTTTACTATCACTAGTTGTCTCCAATCATAAAGCCTAGCCTTTCCCTACTTAGCCTAATTAGAATCCATAATACTTGAGTGATAACATAAGTAAGGGGAAGTTCACTAAAATATCCTAACTTAGTATACAAACCTTACATAAAAATTAAACTCATATCCTTAAACTTCTTATCTTTATTTCTTTATATAATTACTTAATATTTTGTAGTATCCATAAGTTACTTTGTGTCTACTGAAGGATAATCATTTTTAAGATTGTTCATCTCATTATATTAAATCTAGTTCACTTAACTCATATTTAAAATTTCAATTGGAGTGACATATTGCATTCTTTAGTTAACATCATTCCACCCAAATCTATTAGCTTAGACCAGCTAGAAGACTTAACTAGGAGGGTAGATGAGAGCAGCATGCAAAGTGAAAAAAAAGCACATTATGGTATAAGACCTTCTCATGAACTTAGCCACACAAGTTCAAACCTTATGTATTAGGCTTCAAACTCCACTGATTATCTCACATCTGAATGACTTAGAAATCATAAGAGGAAAAAATATTGAATTTCCTAAGGATGACTATCTTGTAAAAAGGTTAAATCTGAGGAGCATCTATAAATAATACCATCTTAGGGTCCTTAAAATCTCACATAAACCTACAAATGAAGTTAAGATAGAAGCCTTAATGTATGATGATGTTCATTATAATAAAAAAAATTTTAGATTAGTTAGCTCAAATTAATGATTTTTTTATTAGCATCATATGGATGATGATAAATGAACTATGTTTGCCAAAATAAAATTAGTATGTCATGTGACAATCTATTGGAATTAAATTTATCTGAAGAAGAGAGATTTGGTACAAACCTTATGACATGGGTAGAAATCTAGAAAATTTTAAGGACTCAACGAATAATTAACTACTCCTAAATAAGGGAATATGCCAGTAGTGGAATATATGAGTACATTTAAGGACTTAATAGCTAGAACACATTACACTGATCAACAGTGGCGAGTACCTAATAAATTTTTCATTAGTTTAAGAGGAGATGTTAGAAATAGGGTAGGGTTTAATGATCCCCAGACCTTAGAAGATGCCATTCACTACATTTTACTCTTAGAAAAGAATAAAAATCTACATCCACATCCAAGATGAAAGCTCACATGTCCTCTAAATATTCAAACATCCCAACCTCAGAAGTCTATCATTAGACCTAATCTTTCTACAATGAACAACCCCTTTAATATGACCCCCACCGAATGTACTTCTAAAAATATAAGAAAAATAATTTACTTCAAATGTCATAAGAAGGCCATATGCAAAATTAATATAAAGAAAAATCATGTTCCTAGATAAATTAGAAAACTGGAGAGGAAGAGGATATTGAAGAGATACATGATGATACACCACCATTAGAAGAAGAAGTTGATCCAAAAAAAAAAGGATAATCCAATGTCATCTATGAGGTATATGATTGGTACTAGGGAAAAAGAAGACTGGAGATAAAGAAATATTTTTCTATGTATATCTAATGAAAGGAAAAGATGTGTAGGCTAATATTAGATAAAGGTAGTGCTATGAATGTTGTATCAACCCATGCTATCACTACAACCAACCTTACAACTAAACCTCACCCAAAACCAATTCAATTCAATTGGGTAAATCATACATCCCTACCTATCACAAATAGATGTCTTATTCTAATTAAGATAGGTAGCTATATTGACCAAATTTTGTTTGATATTCTTTTAATGGAAATAACTCATATCCTATTAGGAAGACCATGACTATATAATTTGAATGTAATCCATTATGATTATGAAAATAATTATGTATTGAAATATAATGGGAAAATAATCAAATTATTCACCATAAAGCCTAATAAAAAGAGGTCAATTACACCCCATATAAAATTCTTCTTGAACCACCTCAAAAACCCAATTTTGAACAATAACCCAAACCCAACCAAGAGAAAAATATGAAACTTCAATTGATAGTGATATCACCATTCAACATTAGGGAGGATACTTTTGATATACATATTAATACATGTGAAACTCTAAAACTCAAACCACAATCTTATAGCTCAAATGCTTTGTTAGAGAGTTCACTAATCCAACTTCTTGCTTGAAAGACGATTCTGGCAAGTAGTTGTGCTATTTATATTGCACCTTTAGCAAGTATTTATTGATATTAAGGATCACCACATACCTATTATGGTCTTAGATCTATTATCTGAATTTACTAATTTGATTCCAGATGACTTACTTAATGAACTACCACCATTAAAGGATATACAATATGCTGTAGACCTGATCCTTAAGTCACAAATACCTAACTTATCCCATTATAAGATGAATTCTATTGAGCATGTAGAATTAAAATTTCAAGTAGAAGAACTCTTGAAGAAGGGTTTAATCCAAGAAAACCTTAGTCTTTCTACTGTACCAGCTCTTTTAACACCTAAGAAATATTGAACTAAGAGGATGTTATTGATAGTAAAGCAGCAATATGATTATAATAAAAATATAAGCTTCCTATATCTAGATTAAATGTCATATTATATCTTATTTTAGGTTCATCTTTATTTTCTAAAATTGATTTGAGAATTGGATACCATTAGACTAGTATTAGACTAATGATGAATTGAAGATAGAGATCAAAACTCTCAATAATCTGTATGAATGGTTAGTCATATCATTTGGTCTTTCAAATACACTTATTATATTCATGAAATTAATGAAGACTATGCTGAAACCTTTTATTAGCCAATTCCTTGTAGTTTATTTCAATAATATTCTTATTTATAGCTTAAAAAAGAAGTTGCATTGTATCACATAGGAATGATCTGAAAAAAAAAAATTAAAGAGCAGCAAAATTATATGTAAACTTGAAATTTTTTTTTATCAAACTGAAATCATCTTCTTAGGTTTCATCATATTTGCTGATAGATTAAAAGTAGATCCATAAAAAATTAAGACCATTATAGATTGTCCAACTCTAAAGTCTTTTATGAATGTTAGAAGTTCTCATGGATTAGCTGCTTTTTGTAGAAGATTTATAATAAATTTCAACACTATTGCTGCTCCTATCACTAACATCTTAAAAAATGATATGTTTATGTGGACCACAAATGCTGAAAAGGCCATGAAATAAATTAAAACTCTTATGATTTGTTCACCTATCTTAAGACTTCCTAACATCGGTAAAGTATTTGAAGTGAGTTGGGATGCATCAGGTATTGGAATTGGTGGAGTATTAAGTCAAGAAAATCATCTAATTTCTTTCTTTAGAAAAAAAATAATGCTAGAAAAAAAATTATACATATGATCGAGAATTTTATGCAATTATCTAAACTCTTAAGCATTGGAGACATTATTTGTTACATAAATAGTTTATTCTAACTATAGATCACCAAGCTCTAAAGTTTATTAACTCTGAAAAAAAGATAAAGTATAGACATGCTAAATGAATCAAATAACTTCAAGACTTTTTCTTTTTGCTTAAACATAAACCTAGATTAAAAAATAAACCAACATATGCTCTAACTAGAGTTTCTGTGATGGTTTCACCCTTGGAATTTAAAATCTTTGGATTTAAGAGTTTAATTGAAGATTACAAAATTTTTCATGATTTTCATATGATACACTTAGAACATGAATCTAAGCCCTTGACTTTTAATGGTTCCTTTATCATTTTAGATGGATATCCTTATAAAGGTAAGAGGTCATGTATTCCTAAAATATTGCTAAGGGAATTCCTTATTTTTTAGCTACATTTAGGTGATATATCAAAATATTTTGGAAAATTAAAGACCTAAATACTAGTTGAACAAATATTTTATTGGCCATCTTTATGAAATAAAGTTGAACATATCGTAGCCCAATATTATACTTGTTATCAAGCTAAAACTATCAAATAAAAAGTGGGTCGTTACACATCATTACATATTCCTTTTACATTATGGGAAACTTATCCATATATTTCACATTTGGTTTACCTAGGATTCCTTGTGAGCGTGATATTATATTTTTCATTATAGATAGATTTTCTAAGATGAGACATTTCTTATGTTGTTCAAAATTAAATGATGCATCTCATATAACATGATTATTCTTTAAAAAATTGTTAGGTTACATGGAGTCACATCCACTATAGTTTCTAATAGAGATGCCAAATTTATATCTTATATTTAAAAAAATTTATGAAAACTAATTGGAACATAATTAAAATTCTTCTCTACATTTCATTTACAAATTGATGGATAGCTGAAAGTCATCAATAACACATTAGGAAATTTACTAAGATGTTTAGTTGAAAAAAAACTTAGAAAGCTATGATTTAACATTATATATATCTGAAGTTGCGTATAATAGTTTCACTTCCAGATCAACCCACAAATCACCTTTGAAGATAGTTTATGGATATAGCCCTAAAAGGCCTATTGATCTAGCTAATACACCTACTCATGTATTTTTTTTATTCGACATATGCATTTATATGTGATTTTCATAACCTTCATGAAAACACAAAGAAATAATTGGAAATACAAAAAGCCAAGTACATTGAATAAAAAAATAAAGATAAAAGTTTTAAGAAATATGAGATAGGTTATTAAGTAATAGTTCATATCCATCATGAGAGATTTCCTTCCACAAAATATAAAAAACTTACAAGTGAGAGGATGTTGGCCATTTAAAATAATTAGAAAAGTTGGCACTAATACTTAATTTTTTGAATTCCCCCCTCACATGTTTAGTAGCCCTATTTTCAAAGTGGAAGATCTAATATCTTTTAAAGGAGTTATCCAACCTCTAAAGTTATGAAATAGTACTTTTATAGGAGAAGATAGAATTTATTCATAGGTATATTTGAAGTGGAGTATATCATCACAGTTGAAACACCAATAAATTATTGCACCATTTAGAGATTCTTATTTTGGTGGAAAGCCAAGCCACTAAGTGAGGATACTTGGATGACTTCAAAGAACTACAAAGCTTTGACCTAGAATTTTTTATGACTTTTAGAATTATAATTCTTCTAAAAAGAATTCATTGGGGTTTGAGGGAGTTAATGTAGCACATCAAGGAGGAAAGGACCTATCACAAGGTCCTAAACCAAATGCTTAAACTTATGAGATCCTTGATTATATTTTATGTGTTGGGTATTTTATATTTATGTCCCATGTGTTATATTATGTAGTAGTGGATGTATTTGATCATGTTTATGTGTTGTATGAGAGTTGTGATTGAAATAATATAGTATTTTAGTATCAAAAATGCATCAATAGTATAACACCTAAGCATTATCTTTCTAGAACCTTTGCGTTACAATTGAGTCCTTATAGATTATCAAGATAGAGAAGCTAAGGCATAGACGCTGGCCTGTGGTACCTCGACACTGCAAAATGTTGGGTTTTGCATTATGACAATTTTTCAGTGATTTTCTTCTAAAGGACATTGTGGTGTTTTAATTTGGCGTCATAGGAACACTACATAGATCTTAGGGGGTATTTATTGAAGTGATCAACTATTGCATTAAGGTATGATGTATCACCTTGGAAGATGGAAATATCACCCTACAATGGACCTAATCACCTAATAGGGACTCTTAAAGAAGATCGGTCTACATATATACCAGAGATCATTCCCCTACCTTACATGGAGAAGTAAAGTAGGGTTTATTTTATGTCGGGTTCTTTAGTTCCCTATGGAAGCAAGCTTCCATAGTTAATTACATCTTAAGAAATAGAAATTTAGTTATAAACTATTTTTGACACATTCATTTTGAACCAAGGGCTTAATACAATTATGCTTGTATGTATGATGAAATTAAGTCATAGGCTAAATTAATTAGAATAGGTGTTCTCCACTACAAGGGATCACCCTTAAAGTCAAGCATATCCATTATCGTGCAAGAGAGTAGACCATCCCTATTCAAGAGTGGCACGATATGATATGCATGGTGTGATAACATACAACATTTAGCTAAGGGGTTTCTAAATCTTTTATTTATCTTGATTAAGAGCCTAGGCTTTAAAATGAGGTTATGAGTTGCATTAGAATTTAGTTATAATTTTTTTAGTGAGGGTAGAAGATTTAATTTTATCCAGAAGAGCTTATTGCATCCAAGCCACACATCAATCATTAAACTTTAAGAAACCTATAAAAAGCATGTCATTTTTAATGTACAAACTAAACAAATAATCAAATATGTGAATTTCATAAAAGAATAAGAGGCTAGTGCGGCCGGGTACCACCGTGCAATCCAAAAAAAAAAGGTTAGCCAAGTTCTACCCTTATATAACCCAGATTACAATTACAATGAATGTTATGGGGGATTTCAGCCTCTTATTCTTATCTTCTTCTTTGGATTTATTTTGCTCCAGGATTCATAGGGTCTCCCAAGTCTTTGCCTTCTAATCACTATTCATCCTACCCCATAGAATTAATCCTAATATTAATGCAAAAAATTACATATTTATGAAAAATGAAATCTAACTACACCTACAAAATAAACATTAGTTTAACAAACATATAAGCCAAGCAAGTATATTTCACATATTTAGACTTAACACCCTGCACTTGGGTAACAAAGCTCACATATTCTAATTAGATTATGCTTAGGGGAATAAGCAACACCTGCGAACAAGAATATTTATATTTACTTATTATTATAGCAACCCCTTTAGCATAATCTACCACATAAAATATCATTAGACTATTAGCGACCTAACATCCAATCTACGCATAAATAATCCTAACATCCAGTCTAAAATATTACATCATAAAACAAAATATAACACCAAATATACACCGGTCTAAACTAAAAGCTAGAATTGGTGACTTAGAATTCTAATGTGTGTGCTTAGGTTTAGTGCGGTGTGTCTTAATTAGGCTTTGAAAGTGTGATTATCCAAAGTACGTAATTATTTAAGTTAAACATTAGGGGAGGTTTCGCTTCAAATATTTGAATGAATTGATTAATTTTAATTTACAATTTTTTGTTTCATTTGATGCTTACTTAATATTTAATTATTATGAAGAGAAGAAATGGGGTTTGACCCTCATCATCCTTATCCTAAGTTGTTTTCTAAGGGTACATTATTATGACTTTGGTTTCTTTAGTAAACCATTTATTAAATATTTTTATTAAACCTAAGTTTAGGAATCTTTTTCAAACATGAAAAACATTCAGGATTAATAAAACTGAATCATTATTACATGGATAACATTCCACCACTTCTTTCAATCATCAATAGAATACACATTTCTTCATTTTTATTATTCATGATATTTAATTTAATACGCATATTTATACATATGAAACATATTTACATTTTTGCACATTTGAATGATCATTAATGCATGTATTTTAGTAGGAAAGAAAGATTTCATTCCTTAGTTAAGCATATATAGACATGTATTAGAGATTTGGGCAAGTACGTGCCATTGTTAAACTAGGAAAGTTAGGTTATCTATGGCCTCCTTGGGGCTACTTAAACCCTCGTGTTCCCGGGAAGTCCAAACTATATACTTGCCAAATTAAATGCATGTAAACATATACACAAGCTTAGGGATAAAAATCATGCAAAGATTATATAATAACAAATCTTTTATTCATGCAAAACTAAGTGACACGAAGAGCAAAGTTTTATCTCAAGTTCTAGCACATGAATACAAATAAATAAGATTAAGCAAGTAAGTGCCATTGTTAAATTAGGGAAGTGAGGTTATCTAAGACCTCCTTGGAGCTTCTTAAAGACTCATGTTCCTGAGATGTCCAAACTATATACTTACTAATTCAAATGTATGTAAATATGTACATGAAACATAAAGAGAAAATAAATTATTTATAATTTTGAAATTATAACATAAATGAAACTTTATTGAATATTTATAACCAACATTAACTTAGATTTTTCATCATTAGCTTATTGTTTTGAAAATAAGTTATGATTTATTAGTGATAATAGCCATACCATATAATAATATTTTTCCAACACATGCAACTTAAATATAATCATATTCTTTTGATTCTCTCTCTCTCTCTCTCTCTCTCTCTCTCTCTCTCTCTCTTTTGAAAACATGGACATATGACATAAATGACATGCACATTTATGATGATTTAAAAGAAGTAATTAAACATCACCACATAACATATTCAATTACATTAAGTCCCAAGGACTATCAAGCCAAATAAATATTTCTTAAGACTAACCAAAGTTCTTATAAGGTTTGATTTTGATATTTGGATTATTGAAACCTAAGGAGGAGAGATAATACTTGACACTTACCCCACCACATGCTAGTGATTTAACATATTTAAAGAGGAAAATTAAATAGATTTTATGGATTAATTAGGTTCAAGTAATTAAGCACATCAATTTAATTACCCTTCCCTAAACTTCATTAATCTAGATAGCTACTTGACCATAAGCTTGTAATGATATGCTATTGGGAAAATAAAATTTGTAATGTAGCTAAAGGATATTAATGTAGTTAGGCTCATGTTTAAGAGCTAACTATGTTAAAGAAGGAAAGAATCTAAGTTAGACACTCTTATGATTTTTTCATACCAATGGGTTAACCATAATTTCCTTAATAACTTTATGTTATTCAACACATAAAAGGGAATTAATAGATTATGCTTAAATCATCTGAACTAATTATAAATTTTGTTTGATTTTCATTTTATCATTAATTTTCCTAATTAATCCCTAATTATTACACATGTTAATTAAACCTCATAAGCAAATACATTTAGAAAGTTAATTAGGAAAGAGGCCATAATTATTTCTCCTCATTATTCCCACTATTCATAATGATTAATTATCATTAATTACTTAATTTTCACTATTTATCAATTTTAATAATTGAAAAATTAATTAATGAAGGTAATTAGGATTTAAATTCTAATGTCTTTAAATTACAAGGAAAAGAATTCCAAAAAAATTATGGGAGGTAGAGGACATCCTATGGAATCATCCCACCAAATTTGGAATTAATTGGACAAGTAATTAAGCTTTAATTAAGATAGTTATCCTAAACTTAAAACCTTAATTAAACATTGTTCACTCGACTTAAATTATCCTCTGTCTAATATATTCAAAATGGGTTTATTTGTATTTTTTATATTTTTCTATAATTAGTTAAGATTTTTTTGAAGTTCTTACAATTTTATTACATTTTTAAGGCCTAATTAACCCTTTAAACCATCGGTGCCATGCGGACGCTGATGCGACAGCGCTTTCCATATAGCACTACGATATTGGTTATTTAAATCATCTAACGTGGAAGCTAAATCAGTGGCGGCGGATGTAGTTTCATCTCGATCGTATGATCTTAGATCAGATGATTGAGATTAATCTCATGATTACAAAGGGATTGAATCTAAATTTAACACATTTAGTCACGTCCATCCATTCTAATCATGCGAAACGGATGGTTAGTGATTTGTCATCCCATGAAGGCTGTAAGATAGACATTATTTGCCTTTTGTCACTTGATTTGAGCCCATTTGATGGCAAAATTGACTCCAAAATGATCAGGGAATCAATCTAAAGGGATCCTATAGCTAAAATCGCACGAAAACATAGTTCACTTCAAAAAAGACCAACACTTTGAGGGAGGGGGACTAAGGTTGCTAGATTTTTATCTTATTAGAGCTATAGACCAATGATCTACCAATTGAGGTAGCTTTTTCTTGAAGATATGAAGTCCTATTAAGAAGATAATGAGCTTCCTCCTCGTTGATTGCTTTATGGACCAAATGCCAACACAAAGCTCACCGGAGTTGGTCTTGAGACATCTTTCAGTGATCGAATCACTTGGGAAATGATTTATTTTGGTTCATCAGAGTGAGGTGAAGGTGTGGAAAGAGTTAATTTGGGTTTGGTGAAGCTTTTGGAAACTTGGATAGATGAAGCTCTCAGGTTCGATCGAGGGTAGGTCTCGTTGGCGGTGGAGTGCATGAAGAGCTCAGGACAGGGTATGCAATAGTGTGATATGCTCTAGGAAGATGTGTAATGAGTTTGGATCCATGGGGAGGACTATACCATCCTCCCCAACTGAACCAAGGGCTAACATTGGCTCAACCTTTAGCAGTCCAACTAGTGTAGGTGGCTGCAGGTGATAGGGGATTGGTGAGGTTGCTAAGGGTGAGAGGCTAAGGGAGTGTAGTGGTTTGACATAGAGTGTACGGCTTCATTGGTGAATCACACTCTCATGGCCAAAGCCTAGGCCCAATAGCCTTGGGTTAGGTTATGTTAGTGGTTCTCTTGTCCAAGAAGAGCAAAAGGTGGTTGTCATGGGGTAAGGGGCGGAGAACCCACCCAAACAGAGATTTTGTCCCATTTAGATGGCTTGGTTCCATGGGTTTGACTTAAAATGGGTTCACCATGGGTTGGGACCACTTAGAAAGGCCCATGGTGATTACAGGATGAGTCATGTCAAATTTGGTTGGGTTTGGGCTTGGTTTAGTTGGGTTTGGCTCAATTTGGCCCATATGGGTCAAGTGGGTTCAATTGGGTTAAGTTGACCAATTTGACCAAGTTGGGTCAAACTAATGGTTTGGGTGAGTTCAATTGGAGTGTTTGAGTGCAATTGGTTTTATTCAATTTGGGTTAGATTATAATTTGGCTCATATAGTTCAATTTGGGTCAAATGGGTCATGTTGACTAATTTGACCAAATTAACCAAATTGGCTTGAGCATGGGTGTGGTTTAAGTTCAATTGATCATTGGTGATTTAATGGAAGAGTTGACTTAAATTAATTTGGATTATGGAGTGATTGGTTCAATATGACCATTTAGGTCAAATTGGGCTAAGTCGGCTAATTAGGTTAGGTGCTAAGTAAATTAGATGTTAAGTAAATGTTAAATGAAACAAAAGAAAATACAAATTAAATTTTATCTATCCTTTTAATCACTTGAAGTAACACCACTTCTAATGTTTAACTTAAACAATTCTAATGCTTAGATGATCATAATCCTAAAGCCTATCAAGACATACCAAACTAAGCTTTAGCACACACATTAGAATAATAAGTCACCACTTCTAGTTATAAGTTAAGGCGATGTATGTTGTGATGTTGTATTATTTTGTGGTGTAATGTTTTAGGTTGTAAACTGGATATTAGGCTGCTATTAGCCTAATGTTATTTTCTGTAGGGGATTATGCTAAAAGGACTGCTGAAATGATAAATAAATATAAATGCTTTTTATTGTAGGTTGCTTATGCCCATTTCATAATTCTTCTTAGGACAGGTGGGCTTGGTTACCAATGTGCAGGGTGTTAAGCCCAAATATATGGAATATAACTTCTTGGTTTTGTATGGTTCATTTAGATAATATCTATTTTATAAGTGCAGTTAGATTTTATTTTCCATAAATATGTAATATTGCAATAGAAATTAGGCTTAATGCTATGAGATTTAGGATGAGCAGTGGCTAGAAGGAAAAGTCTTGGGAGGCCTATGAAGCCTTGGAGAAAAATCAAGTTAAAAGAAAGAAAGAAAGATGAAGTATAAAGACCCCCATAGCATTCATTCAATTATAATTGTAATATTCTTTTATAATTCAATTTATACAATGGTAGAGCTTGGCTACCCAACTTCTTTTATTTTTTGGGGTGTATGGCAGTGCCCGGCCGTATTGACCTCTTATTCTTTTATGAAATCCATGGAATGCTTGATTGTCTTGTTTAGTTTGTGTAATAGAAATGGCATATTTTTCATAGGTTTCTTAAGTTTGATGGTTGAATGTGTGTTCTGGATGCAGTAGGCTCTTTAGGATAAAATTATTTTTTTACTCTCACTAATAACTTATAACTAAATTTTAAATATAACTCATAACCTCACTTTAAATCTTAGGTTATAACCAAGATAATTAAAAGATTTAGCAACCCCTTAACTGAATGATGTATGTGACAACTATCATGTATATCATTTTGTTTCGCTCTTGAATAAGGAAGGTCTCCACTCTTACAAGACAGGGGAATGCTTAACCTATGAGGGCATCCCTTGTATTAGAGAACACCTCCTCTCATTGATTTAGCCAACAACTTCATTTCATCATGCATTTAGGTATAATTTTCCTAAGCCGTTGTCCAAATCAAATGTGTCAAAAATGATATAAATTTTTTTAATTTTTGCATTTAGTCTAAGTCATGTCTCCATGCCAGTTATGATCTAGTCTCCTAGGTAGTGAGTTTAGGACTTTAGTCTCCTTCTTAATTAAATAACACCTTAGCTATCTTACATTTATATAAGACCAATCTACATGATTTTGAAGCATATTGGTGTTAGCTGGTGGCCACTCCAGACAGTTGTAATCCTAGAAGAGTCAGGATGGGTTTACCATCTCTTGTGGAGGTGAACCATTATGTCCCACTTTTCACTTAGATTGAGGTCATGGTTTTGGCATGTCCTAAAGCATCCTAGATATAGGATCCGAGGTCACTTGTTCTCTTTGGGATACGAGTATAAGTCGTCACCTCTTAGGCATTTCTACAATCTTGTGTTGGTGGACTACAAGCCTTAGCATTCTAATAAAATTTCAACTTAAACTAAAATGAACTTTCTCTTTCAAACACATAAAGCCTCATCATAAGGTACACTAGAGTGCTCATTAGGATTCCTAGTACCATGAGTGCTCCTTAGTCATCTTCCTTTGGAATCTGAAAATAAGACTTCCAAATTAAACTTTCCCACTTGATTTTTCCAAAAATATCCAATCCTTTAATAACCTAACTTTAAAGTCTTTGGAGATATTATTGACTACTTTAATCGAGAGTATTCTTAATAAATTCCCATTTCCTAGGATGAAATTAACTATGGATGCTTTCTTCCATAGGGAATTAAAGAACTCGACATAAAATAAACCCTAATATACTTTTTTATGAAAGTAGGGGAAAGATATCTAGTATATGCGATGACCCATCTTCCTTAGGAGTTCTTATTAGGTGATTAGGTCCATTCCACAATACATATTTCCATCTTTTTAGATGATATATCATACCTCAATGTCATACCTGATCACTTCAATAAGTACCCCTGCGTGGTGTCCGAACGACTCCCAAATTAAAACAACACACATATCAACTTAAGGTATCAATGACAACTATGAAAAACGTCTCTTTCTTTAAAATTTAATCACGTGCTCACACACACACACACACACACAAACCACATATACAAATATTTGAACTCATGACATATTAATTGAAAGCTTAAGCCTTCAATCAATGGGCTAAAGTGACCTGCATACCCTTTTGTTAGTGGTACATCAAGATATCTGCTATAAACTCTTATATATCCTTGTTAATAAGAATGTAGTTTATCAATAAGTAATGTAAACCATTATCAACAAATGACATTAAACATATGCATTGAGTGATGCCATGTCCTTGTCAATAGACAACAAAATTTGGTGAGCAAGTGATGATGTGCAATGAAAATAAGTACATGATGTCTAAAATAGAGTCAAATCTTTTCAAGAGATTCATAAATTGTAAAGAACTTTTTCAAATGATTTAAATTTGAGACTATTTTTAGAATTTGAAAGTGATAATGTGGTGAACATAATTTTGAATTTCATTCTTATTAAGATAAGATAGAAGAGATTAAAGTCAACTTATCATCAAAATCAATGCAAATTTAATGCTAAGAATTCTTACACCTAAGCTAATTCATATGAACTACCATATTGGCTTTTGTGGCTACATATGGCTATTCTTGATTCATGTTTATGATGTCTTCAATTGGTAATCTAGGAGTATCATGTGTTGGAGGTAGCATTATGAATACATTATTAGTGGTAGAGTATAATGTCATTAAATGAACTAACAAAAATAATTTGATAAAATTTTGGTTCCTCTTTATTTGTATTCAATGAATATTAAAATATTAAATAAAAACATCAAATTGTTCTTCTCATAGAGTTTTAAAGACAAATGACTCATGAAATAATAGAAAGCTTGAATTATAATAAGATACAACAATTATAGAATTTCATACTAAGTCATGCATAAACAAATGTATACTAATGAAGCGAAGGCCATTTGCATGCAATCTCATGAGGTGGATTTAACAAACCTCAACTATCAATAACAACAACAATATTGAGCCATTTCCATCTTAATGATCCTCTCATTCATAATTATGCCATACAAGAGTGGAATGAAGCCAACTAGGTTGAGCTAAGCTATTCTAGTCTAATTAAGTTTGAATGTTCAATTTGTGTAAATAATTTAGGTCCCTTATAAACCTTAGTTTAATTGACTTTAACATCTAAAAACTTGACACGGTGTTTTCTAGTGCTTTTAGGGCTTGATGATCTCATTTTAGGCATGTCTAAACATTTGTTCAACTTAATCACACAAATTAAGCTTTAATTTACTTTTTTAGTTCTTAAGTAATTATATTTTTCATTAAACATGTACAGAATAAACAAAAACTTATAAAATAAAATAAAAATAATTTTATGCTCTCATTATATTAGCATTCTAACTATATTTTGAGATGATGATATAAAGTAATTAATCATGGGAGACTTTTGATCTATAATGTCAAATTGAGGATCTATTTAACCCAATTAAAAAACCAATTTATAATAAATATTTGCATATAAAATATATATTTTTCGTTTAATTTAAAAAAAATTAAGAAAATGATTATGCAAGAGATCATAATTATTTCATACCTTTTTTATCTTCATAAATCTTTTTTTTTGCAAAATAAACATAATAAAATTAATTATATTAATTTACATGTATTTAGAATAATACCAATCAAAGAACAAAAAAATCATAGTTATTATTTTGTTTATTATCATTTTCATTTGGAGAACCAACTCCATATTTATTAGCAAGGAATAATTTAAGACCTCAGTCATAACATTAAATTCATTGCAAATTAGACATAACAATTTCGTAGCCATTTAATTTGAAAATGTTATGTCATAGAGTCAATTAATTTGAGAGAGAGAGAGAGATTATTTTTGTTTCATATGACATTCAACACATTGAAAGAAAATATGTAAAGCTACATGACAATGCAAAATCTTTTTACATAAAAATATTAAAAAGAAAAAAACTATGATGTCTAACTTAGTTGAACAATTTTTCATTAATGATGAATATAATTTATAGAGAATCACATTCCCTTAAACTAGACAAATAATTGATATAAATTTAAGTATTAAGTTACTATTAATATCCTCAATATTTAAGATGTGATTGGATTGAGCATTAGGGAAATCCTCTTATAGGGTGAAAGTGACAAAAACTTTAAGGGCAATTTAGGAAATACTAAAAGTTCAGGATAGCCATTAAAGATAACATGAATGATTTTTCTTTAGAAATGAATTCAACAAATGATGTAATGTAAGTAGCTTGTGAAGGCTAATACAAATGGTCAAGTTGGCCCTCTTCTAGATGGTTAAATTGGCATAATCATGGGATGATAGATAAAGTGGCACTAAAATGTCGAGAAGACCATTAACAAATAAAGGTGGAGATTATCCAACTCTCAAAGGTGAAAGCTGTATAACCAGGGTTAGATACATAATCAACTTTGAAATGGGGATTTACACACACTGAAGGTGATAGGTAGAGCCAAAATAATAAAAATATAAATATTTACAAGTAATTTACGTAATGGTTACTACTTATGAATTGTATATAATTTAAGTGTTCATACTATTTTGTCTAAATTTGTCATCTATTTATGCACTTTTAAAGGGTAATTCCAAAATTTATCTTAATTATATGTGAATATTTCCAACTTTTATGAATAATTTGTGGAACATATCACTCCGTAGTGTATATATACACACACTAGGGTTAATACTCTAAGAAGGTTTAAAGCTTACTAAAGCTATGCAATGTTGATTTACAACAATGGTCATCACTAGTAACCAATATTATTTGATCATTTTTACCCTACTATCATCTTCTTATCATCATTATCTTCTACCTATAGATGTTAAGATTCACCATCACTCAATTGTTGTTCTCTAATGTTAGTGTTTGCCATCCCTTAATTACTATCTCTTAATTATTGCCACCAACCATTAATTGACATCAATGACCATCTTTGCTTGACTATATTTGCTAGTTTTTTCTTGAAATTACATCAATTTCATCTAACTAATTTTGTAATACTTTTTTACTCCACTCATAGGAGTCAAGCCAATAAACCATACTTGCAGTATCACTTTTTTCCGATTAATGGAAAACACAAATTTTCATAATTCTTTTTATCTATATTATTGATTATTTAAAATAGGTTGGGCTTAATAATTTTTTACTTTTTTATATTTTTCACATAAAAAATCTTTTCTCCTATTATGAGCCTTCTCTTATTTTTATGTGTAAGAATTGTACAAAATTACGAGAAAAAATTTGTACTCTATCATCAAAATTTCTATCTAATTTATTTTATGGTTCTTTTGTGAGTTAAAATATAATCATTATTTTTAGGACTTACATACATTTTTATAATTAAATTTAATTTTAATTTTCATGAGATTGGAATCATTTTATGGTCTATAACGACCATAAAATGATGAAATCTATTATGTGAGAAATTTATATTTGAATCCTATAATATAATATAAAAGATGAAATCCTTTACTATCAAAAAAGCAAAACTAAAAGATAAAAAATATTAGAGATGTTTTTTCAACTAAAGAAGGAATTATGTTTAAAAGGAATGCAATGTAAAGTGTATTTATAATTCTTTTGTTTATTTGATTATTTAGAATATAAATATAGAAGTTTAATTTTTGTTTGAGTGAGTAACACGATATAAAATAAAATAGAATTATAAGTGGTGGTGGTGATAAGAATGATGATGATGGCAAGCAAAGTCAAGAAACAGCGAGGATAGGTTGCTAGTCCCAAACGTCAGCAGTAGTGAAGGAAAGGTGGTGGGCATGGAAGACTTGGCTCACTTTATGCCTAACTATGCATTTAAAATTTATTCAAATTTGAAAAATTTTAAATTCATTAAATTTGAAATTGTGAGTATATTCACATACACTCTACATATACTATATTTTAAATGTAGTAACCAAGAGAAAATAAATAAATAAATCTTAAGATTTATTTTACAATGTACACAAATGGTGTTGACCAAATAACCCTAATTGTTTCTATTAAAATGAACAATTACAACATAAATTTTTTATTCATTTAATTTTTCATCTTTAATTTTTATTTGTAATTATTTGATCAAAATACTCTTAATATAGTTTTCTTTGTTTAAAATTTGTAAGTTTTACATACTTATCATACATTTTTATGTCTTTATGTGTCTAATATCTCTCTCTTTCTGTGTGTGTGTGTGTGTGTGTGTGTGTGTGTATGTATGTATATATGATATATGAATGTATATGTTGACCTCACTTTGGATTGAGGATTAACCTTTCTTATCTTAAATTTAGGAACCTTTTAGACACTTAGATTTTCCTAGTGCTAGGACACTTCTAGTAATTAAGGGAACACTAAAACTTGAGCGTAGAGACTTCAAAAGTGTGGCCCTAAGCTCAAAGTCCACCTTAGGACAAATAGGTTTCATCCACCCTATGGCTTAAATCAAAACTCATACCTATTCACTCATCCAAACTCAAGCTCATATAGATGAAGCTAAAGCAACTCTAACCCATTCAATTAGTCTTATTTGAATTTGGTTTTATAATCTAAGCTCTAAATACAAATTAACTTTAGACTTAACCCAAGTTAACCCCATAATAATCCTATAACCCAACTCAAGCCCATTCAAGCAAACTAAATTCAACTTAATTTTCTCAATCACTCTAATTATTCAATAGATCATTTCAAGCCATTCCAATACTTACAATCAAGCCAATTAAACTAAAGGAAGGTGACCAACCCAAGTTAGCCCATTTGACCTAAATGTTTCAAATAAACTAAACTTAATTGAGCCCAAATAAATTGCAATCAAAGTCACCAATTAACTTCAAATTTATCATTGAACACACCCCGACCATCTATAACCCCAACTAGTCCAGCCTTGCTTGACCAAGTCACTTGATCCAAAGTGAACCAAAAGAGTAATTGAACCAAACTCCTTTTAGATCAAATCAATCCATCCAATCCCTTCATTGATGATTATAAATCATTATCAAACACTTCACTACAATCAATTGGACCTAATCAAGCCAATTGGACCCTTTGACCCATGTTGACCTATTTTGGCCTAAAGGATTAAATTGAACCAAATCAAATCTTAAACCAAATTGATTAAAACAAATGCTTACAACCAATTACTTATTTAATATTAAACATAATCCAACTTCCAATTGCATCCAATTTGGTCAACCTAACTCAATTAGCCAACTTAGCCCAATTTGATCTAAAGGGTCAAATTGAATCAATTCACTCCATAATCCAAATTAATTCAAATAAATTCTTTCAATAAATCAACAATGATCAATTAAACATAGACCTAACCATGCTCAAGATAATTTGACCAATTTGGTCAAATTGGTCAACATGACCCAATTGACCAAAATTTAACTATATGAGCCAAATTCAAATCTAACCCAAGTTGAATCAAACCAATGCACTCATTTATTCCAAGTGATCAATTGAACTCACCCATATCATCACTTTGACCCAATTTGGTTAAATTAGTCAACTTAACCCAACTGAACCCAATTTGACCCATATGGGTCAAATTGAGCCAAACCCAACCAAACTAAGCACAAACCTAACCAAACTTAACATGACTCATCCTTGGGTCACCATGGGCTTGCTCAAGTGGGCCTAACTCATGGTGACCCATTTTGGGTCAAACCCATTGAGCCAACAACCCAAATGGGATGGAATCCTCATTTGGATGGGTTCTCCACCTCCTTACCCCATGGCAGTCACCTTTGGCTCTTCTCATACAAGAGGACCGCTCACCCAACCTAACCCAAAACTATTGGGCTCAGCCATCAGCCAAGAGCGGGTGAGTTCACCCATGGTAACCCTTGGTCCACCTAAGGGAGAGGGTACACCACATGTCAGCCCACTACACTTCAGCCACCTCAACAGTCCTCTGCCATCTCTGACCACTTACCCTGGCCGGAAAGCTGCTAAATGCTGAACCAATCTCAGCCCTTGGTTTAGCTGGGGATTTGAGTATACTCCTCCCCATAGATTTAAATTGAGCACACACCTTCCTTAGAGCATTCCGCATAGTCCACTACCCTCTCCCGAGCACTTCGTGCACTCCACTGCCAGCAAGACTAGCTCCTGATCGAACCTGAGAGCTCCATCCATCCAAGTTTCCAAAACCTCCACCAAACCCAAATTAACTCTTTTCACACCTTCACCTCACTCTTACAAACTGAAATGAATCATTTCGAGCGATTTGACCACCAGAAAGCATCTTAAGAGCAACTCTGATGAGCATTGCAACAACGTTTGGTCCACAGGGTGATCGACGAGGAGGCAGCTCGTGAATTTCTCAACAGGACTTTGTCTCTTCAAAATGAAGCCATCTTTGTCAAAGGATTGGCAGTCTATAGCTCTAGAGAGGTAAAAATCTGGCAACCGTAGCTTTATCCCCTTGGTGTTGGTATTTTTTTAAAGTGAATCGTGTTTCCATGCCATTTCCATCATAAGATCATTTTAGATTCATTCTCTAATCATTTGGGAGTCAATTACGCCATTGAGCGAGCTCCGGTGAGCTCGGATCGAGGTGTAGATGGTGGATAATGTCTGTCTTTTGGTTCTTGGGGGACGATGAATCACTAGCCATCCATTCCACGTGATTAGAATGGATGGCCATGATTAATCACATTAGAAATTTTGATTTAATCCGTTCAAAATCATGAGAATAATCTTGGTCATCTGATCCAAAATCAGACAACCAAGATGAAACTATGTCTACCGCTACTGAGTTAGCTGTCACGTTGGATGATTTAAATAACCACTATTGCAATGTCATGTGGAAAGCACTGTCATGTTAGTGTCCACATGGCGCTGATAGTTTAAAGGGTTTATTAGGCTTTCTAAATATAATTAAATGGCTAGAACTTCAAAAAATCATAACTAATTGTAGAAAAATAAGAGAATGCAAATAAACCTATTTTGGAAAGGTTAGATATAGATTAATTTAAGAAAAATAAAATCTCTATTTATGTTCAGTGAATAGTGTTTATTTAAGGTTTGAAGTGTAGGCTAATTATTTTAATTAAGGCTTAATTACTTGGCTAATTAATTTCAAATTTGGTAGGATAATTCCATGGGATGTCCTCTACCTCCTATAATTTTCTTGAAATTATTTACTATGTAATTTAAAGAATTTGGCATTTCAATCTTAATTAACCTCATTAATTAATTTAATAATTATTCAAATTGATAAATAGTAAAAATTAAATAATTAATTATTTTTTTGAAATGTATTTCTTCAAGTGGGTTAATTAACATGTGTAATAATTAGGGATTAATTAGGAAAATTAATGATAAAATGAAAATCAAACAAAATTTATAATTAGTTTAGATGATTCAAACATAATCCATTAATTCCTTTATATGTGTTTAATAGCATAAAGTTGTTAAAAAAATTATGGTTAACTTATTGGTATGGAAAAATCATAAGAATACATATCTTAGATTCTTTCCTTCTTTAATATAGTTAACTCTTGAGCATGAGCCTAACTGCATTAGATTCCTTTAGGTGCATTGCAAATTTTATTTTCCTAAGAGCATATCATTGAAGGCTCAATATCAAGTAGTTAATTATATTATAGAAGTTTAGGGAAGAGTAACTAAATTGATATGCTTAATGACTTCAACCTAATCAATCCATAAAATTTATTTAATTTTCCTCTTTAAATATATTAAATCACCAACATGGGGTGGGGTAAGTGTTAAGTATCATCTTTTTTTCATTTGGTTTTAATAAGTCAATATCAAAATCAAACCATATAAGAACTTTGATTAGTCTTAAGAAATATTTATTTGGCTTAATTATCCTCAAGACTCAATGTAATTTAATATGTTATGTGGCAATGTTTAATTACTTATTTTAATCATCATAAATGTGTATGCCATTTTTGTCACATGTTCATATTTTTTTTAAAAAAATAGAGAATCAAAAGAACATGATTACATCTAAGTTGCATATGTTGGATAAATATTATTATATGGTGTGGCTATTATCACTAATAAATCTCAAATTATATTCAAAAATTATATGCTAATAATGCAAATTTTAAGCTAATGTTGGTTATAATTATTCAATAAAGTTTACATTTAATTATAATTTTAAAATAGTAAAACATATATTTTATCTTTATGTTTCATGTACATATCTACATACATTTGAATTGGTTAGTATATAGGCTGGACATCCCGAGAACACGAGGCTTTAGGTAGCCCCAATGAGCTCTTAGATAACCTCACTTCCCTAGTTTAACGATATATACTTGTTTAATTTCATTTATATGTATTCATGTGCTATAATTTAAGATATAACTTTGTTCTTCGTTTCACTAAGTTTTGCATGAATAAAAAGATTTGCTATTATATAATCTTTACATGATTTTCATCCCTAAGCTTATGTATATGTTTACATGTATTTAATTTGGCAAGTATTTAGTCTGGACATCCCAGAAATATGAGGCTTTAAGTAACCCCAAAGAGGTCTTAGATACCTCCACTTTCTTAGTTTAATAATGGCACGTACTTTCTTAAATCTCTATTGCACATTTAAATATGCTTTACTAAAAATTGAAATCTTTCTTTTCTATCAAAATGCATGCATTAATGATAGTTAAGTGTGCAAAATATAAATATGTATTGTATGTACAAATATATGTATTAAATCAGATATCATGAATAATAAAAATGAAGAAATGTGTATATTATTGATGATGGAAAGAAGTGATGGAATGTTATCCATGTGATAGTAATTCAATTTTATTAATCCTAAGATGTCTTTTATGTTTGAATAAAGTTCCTTAAGACTAACCCAAACTTAGGATTAATAAACAAATTTAATAAACGATCCACTAAAGAAACCTAAGTCCTAATAATATACTCGTAAAAAATAGCTTAGGATAGAGATGAAGGGGGTCAAACTCCTTTCTTCTCTTCATAAAATTAGATCTTAAGTAGGCATAAAATGAAACAAGAAAGTGTAAATTAAAATTAATTAATTTGTTCAAAGATTTGAAGTGAAACCTCTCCTAATGTTTAACTTAAATAATTCTAAACTTTAGATAATCACACTTGTAAAGCTTTGTTGAGACACACTACACTAAACCTTAGCACACAAATTAGAATGCTATGTCACCAATTATAACCTTAAGTTAGGACGGTGTATGTTGTAGTGTTATATTTTATTTTATTATGTAATTTTTTAGACTAGATGTTTGGATTATTTGTAGGTAGACTGGATGTCAGATCGTTAATAGTCTAATAATATTTTCTACAGGGGTACATGCTAAAGGGGTTGTTATAATAATAAGTAAATATGAATGTTCTTGCTTGCAGGTGCTGCTTATCCTCCTTAGCATAATTCAATTAAGACAGGTGGTCTTGGTTACCTAAGTGTAGGGTGCTAAGTCCAAATATGTAAAGTATAATTGCTTGGCTTGTATGTTTGATTAACTAACATCTATTTTATAGGTGTAATTTGATTTCAATTTTCATAAATATGTATTTTTTGCAATTGGATTAGGATTAGTGCTATGGGGTTTATGATGAATAGTGGCTAGAAGGAAAATACCTAGGAAGCCTAGAACAAAATAAATCTAAAGAAAGAAAGAAGGGAAAGAAATTAAAGGCCCCCATAGAATTCATTATAATTATAATATTATTTTGTAATATGGGTTGTATAAGGGTAGAGCTCAGCCACCCAATTTCTTTTCTTTTCTATGGTGTACGATGGTACATCGACCTTTTATTCTTTTACAAAATTCATATGTTTGATTGTTTTGTTTAGATTGTGCAATAGAAATGACATACTTTTCATAGGTTTCTTAAAGTATGATGTTTGATATGTGGCTTAGATATGGTATGCTCTTTAGGATAAAATTAAATTTTCTACTCACACTAAAAACTCATAACTAAATCTTAATACAACTCATAACCTCATCTCAAAGCCTATGTTTATAATCAAGATAAATAAAAGATTTAGAAACCCTTAGCTAAATATTTTATGTTATCACAAAATTCATATCATATTATGCCACTCTTGAATAGGGAAGGTCTCCATTCTTGCAAAATAGGGGATATGTTTGCCCTTTTAGAGCAATCTCTTGTAGTATAGAATACCTCCTCTAATTGATTTAGCCCACAACTAAATTTTATCACACATATAGGCATAATTGTTCCAAGCCTTGGTCCAAAATTAATGTGTCAAAATAGTTTTTTTAATTTTAATTTATGTATTAGTTTAAGTCATATATGCATGCCAATCATATTCTAGTCTCTTATGAAGTGAGTTTAGGATTCTAACTCTTTTCCTAATTGAACAACAACCTAGCTATCTTGCATCTACATAAGACCGACCAACATGATTTTAAAGTGTAGGAGGTGGCAATTGGAGGCCACTCCAGTCGGTTGTAAGTCCAGAAGAGTTGGGGTGAACTATCATATCACATCTTTCTTAATTAGACTTAGGTTGTGTTTTTAGTTTGTGTTAAAGTATTTTAGATTTAGGTTCTGAAGATACTTATTTTCTTCGAGCTACGAGTATAAGATCTCATATCTTAGGCATTTTTATAATCTTATGTTGTTGGATTATAAGCCCTAGTATTTTAATAAGATTCTAATTTAAACAAAAGTAAATTCTCCCCCTCAAATATATAAAGACTCACTATAGGATATATTGAAGCACTCACTAGGCTTCTTAGTATCATGTGTACTTCCTACTTATTCTCCTTTGAAATTCATAAATAAGTCTTCCTATTTGAACTCTCCCCTTGATTTTCATAAATATCTAATCCTTTGATAGTCTAGCTTTGAAATCTTTGAAGATGCTTATTAACTACTTTAATCGAGAGTATTCTTAGGAGATTCCAATTTTCTAATAAGTAATTAACTATTGAAGCTTATTTTTGTAGGGAACTAAAGAACCCGACATAAAATAAACAATTTTACTTCTCTATATAATGTAGGGAAAAGATCTCTAGTATATACGTACATCCATCTACCTTAGAAGTCCTTATTAGGTGACTGGGTTCATTCTGGGGTGATCTTTCTATCCTTCGGGATAGTACATCATACCTTAATGTTGTACTCTATCACTTTAATAAGTATTCCATAATATCTGTGTTGTGTGGTACTCCTATAATTCTAAATTAAATCACCATAGTACATATATAAATTTGCATTCTCTAATTATTATTTTTTAATTTAGTGATTAAGAAATTCACTTCCCTGGTTTAAGATCTCATAGTTTTAAACTTAATTTTTTAATCACTTAATTAAAATATTGTACATTCAATTTATCGTTCTTTCCTTAAATTTACATTCTCTAATTATTATATATTTTTTTTAATTTGACTTTATGGATAGTTCATCTTTTATGATTTTAGCAAATGTTTTTTTTTCTGGAAAATAATTGCAACAAAAAGTTCAGCATCTAATTGCAAAAAGGTGCAAGCTCTCGACGGTGCGAATGCTCCGGGGCTGGTTTTAGGGTTTTTCTACCCGGAGGCTCCAATTTTTCTCGACGGCTATGGTAACCTTTACATCGACTTGAGGTATTTTCTCCCTCTTTGCGTGTAGCCTCCGGCGCCTTGCCGGAGGCTTCACTTTCTTCTCCTCTCTTTCTTTTTCCTCTTTTGCTCTCTCCTTTATTTTCCTCTTTCCTTCTTCGCTCCATCCCTGTTCTCTTATGGACACCCATTACACCCATCAGATCTCAACTTCTGACTTCCCTTTGCTTTCACCCTCCTCTTCCAACTCTCCCTCTGGGGAAAATCCTACTAACATCAGACCCAATGCCCCCCCTTAAGCCGAATTTGGAAAGAGCTTCTTGGTACTCAATGTGATAGAATCGGTAGCTCTCTCTTATGTTCCCCCCCATGAAGTTAGCTTCTGAATCTGACTGTTGGAAGGACAGAAAGATTGGAATATTTCATTAATTGGTCATGCCATTGGTAAACGGCCATTTTATGGGGCTCTTCTTGCAGCGGTGAATAAGAAATGGAAATTCAAGGGTGGTGGAACTTTCTTCTTGTTGAAGGTGATTTCTTCCTTTTAAATTTAATTGTCAAGAGGATTATGATTTGGTTTGGAATCATGGTGCCTATTTTCTGAATGGAAGACCTTTTATCTTTCAAAAATGGTCTTGGGATTTTAGGCCATCTAAGGAGCATATTTTAGAAATTCCATTGTGGATCAAACTCCCTAATTTCCCTCTTTGTTGTTGGAATGAATCTGGTTTTTCCAAGGTGGCTAGTATGGTTGGCATCCCTCTTGCTGTTGATAATGTTACTGCATATAAATCTAGGGTTACCTTTGCTCGAATTTGTGTCCAAGTGAATCCAACCTCTCAGCTTCCTAATTCAGTTTCACTTAACTTAAATGGTCGTAAGTATCAGTAGGAGATAATTTATGATTGGAAACCTAAGGCATGTTCTAGATGCAAATCCTTTTCACATGATGATGCTACTTGCCCTAGTAACCTGAAAAAAAGACCTATCAGCCCGTGGTAGGAGTGCCATCCCCTCGTCAGAAAACTCACCCAATTATTCATCCTACAGCAATTTTGGTTAATTCTGATCATATGACAATCCCTTCAAATTCTACAAAGAATTTAGACTCTGAAAATATAAATTCGAGTCTAAACCTTGCTTTGAATGATTTAAATCAGCTACCTGCTTCTTCACCTCCTTTGGAAGATGCTTTAGATAATGCTGATAATACTACCATAGATCATGGTTATCCTCATCACTCTGATCCCTCCAGCTCTTATACACATGGAGTGTTGACTCGTTCTGCTGCCGCTTTGCCAAATCGAGCCAATCTCACTAAAGCACCAGAATAGGTTACCAAAACTCCTAGTAAGGTTTCATTTACATCTAATTCAGAAGGTTCTAAAGCCCATTCAAATCAGCAAGGGGGTTTTAAAACTAGCTCCAAGAAAAAAGGGGGTTAATAACCCCTCTTATCCCCGAATAATGATCAATCCAAGAATCGGTTGTTGGAATGTCCGTGGTCTTCTTGTAGAAGGAAGACTGGATTACTGTAAAAGAATTATTAAGGATTATAACCTTGATCTCCTTTGTCTTCTTGAAACAAAGCTTTCATCTCCATCTCTGACTGATAATCTTCTTCTAAAGAAGGCGTCATTATTTGGTTGAAAATAGCTCAAATAATTTTGAATATTACGGTGGTATATGGATAAAATGGAACTCAAATGCTTTCTCATTCAACACTATTTCGTGAGCTCTCGTTTATCCGGGTTTCTCGCTAATAATTATCCATTGCTTTATATAACCTTTGTTTATGGGCACAATGATATGTATGATAGAAGGTCTTTATGGAGCTCTATTCGGGATATATCTACATCTATTCAAAATCCATGGCTTATCATTGGTGATTTTAACTGTATCATTCCTAATAAGGAAAAGCTTGGTGGTAACCCAGTGGCAGATAGCAAACTTCAAGATTTTAGAGACTGTATAAATGATTGTGGATTGGTGGATCTCCCTAGTACTGGCTTATTTTATACTTGGTCTAATCAACAAGCTGATCGACCAATCTACTCAAAATTGATAGAGCTCTTTGTAATCTAGATTGGCTAGAGCAATTTCCTATAACTAGCTACAAGGCATCTCCTCCTTTGTCTTCGGATCACTCCTCTCTAATTTTGCATATGGATAATCTACCTCAAGCTTCGACCAGATTTATGTTCAAGAATTACTGGGTTAATTATAATGATTTTCAGGATACTATTAGCATAGCATGGAAATCTTTCTTTAATGGGGATCCTATATATGTACTCTCAAAGAAGCTTCAGCTCTCTAGAACACTTCTTAAGCAGAAAAAATGGGCATCTACCTCTATAAGAAGTCAAATTAACATAGTTAAAACCAAGCAAGAAGACATTCTCCTTCTTTTGGAAAAGGATCCTTTTAACTCTTCTCTTATACAAGAAGCAAAAAATATAAAAGATAGATATATTGAGCTGATTAGGGGTGAATCCTTATGGGCTGCTCAAAGAGCCAATGCACATTGGTTAACCAATTCTGATGATGATCTTCAATTTTTGTATAGCTCTATCAAAGAAAGACAAAATACAAACCGGCTTAGAAGTCTAAATACTTTAAGGGGCTGATTTGATTCTAAATCCTTATCGAGAGATTTGTAATTCTTTTATGATCTTTTAATTGCCACGAATTTTGACTCTTCAAGGCATAACAATCCAATTGGGCAAAGTATTTCACTTGAACAAGCTTCTATGTTGGAAGGAGACATTTCTGATCAAGAAATTCTTGATGCTCTATATAGCTTTAATGAGAACAATTCCCCTGGTCTGGATGGATTCAATGTTAAATTCTTTACCTCTTGTTGGGAAATTGTTGGGAAACAATTCATGCTAGCTGCTCATTATTTTTTTCAGGTTGGAAAGCTTCCTAGAGTCTTCAAGCATACTCTAATCACTCTTATTCCCTTGATAAAGTATTCCAATTCATTATCTGATTATCAACCTATTTCTCTATGCTATTTTTTCTATAAGGTGATTACTAAAGTGCTAGCAAATAGATTGAAGCAAGTTATACCTTCCATTATTCATAAAGCACAATCAGCTTTCATTAAAGGGAGAGACATATCAGATAATATATCTTTGGCTCATAAGATCGGTTATGGGTTTAGTGATAAAAGCTGTCCGGATTACTTTTTAGCTAAGCTTGATTTACGAAAGGCCTTTGACCTTGTTAATTGATCAGCTCTATTGCACAGAATGACTCAAAAAGGATTTCCACCTAAGTTCCTTAAGTGGATCCAAGCTTGCATTAATGATATTCCATTCTCAATCATTCTGTGAAATTAAAGGTTTTTTCATTCCTCAAATGGATTAAGGCAAGGATGCCCTCTTTCCCCTTTTATTTACTATTGCTATGGATTCTCTCTCTTGTCTTATAGAGGCGGTATCACTTAAAAACTTTACCTATCAATATGGAGGAAAGATCCTCCTCTCACCTTCTCTCTTTCGATGATCTTTTAGTTATGGGAGTTGCTTGTCAAAGATCCATCCTAGCTTTGAAAGAAGTTTTGATTAAAATGGCTGAATACCATGGATTGGAAGTAAACGGAGGGAAATCAGCGATATGTTTTCTAAATCTAAGCATACTTTTGATGTTTGGGGAGATTCTCAAAATTAATGTTGGATCCATGCCTTTTAATATTTAGGTTTACCTCTTAATATCGGAGACTTAAATCCTATCATTTCAATTCTCTTTTGATAAGATTCATCAATGGCGGCTTGGAAAAGCAAATTATTGTCATTTGTGAGATATCAACTTCGAGAGCCTCAATTAATAACTATCTTAACTATTGGTTAAGATCCATTTCTTTTCCTAAATGTATTTTGAAAAGGATTTCATTTCTAATGGCTAATTTCTTTTATCACAATGGAGAAGCAAGGAAATTGCATTTGATATCTTGGAGCAAAACTACATTGCCTCGAAATAAGGGTGGCACTGGCTTATATTCTATATCTACTCTAAACACTTTATGCAAAATCAAAAGTATATGGAAAATTCTTAATAACTCTTCTCCTTTTGCTTCTTGGTGTCGTATCAAATATATATCTTTATGGAGAAAAGATTCCAGAAGACATTCTCCTCTGTGGAAGGAGCTTATGCTAATTGCTGCACAATACATGAGTAAATTGGGATTTCACCCAGGTGAGGATTCTTCCTTGTCTTTATACTATGATCCTTGGTGTAAGGGATCTTCTCTATATGAAATGCTTGGGAGTAATTGTTTTACTTTATTTAATAAACCGATGAATGCATCATTCAAGGATTTATTTCAAAATGGGGTTGTGAATATCCCTTCGAGCTTGCATCTAGTATCCATTGAGTGTTTTAATTTTCTGAAGGAATTTTCGCCAAAGCAATTTTCAAATATTATCTTATGGGATGCTTTCTCTTCAATTCAAAAGTAATTCTTAACTCTATTTTTGAACGATTCCATCATATTAATTGGGTTAATGAGATTTGGTTCAAAGGCTTTGCTCTTAATTATGCATTGTTTTGTTGGATGGCCTATCTAAAAGTTGAAAACCTCATTCTTCTGCAAGAGGTTTGGGTGTGGTCCATGTTTGTTTCTTTTGTAATATTGAAATGGAGTCTCACTCTCACTTATTCTTTGAATGCCAAGAATCTATGAGGCTTATTAAGAGGATACTTCCTTGCGGTGATCTTATTCTTAAGCCAACCACTCTCCCTCAATTACTAAGTGATGTAGGTGGATTTCATCATAAATTATTGCAAGGCTTTGTTACCTTATTATTGCTATTTCGGTAACATGTATATGGAAAGAGAGGAATTTCATATTTCACTCTCAATCATCTAATCCAATTGAATGGCTGGAAAATCGTATTCGTTCTGCAGTGGCTCACAAGCTTAGGAGGTGAAAATTTTGAGAAAATTGGTCTATTGACATTTTACATATTTTGCAATGCTGGAAAAATTCAGGTTGATCACCTTGGATTATGGTTCAGGACATTCTGCTTCTCGATTTTATTTTGTATTCTTACAGGATAAGGGACGATGATGATCATAGTATGCAAGATGAACAGAACCATTTGGTTGCTATTTTTGTGAGTCTTTTGGCGGCAACTGGGTTGTCCTCAGTCATGAAAACCTGGATGGCTTGACTCATAGTTTTGGACCTCATCTTGCCTCTATATCTAAGATTTTATTGGTTTTGCGCTTAAGGATCTGAGTCCTTGATTTGATTTTATCCTTCTAAATGCTATATATCCTGTTTATTTCCTGTGTATTTTGTTTTCAGCTTCTACTCCCTTTTTGAGGATCCTGATAGTTTAATTTTGTATTTTCTATTACAATTAAAATGAAATTGAGCTAAGTCCTTAATTTTTCCAAAAAAAAAAAAAGTTCAGCATCTCGTGGTTAGAGCCCACGTGGTTAGAGCCAAAGGACATGGAAAGCTCAGGAAATTATTATTTTTTATTTTCTTGTAAATTGATTATTAAGAATGGCGATTGATCACCGTTTTGTCGTCGTTGAATTTAAGACCGCTGAAAGAAAGTCTGCATGCACGCATCACGATAAATTAACGGTGCTTGGGTCAAGCAAAGAGCAAAGGCTCATTGGTTGACTTCATCAGAGGATGATCTTAAATTTCTATATTTTTCCATAAAAGAAAGGAGAAGCACCAATTGTATTAGGGAAGTTCACTCTGACAAGGGAATTTTGAAGGAGCAGGACCTCATTGCCGAGGAAATATGCATTACTCGCTTTGTTCAATAATAAATCCTCAGATTCCTTCATTGTGTAGGATGTTCCAGTGGGGAACACTTTATCGGCTGATTCTGCTAAAGCTTTGGATGCTGATATTAGTAACTTGGAAATAAAAGAGGCTCTCAAAAGCATCCATGAGAACAAAGCTCCTGGACCGGATGGATTCAATTCCAAATTTTTCTCCTCTACATGGGAGGTAACGGGTGGTACCTTATTAAATGCAGCTCATCATTTTTTTAAAACACAAAAGCTCCCAAAGAGAGTGAAACATTCCTTGATTACATTAATTCCCAAGGTCAGGCACTCTAATCAAATCTCAGACTATCGTCCTATATCACTTTGCAACACCTTTTATAAAGTGATAGCTAAAGTTCTAGCCACTAGACTTAAAAGTGTTCTTCCTCTTTTGATTCACCCAATGCATTTATTAAGGGGAGGGATATCTCAGATAATATCATAATGGCATAGGAAATATGTTTTCAGATGTCCCAAAATCGCACTCAAGAAAGCTTCTTTGCTAAACTTGATCTCAGAAAGGCATTTGACTCTATAAATAGAGAGGCATTATTGCATAGACTCAATTGGTTTCCCTTCTAGATTTATTAATTGGATAAAGGCTTGCATAACTGATGTTCCTTTCTCAGTTAATCTGAACGGGGAAATAAAAGGCTACTTTATCTCAAAAAATGGACTTAGGCAAGGATGCCCACTTTCTCCTTTCTTATTTACCTTGGCCATTGATACTTTTCTTGTTTGATCGAGAAGTTAATCTATTCAGATATGTGCCTCTTTCAACCTGGTACTTGCCATATCTCTCACTTATTATTTGGATGATCTCTTAGTGGTTGGAGCGCAAATATTCATTATGTGGGATCATTGAAATTACGTCTTGAAAGCTTAAATTATCTGGGGTTATCTGTGAATCTGGATAAATCTCTCATTTGCTTCTCTAGAGGAACTAAGGGGATAGAGAACCTCTGTAGAATTCTCAATATCTCACAAAGCACTTTTCCCATTAAATACTTAGGAATTCCCTTAACTTTGGGAACTCCTAAGTTGATAAATTTCTCAAGTCTCATTGAAAAGATCCAAAAATGGTTAGCAGGATGGAAAAGTAAATTTTTATCATTGGGAGGCAGGCTGCAATTAATTAAATTCTCGGTTAACAACCTCATTTCATACTGGTTCAGATCTATGGTAATCCCCAAAGGTGTATTAAAGCGCATTTCCTCTCTTACAGCCAATTTTTTTTACCACAATGGAGTAGCAAATAAATTATCTACAATATCTTGGGAGAAAACAGCTAGACCTAAAGATAAAGGAGGAATTGGAGTGCTTTCAACTTTTTCTCTTAATGATTTGTGCAAGATCAAAACATTGTGGAAAACTCTCACTCATGATTCACTTTTACTAAATGGTGTAATCAAAATATGGATCAATTTGCAATCGATTCGTTTTATATCACCCATGTGGAAGAATCTCAAACTATTTGCAAAACATTATTCTGAAAACATTTCCTATCACATAGGGAATGGGAACAATTTTTCCTTATTGTTTGATCCTTGGTGCGAAAGGAAATGTATGGCTGAATCTTTAAGCTCTAATGCTATTAACTTGCTGTTACATTCTAACAATGCCAAGCTACAGGTCTTTATGTTGGATGGCAGATGGCATATACCAAATTGGTTTGAAATAGAACACCCTCTGCTTGCTGTGGCTATCAAATCCACTCATATAACTAAGGGAGAGGACTGGATTACATGGGATTCTAACAGAGACCCTTCATCTAGAGATTTTAAAAGGTTCTTTTGAGCATTTACCATCCATCTAATTGGTATAATTGCATTTGGTTCAAAGGTGGGGCAATTAACTTATCTTTATATTGTTGGATGGCTTACCTTGGCGGATTAAAAACTTCAGATTTGCTTGCTAGGAGAGGGCTGGGGGTTAATTCAGATTGCTGTTTTTGTTTTGGGGACATTGAATCACATGCTCACCTTTTCTTTGAATGCCCATTCTCAATGCATTTGATTAGGAGTATTTTGCCTTATGGTAACTTCTTTTTAATGCAATCTACTTTGAAACAAGTATTAAATAGTCTGGATTCACATGTGCATAAGATAGTTAGAAGAATACACTACCTTTCTACTGCTGCGATTGTTTACTGTGTTTGGCGGGAAAGAAACAAAAGAATTATGTCTCATATTGCTTCTACAAACACTGTTTTAATCGATCAGATTAAGGAAAGGATTGCTTATAAAGTGATTAGATGGAAAGTGAAGGAGTCTTGGCCTGAACATGTATTACGAATCTTATCTAACTGGAGAAAAATTGTTACATAAGGTGAGTAACTCCTTTGGTTTGATGGCTGGAGGCTTTTTGTGCTTTGTTTTGCTTCGAATTGGCATGCTCCACTGTCTGCTGGGAGGTTACTCAAAATCTGGGTGGTTATGACATGCGTATCATTTTTGGCAAGATATCTGCTCCCCCCTCGATCATTCCCCCCATTTTCTTCGAGAATTAAGTGGGTGTTTTTGAAGGAAAAGGACTATGATGATCAGATCGCTCGTTTTTGCAAGGATCCTGTTTGGATGGCCTTCACGAACCTTAGCGGTGGACAATGCTTCTATTCGGAAGTCAAAGCGTGGAAGGCTGCGAAAGCTGCGGATTTCCTTTTCGATTTCCATATCAGATAAGCAATCCTATACTTTTTGGTTGATCTGAGTCCTTCCTTTCTAAGGCTGTTGCCTTGTTTTTTGTTGTTTATTCGGTTTTTTTGGTTTGGTGGAATAGCTCTGTCTTAACTTTATGCTCATTCAGCCGGATGATGTTTTTGGTATAGGTGTTTTTTATGTCAAAAGGTCTGGTGTCAATTATGTAATTGTAACTTTTATTACTTTTGGAATCAAATTGGGCTAATGCCCTCAAATTCTTCAAAAAAAAAAAGAATTAATGGAGTCAGAATCTTTGGCGTTGAATCCGGAGGAAAAATAAAAGAATGGCTGTTACCTTTTTTTTAGAAAAAGTTAAGCGCTCAGCCTAATTTCATTTTAAAATTGATAAAATGATAGTACAAATGGTAATCCATAGTTAGACTGAATGATAAAAAAATAGAAATACAGTAAGAACTAAATCCCTTAAGACCTCAAAAAGGAGGGGTTGATTCAATCTATCAAAAAGAATACATTTAAAAAAAAGGGGGTAAAAACAAAACCTTCCGGACTGAGAGTCAAAAACCCCAGCCATCCATCCAGGATGGAGAGGCGAACAGGATAAATTGTCATTCCTAAAAAGGATCAGTTAAACACCCATCTAAAAATGGCTCTCCAACGATTACCTAAATTGCCATCCAAAAATTTGGGGGAGAAGCCTGCAAAAATAGTGATTCACCAAAAGCGGCATATCCCATGGTTGCAGAATAGGTCGTCCTGGGAGGAGGCCAATAATAGAGAAGCAAATAAAATTAACTGTCACCCATGCATATAATCATGTGCTCTCATCATAGTTGGGACAAAATCCACATTAGAAATAAACCTCAGACAAAAGCAAAAAGGAGAATTGCAAAACCAAAAGAGCAAAAACGTCACAGATCAATCCTCTAAAGCTCTTCCCGAAAATTGCATATTGCATTTAATAATAAAAAGTAGTACAAAAACTAGCAAAGGCTAGAGAGTCTAAAACTAGATAGATAGAAGTAACACTTATCATCCTCAAATAATGAAACAAAAATAGAAGGTAAAGTGGTAACATCTAAAGAAAGCCAAGTAAAGTCAGATCGTGGCCAGAGCCACAGTCAGTTGAAGTCCAGTGAAATGTGTGAGAACGGGGGTGGAAGGCTAGGAGAAAACCCAAGTCCAGCTGGAGAAGAGAAGACCGAAGTCTGTGTTGTCTTTAAGGAAATTGACAACACTAATGTTGTCCCCTCCAATATGATGCCCTTGTACTCATACATCCAAAGGTCTATAAACTAATGGCAAGCATGGCACATCTCTATGAAAGCCTCCCAATGGAGAGATTGGATACCAGCAGCCTTGATGAAGTCACCAGCACCATCCTTGAAAACAACTCCAATGCCAGCCAATCCAGAGGAGAGGAGAGTACCATCTACATTCACCTTTAGCCATCCGGGAGGGGGGGGAGTCCAGGAAAGGGGAGTAGATAGCCTAAGCGGCTGGTGGAGTTCCCATTGCCCCCGAAACAGAAAGGTAGATGCATTAGTGAAAGCCTCCAAAATACTAGCAGCAATGACCTTTGGTGTCCCATGTTGGTGCCCATGTGTCTTTGCATTCCTGTCCTCCAAACTTGATATATCATGCTGCAATAAACTCTTCCCCAAGCCATGTCTGACTTGGCGGTCCGTTCGAAAGCCTGAAATAGATCTTGAGCATTAGAAAATAAGGGGAGGTTAACTCCCAAGAGGACAAGACCTGTATGATGAAAGAAATAAGAGAGCAGGTGGTGAGGATATGATCCAGGTCTTCAATCTCCATGCAGCCCCAGGGGCAATGAGTCTCCTCAACAAGACCTCGAGAGTGGAGCCAGTGGTAGGTTGGTAAGGCATTCTTCAAGATGAGCCACCAAAAGAACTTCTCTCGTGGTGCGGCGGAACCTCTGTGGAGTGGCTAGCTGGGGAAGAGGGCATCAAAGGCCGAGGCGTCAACGCTTTCCCAGAGGGAGGTGGATAAGCTCAGTGCGTCTTCATCTAAGTCAATGAAGCTCCACCTTGGTAATGTGCTCCACAAGATCCTTGCCAAACCGCGCTCAAGTTGTGTAATATCCCATGTCCCGTCCCATGGATGAGGCTTGCCACCTCGATCCTCAAGGCTAGCTGCATCTAAGAAAGTCGGTCTTCGGGCTAAGGAACAATCAACTAACCATATGTGGTCCAAAATCTAAACTTTGCTGCCATCAGCAATCTTCCAGCGAATGAGGGGTTCAAGACTTTGAGCCCCACTGAGAATGACAGCCCAAGTTTTGGAGTCCCCCCTCTTCAAGCTCCCACTCCAAATATCTTCCCCATAGCGCTCCCGAATGCAGCGGTGAAGTAAAGAAGTGGGCTTCTGCAAAAAATCCCAAGCCAACCTAGCCCTGAGAGGGCCAGCCCAGGTTGGGGTGGAGTGAAAACCAAGTCCCCCATGCTTAATAGGCAAGCAAATAGTACTCCAATTGACATAGTGTATGCCTCTCTGAGTTGGACTCTTGTCCCACAAGAAGGATCTACATAGCCTCGATCTCTGCGACATTCAAGGGAATAGTTGTATGTGTTAGCTGATAAACCGAACCTGGTATAAGAGCTGAGGAGATAAGGGTAGCCCGGCCCACATAAGAGAGGTGTCGAGTTCCCCAGGCCATAATCTTCCCTTTGGCTGGATCAGGGAACCGAAATCATGCTTGTAGAGCTTCCTCATAGCCAGCTTAAGGCCAAGATACTCCATCTCTTGGACCTTGTTGAACCCAATAAGCCTAGCAATCCGATTAGTCCTCCATCTCTTGGCGGCTTTGCTAAAGAGAATGGCGGACTTAGCACCGTTGATCCGTTGGCCCGTCCAGTCACAATAATCATCAATTATGGCTTTAATTTGCTTGGCATGGAGAATAGAAGCAGAGGTAATCAATATCATCGATATAGGAGATTAGAGATAGAGGTACCTCCCATTTTCAAAGTCACACCAGTGTGGTCCCTCTCGCTTAAAGGCTAAAGAAAGTAACTCAGAGCATAGAATAAATAGGTAAGGTGAGAGTGGACAGCCACATGCAGATCCATTACGCATCGATCGGAGACCTTCGCCATTCAGATGGAGAATCTAGGGTAAGTGACACCCGAATCCACTTCAATCTATCGGGAACCCCATCAAGGTGAGCATCTTGCTCAAAGTATGCCGACTCATCTTATCATAAGCTTGCTCCATATCAACTTTAATCGCCATGAAACCAACCCGAGGAAGAATCGGAATTTGTTGATGATCTCTTGGGCAAGGAGAGCATGATGGGAGATGTTCCTCTCAGGGACAAAAGCACCTTGTTCGTCAGAAACAAGAAGAGGTAGTAAATGCTTCAACCTGTTGACCAGGATCTTGGCCACCACCTTATAGATCGTCTGGCACAGGCTAATGGGCCGGAATTTGGAAGGAGTGCTAGCCCCAACAACTTTGGGGATAAGAACAATAAGTGTCTCCTTCCATGAGTCCTCCATATGATCAAGTTCAAAGAACTCCTGAATGGCAGCAACGACATCCTTCTTCACACAAGGCCGAAATGCTTGTAAAAGGGTGATCCCATCAAGTCCCGGTGTGGTTACTCCCCATGGAATGTATTGCCTCCCAAATGTCTTGATCTCATGGGGCTTCAAGGAGGGATTTGGTGATGAAGGAACACACGCCTCTCAATAGGCGAGAATAGGCCCCGTCGAGGGAGACATCCCTCTCAACCCATTTTGCCTAAAGAAGGAAGTGAAAATATCGAAATATCGGAAGGGTTCTCAATCATACCTCCCTCCATTGCAACCGAATCCTGTTGGTGGGTGTGCACCTGTGAAAAAATGAGTGTTCCCATCTCCATCCTTGAGCCATCGGCTTTAGCCCTTTGTCTCCACCAAGTCGGGCCAATGTAGAGTTAAGCTCAATAACCTTGGAGCAAGCTCCCTTCTTGGCGAGTGAGTCCATCATCGAGCATTCAAGAGTCCTGAGAGAGGTAATGTCCTTCTCCAAGTCAATCCGGAGAGAGTGGAGGTTCTTCAACATACTCTTACTCCAATGGAAGAGAGATCGTAGGGTATGACAACTCTTTCTATGGAGAATTGCAGCCTTTGAGCCAAAGTCTTCCTTCTGCTAGTTCTTCCAAACCAGCCTCCAACTCATAGGATAAGAGAGCCAAGTATCTTCAAACCTTAACCATCGCTGGGGGGTTTCAGCTGTAGGACCAGAGAGAGGAAGTAGGAGAGGAGCATGGTCAGAAGCAATCCGAGGTAGGTGACGAACCCTGGTATCCCCCAGTAGTTGAGAGGCCATAGAGTTGATCAAGATCCGATCAAGCCGGACCCAGATCCTACAATTCCCATCTTTGTTGTTGGTCCAGGTGAACTTTGGGCCAACAAACTCCAACTCATGCAAGTCTGTCAACTCCATACAGTCCTCCATCTCACGTCAGTGAGTGTGAATGAAAGGGCTTCCCACCCTTCTTGTCACACTGGGCGGTACAATTAAAGTCACCCCAATAGCCACAGGGGCTTGAAGATCCACATTTTCCTTGATGGTTTGCCAGAGGTCCCGCCTGCAAAGATAACTCTTGTTGGCATAGACCCAACCAATGATCCACCTCATCTCGTTGGGCAAAGAGCAAGTGCCCAAAATAAGCTGATCAGAAATAACCAAAGGGGAGAAGTCCACAATATCCTTTCTCCAAAGGATGATAATACCTCCAGAAAACCCATTAGAGGGTTTGCAAAAGAACTGCCAGTTGGTCCCTGCCAATTTGTCCACTTCATGTCTTGAGATGCACTCAATTACGGTTTCAAGTAAATGCTGAGGTCGTTACCACCCAAGGTGGTGGGTAGTTGCCGTGGTCCTTTTGCCCCCACAATTCGAGCAGAATGGAAGACATTAATCTTCCATGGGGAATCATCCCCGATTAGAAGTGAGGGTGAGGCTTTCTTCTCTTCTTAGAACTGGCCTCAGGTTTTTCTTCCTCCTGCCTCTCCCCGCTAGTGTGGATCTTTGGGGCCTTCCCTTTGCTGTTATTACTCTTTCCACCTCTATCCTTGGGTGGTTTAGTTGCCTTCTCTAAGCTTGCAGGTGCTTGGAAGATAGGAGGGACTGAGATATCCACTCAGGAAGGATCTCAAGTAGAGGAGGAGCCTTGGGAGGGGTGACCCTTGGTGGCCGAACCCTAGGTATGGCTGGGGTAGGCTGCTGAGCTAGCTTCACTCCTTCTTTGCTTTTCACAGGCAATGGGGGCCTAGTCTTCTTCTTCCTGGTCACCAAAACCCATGGACCATACTCGGGATTTGGAGTAGGAAGGGCTGCTCTGTGGGATGGTGGGATCGAACCTCGTTCCTTTCCTTTGCTACTAGTGGCAGAGCATGGTGGTGAAGGAGCTCTCTCCCCTTTCTCAAATCTCTGTTGGGCAAGGCCACAGCCACTAGAAGGGTTAGATGGCATAGAGGAGGGTTGAGTATTCAAGGGTGGGTGCAGTGGGCGGTAGATGGGTAGTCGCCTTGTGGCCAACTTTGCCACAAGAGAAGCATAACTGAGAAATCCCCTCATATTCCACTGGTTGGAAGAAGCGGTCGTGTCTTCCATGGATCCAAACACCTGTTGGAAGTTTAGCAGAGAGATCTAACCTGATGCAAACTCTGGCATATAGACTCTGTCCCCATGAGTTAGTTTGGTGGTCCATCCATAGTGGTTCTCCAAAGAAGGATGCAATCTTAGCAAGATTGCTCTTGTCCAGATAGAGTGGCGGTGAGGAAGTCGAACCCAGATAGGGGAGGAAAGTCCATGAAGAGACTTTGGGTTGAAGGATGGGGTCCATTTGTCCAGACCAATCACATTTCCAGCCACAAACCATGGTCCGTTCATTAGAACAGCATCCCTAGCCTCAACAGTGTCAAACAAGCACACAAAACAGTCAGCAGCCACCATAATTACCTTGAAGGTTCCCCATTGTCCCCATTTCCTTTGGAGGTCGGCATTTAGGAAGTAGAAAGATGGCCTTCTTCCTAGAATTTTCCCCACAAGAGCTTTCTCAAGCTTGGCTTGGTTTGCATCAGCAGCATTGTCATCTATCTTAATGGTGACTCCATCCTTCATGAGGGAAAAGGATATATCAATCTTGTCAAACTTTATAAATTCCTTTCTCCTCCAAGGATTAGATTGGGAGGGCATACCTTTGTCATTGCTTGGCTTTGTAGAGGATTGCTCTTGATGGGCCCAAGTCCTCCCTCTGTGTCCTTGGTGCTCAAATAGTGGGTTTGAGATAGTAGAGTGGTTTCCCCAGGCAAGGCATCTGAATTCTCCAAGAAAAGTTCTAGGTTCTTGAGGCATTTCCACAAACACCTTGTGTGCATGAACACAGAGCATTTTGGTCACCATAGGGCATCGACTTCTTGTGTGTTATTAGCCTCGAGCCCGGCATGATCTTCATCATCCTCCATATCGATCCCCATTGGCCACTTGATCGGCCAGTTCTCCTTCAGCCAAGAGTGCAATCGGCCGGTCGGAGAGTGAATAGTGCCACGGTTCTGGCTTGTCCTCGGCTTCCTCCATCGCCTTGAATGAATAGTCTGCTGGCGCTCCCCCGCAATCGGCGCCATAGCGCCCGCCAGCTTCTTGCAGCGCTGCCTCATATCGCCGCAGCGCCCGCCAGCAATTCTTTGCGGTGATTTCCGCCAGCGTCGGTGCAAATTACGCCGCCTTCTCGAAATGGCCCCCACTCCGCAAATGGCCGCTTCATCGGCCCCCACAAGAGCCATTGCGGCCTTCGCCAGACCGCCATGGGATGTCCGCCACGCAGACTCTGATTGCAGTGAGTGAGCGATGCGAGGCCATGGAATTTTCAAACTCCATTTTTCCGGCCAAATCCGCACCACCACTTGCCAAACCAAGGATGATATCATCCTCTCCATGCCGCCTAGGGTTCGCCGGAGCTTTTCCCCCCTTCACTTGGATTCCCATGTCCAAATCTTGGTCGGTTTTGCCTTCAAAGCCATTGCCGACCATGTCAAACCATAGCCACCCTTGAAGTCGTAAGGTGTGAACATGCTCCCTATCCTTCTTGGATCCTCTCGCCCTCCTTTCTTGAAGCTTTGTCCCTTGGGGGAGGTGACCGACGGCCACCCCCAACCATGGGAAGAGTGGAAACGTGAAAATCCTTTCCCTAGGAGAGAGAAAGATTGCGTGCAAATGAGAGCTTTTCAAAAGATCTCTTCCTTCTCTTCGGGATCGAACATCAATTGCAAATAAATCTTATAAAATGTGAAGAACGTAAGCAGCACAGGTTTAACTTTCAATCTAGCAGCACAGGTTTTCATCTCCTTCCATATAAGAGATGCTTTGAGAGGATATTTATTCTAGATTGATCCATACTTATTTAACCACCACTCAGCTGGGAGGGCGGATCGATTTAGAATTTCGAGAGAGTTTTTTATTTGCATAGGAGACTGAGCACATTTGCTGACAAGAGACCAATGCCACCATTTTCCATAGGAAGTGTAGTTTTATCCCAAGAAATAAGATGACATTTTTTTTGCTCCCCACTATGGCAAAAAAATTTTACTGTGAAAGAGGATATTTTTTAATAATCCTTTTTGGAATGGCCACAGATTTGAACCAATAAGCAAGAAGATTGTTGATAGAAGATCTTAAGCGTTGAAATCTTCCACCAAAGGATAGAAATTTACATTTCCATCCAGCCAACTATGCATATATTTGTCAAAGAGAGAGTTGAAATGTGTAATTTTGAGGGAGCCCAAAAGCAAAGGCAGCCCCAAATACTTAATGGAAAAATCCCCAATATTCACATTAAGAAACTAGCTAAGAACTCCAGATCTACGGGAGCATTTTGTGAAGCAGATTAATGATTTGTCACCATTTACCTCAAACCCCAAATAAGAAGTTAATATGTCCAGATTTTGTTTCAAGGAATCAACAAAAATGGAATTGGCTCCTCCCATAATTAGCAGGCCCTCAGCAATGAGTAGATGCGAGATGTTACAGTTCCCAATAGAGAATAGGTTAAATATGAGGAGGTTAACTTCTCTTTGTAAAAGGCATAAGAAAGTGTCCATAGCCATAGTGAAAAGGAAGGGAGATAGAGGACACCCTTGCCTCAATCCGTTTGTGGAGTTAAAATGGCCTTTTATTTTTCCATTGAGTACCACAAGAAAAAGGGATGTCTAAGATGCATCCTTCAACCCATTTTATAAAGAGTGATGGAAATCCTTTGAGATGTAGTTTGTGAAGGAGGGTTTAACAGTTGATCATATCAAAGGCTTTACACAAGTCAAATTTGGCTAGAAATTTCTCTGCTTCGATAAGGAAGAGAATTCATGACTAATTTCATGCACCAAAGCAATCAACTATGTCCCTATTTTTTTATGAAAGCTGATTGAGCAGAATGAATTATGCTAGGTAGAACTTTTCTGAGCCTGTTGGCTATGACTTTGGCTATCACTTTGTAGAAGGTGTTGCAGAGTGAAATAGGCTTGTAATCAACTAAAGAACTTGAGTGCTTGATTTTAGGAATCAGTATTATGAGGCCGTGCTTGAAAATATTGGGAAGCTTTTGATTCCTAAAGAAATAATGAGCCACTAATAGAATTGCATGTCAATAATGTCCTAATTGTGAATAAAAAATTTGGAATTGAAACCATCCAAACCCAGAAACTTATTCTCATTGATACTATGAAGAATAGAGATGATCTCTTGATCAATAACATTAGATTCAAGTTCCTGGGCTTGCTTGGAAGAGAGAGTGCTTCCCATGGGAATATCATGGACATTAAGGGTATTTGAACTACCTTTGTTGAAGAGGGATGAATAGAAATTACAAATCTCTTCAATAACTCCATTTGGATCTAAGATAAACCCTTGGGAGGTGTGAAGTTCTCTTATAAGGTTGGAGCTCTTTCTCTCCTTGATGGAGTAATAAAGAAATTTTAGTTCATCGTTAGAATTTTGGAGCTAATGAGCTTTAGCTCTTTGCTTGAGCCACAAACTTTCCTTTTTAATCAAATCAGAGTATATAATATTGATCTCCTTAACATCAAGAGTAAGGGTAAGATTCCATGGATCTTTGTCAAACAGGTGCATCAACATAGCTTAGTCAATTTTGAGAGAGGAGATCTGAAATCCTAAAGATGTGGAATCCCATTTCTATTTTTTTAGAACATCTCTTCTATTTTTGAGCTTGTTGGAGAACAAAAAGAGGGAGTCTCCTGAGATAAACTTGTTCCAAGCCTTACTAATATCTTCTTTGAAAGTATAATTCTGATCTAAACATGGATCGTGAGATGTTGAATATGGTGAGAGTGGTGGTAAGGAGGTAAGAAAGAAAGCACTTCAGAATTATCAATCTCTATCAATCTATCAATTATAAGAATAATGAAGAATAATCGAGTTAGAGCTGATCAATCCAGTTCATCAAGACAAACTTTGAAATCAATGGTCTTGTTGATATGGATAGAGTTCCCTCCACTTTTAAGATCAAGGGAGTCCATGCAGGGAGTAATGTCCTGAGCATTCAGGAGATTCTTCCATTTTCATCATTGTAAGCATAAATGCAAGTGATAAAGAAGGAGTTTGTAGTGTTATACAAGACTTCACCATGGATTGGTTATGGAGTCTTCATTACAAGTCTAAAAGAGACACGTGATGCATTCCATTTTAGCCAAATGCGACCTCCAACACAAGTGTCAAAATTGTTAACCTGATCTTTAATGGGGAATAGAGAAAGTTTATTCAGAAGATGATGGTCAGCAACATTGTCGAGGTTGCGTTTGGTTTCCAAAAAGAAAACAATATCAAGATGAAAGTGCTTGACTATTCGAGAACAATCATTTATTCTACCCCCCCAGCAAGCATGCTGTAGACATTCCAACTCCCTATGATAATAGACCACATAATTAGTTGGAAGAGTTGGAAAGCTTTTTGCCTTTCTTCTTCTGATAAGCTTTTTGGATTGCACCTGACTGAGTGGCCAAGGATTTGGTTTGATCTGGTTCATAAGGATTCTTCCCTAGAGTTTTGGTAAAAATTTCCAAGTTCTTGGTTGCAGAATATTATGGGGAGAAAGAGCAACAAAATGGGTGATGACTCCCAAGGAGGCAGAGGAGTTGGAGAGAAGATCAGTAGAGGCGGTGGAGTTTAAATTCTCAGAATTTAGGTCTGGGATTTCATCATGGGTAGGAGAAGAGGAAGGGAGCTAGTTTAGATCATTAATGCCCATGGAAGTGGGGGGAGGGGGATGTGATCGCCATTTCCATCCAAGCCAAATCAAGAGTGCTCATATCAAAGGTATGGGGGTGGAGAGGCCTGCTCCGACTTTGACCTCTAGTAGCTAGAGTTTTGTATGGGTTAAGAAGGCATGCGTTATCATCATGTGAGAATGAAGATCATTCTACACAAGCCTTAGGTTTCTAATCATAAATGATCTCCTGTTAGAATTTAAATTTATTTAGGTTTATTGAGACAGAGTCAGGAAGAGGGGATGAGGGTTTTACTTGGACACAAACTCTAGAGAATGTGTAATGTGAAATCGTTATCAAGCTAAGAGGAATTCCATCTAAGCTAGCCACCCTAGAAAAACTAGATTCGTTTCTGCAACAAAGAGAAAAGTTGGGAAGTTTGATCCATAGGGGAATCTCTGAGAAGTTCTTTTTAGTACGGCAAAAATTCTAAGTCCATTTCTGGAAAATGAAAAGTTGGCCATTGAGAAAGCATGGACCATTATTGCATACAACATCATAATCTTCCTGGCAAGAGAACTTAAAAAGAAAGAAGTCACCTTCCAAGGTAAGTAATTCAAGGTTGCCCTTGAATTTCCATTTCTTATGGATGGTTGCAAGAAGAGATCCATAAAAGGGTCTTTTTCCAATGGCATGGCCAACCAAAGAGAGTTTCCACTCTTTTTTACCTTCGCAGAGTTCATCTTAGGTGAAACTAATTTTATTGGAGTTGGAGGGAGTGAAAGAAAGAGTGAAGGACTTCATTTTCTCATTTTGAGATAAGAGGAGGTCTTTACAATTACAAGATCTAGGGGGTGGGGGGGATGTATCTCAGGTGAACGAGAGAAAGTACTAGGAGGAGGTGGTCAAGTTAGAAGAAAGGGGCGAAAAGTTGGAGTTGAAAGCTACCTCAGAATTCAATTTGGTAAAAAATCAGGTCAAAGCTTCTGAAAGGGCAGCAAAGCAAAGGGAGACCTAAATGGGAAAGGAAGAAAAGCCCCAGACCTCCATCAAGGAAACAAGGAGCATAACCTTAGCCACCAAGATGCTTTATTCTCCTTAGTACCCACAAGAATGGCTATTACTATGTGACATTTCTTCTAATTTTTTAAAAATTTTGAGCTAATATAATGATAAACTTACACACATAATATTATATTATATTATATTTTAAATTCAAAATTAATTAAGTAATGATTTTCACACATTTGCACACAACTTGACATGTGGGGAATCATATACATATATATATATATATATATATATATATAAAAATTGATTATATAGATGATTTTTATTTTTTGAGAAAGATGAGAATAAAATCAAAATTTCATTCTATTAAAATGATTGCGAATGATGATTTGATTTAAATAATCAATATACATCACCAAGAAAAAATAGTTTAATTGAAAAGGAAAAGAAAGGAATAATTAAAAAGTAAAATATAACAACAAATAAGATTGAAATCAAAAGAGAAACATTAATATTATCTCTTAGGAGGGGCTACTCAAACCAATCAATTTAGAGAAGAACCATAAGTAGAAATTATCATGATAAACATTATACAATAAAATTGACTACGGATTACAAAGAATCAACAAATCAGTTGAAGTGCATAAACATAAGATCCATTCTAGAATTTTAACATAATTGACATTGCCATTGAGGCATTTTATCCCAAAATCATCCAAGGCACTAAAGATTCCAACATGCAGTTCGAGCATCCAACCATGCTTAATGTGTTGCACTATAAAATTTAGTGAATCTTCATAGACCCAAAATGTTTCAACCAAAACCAATAAAATAGAAGTTAGAAATCTGAATGTAGAAAAAACGACCTTCCAATGCAAAGTGAAATCATTGAGCATGGCCAAATGAATGAAAATCTTAGCAATCATTCTTACCAATTTTGATTTCTCTTTTAGTTTTTGAATTTACCTTATAAAGCATGTTTGATTTCACTTTTGGAGTGAGGATTAATCCTTCCCAACTTAGATCTAGGAACCTTCTAGACACTTGAATTTTCTTAGTAATAAGACACTTCTAGTGATTAATGGAACACTAAACCTAAGCCTAAAGACTTATAAAGTATAACTTTAAGCCTAGAGTTTACTAGGACAAATATGTTTCACTTATCCTAAGGCCTGAACCAAAACTCATGCTCATTCACTCATCCAAATTTAAGCTCATGTAGATTGAGTTAAATCAACCCCAACCTATTCAATCAGTCTTAATTGAATTTGGTTTTCTAATATAAGCTCCAAGCCAAATTAACTTGGATCTTAACCCAAGTTAACTTCACTATAATCCTATAACTCAATTCAAACCCATTCAAACAAACTAAATCCAATTTGATTTTCTCAATCACTCTAACTATTTAATGGATCATTTCAAATCACTCAAATAATTACTATCAAGACTATTGAATCAAAGGAATGCGATCAACCCAAGGTAGCCCATTTGACCTAAAGGGTTCAAATGAGCCAAATTATAGTTAAGCTCAAATAAATTACAATCAAAGCTACCAATGAACCCCAAATTTATCATTAAATAATCTCAACCATCCAAGTTGGCTTGACCAAGTCAGTTAACCCAAAGTGACCAGAAAGGGGTAATTGAACTAAATTCCAAATAAACTCCCATTGGATCAAATCAAGCCATCCAATCCCTTCATTGATGATTATAGGTGATTATTGAACACTCCACTATAATAAATTGAACCTAACCAAGTCAATTTGACCCTTTAACCCAAATTGACTCAATTTGATCTAAAGGGTCAAATTGAACTAAATCAAATCTTAGAACAAATTGGTTGAAACCAATACTTCCAATCAATCACCAATTGAATATTGAACATGATCCTACCCTCAACCTAACCTAATTAGCCTACTTAGCATAATTTGACCTAAATGGTCAAATTGAACTAAATCACTCTATAACCCAAATCAATTCAAATCAACTCTTTCAATCAATCACTATGGTGTTTTATTTCAGATGCACTCGATGGACACCACGCAGATCTTAGGGGGGTACTTATTAAAGTGATATGGTATGACATTGAGGTATGATGTACTATCTCGAAAGATAGAATGATCACCCTAAATTAGACCTAATTACTTAATAAGGACTCTAATGCATGATGGGTCTTTGTATATACTAGAGATTCTTCCCTTACTTTATATGGAAAAGCAAAGTAGGGTTTATTTTATGCCAAGTTCTTTAGTTCCCTATGGAGGGAAGCCACCATAGTTAATTACATTCTAAAAAATGGGATTTCCTAAGAACACTCTCAATTAAAGTAGTCAATCAATCATTTCTAAAGATTTCAAGGTTAGACTATCAATGAATTGATTATTTTGGCGAATCAAGTGGGATTACTCAATTAGAGAGACTTATTTTAGGTTCTATAGGAAGATAGGTAGGGAGCACTCATGATACTAGGAAGCCTAGTGAGCACTCTAATCTATCTTATGGTGAGGCTTTATATGTTTGAAAGGGAGAGTTTCTTTTAATTTGAATTAGAATTTTATTAGAATACTAGGGCTTATAATCCATCAACACAAGATTATAAAAATTCCTAAGAGGTGAGAATTTATGCTCGTAGCCTGAAGAAAATATGCAACCTCAGATTGTAAATCTTGGGAGCTTTAGCACAAGCTAAAAGCACGACCTAAATTTAAGCGAAAAGTAGACAAAATAGTTTACCTCCACAAGAGAGAATAAACTGTCTGACTCTTCTAGACTTATAACCGTCTGGAATGGCCGCCAGCTAGCACCTCATATGCTTTAAATCCATGTAGGCTAGTCTTATGTAATTGCAAGATGGCTTAAGCTGTTATTTAATTTTGAATGAGACTAAAGTTCTAAACTCATTCCCTAAGAGACTAGATCATGTTTGGCATGAGCATATGACTTAATCTAAATACAAAATCTTTTCAAAATTTATGTTATTTTTTACACCATATTTTAGACAAAGGCTTTAGGATATTTTATGTCTAAATGTATGATAAAATTTGGTTGTTGGCCAAATCAAAAGAGAAAGAGGATGAATCTCTGCCATAAGTGGGTGCTCTAATAGGTCAAGCGGTCCCTAAAGTGCAAGAATGGAGACCCTCATTTTTACAAGAGTGGTATAATATGATATGCATGATGTTGGACATACAACATACAGCTAAGGGGTTGCTAAATCTTTTAATTATCTTGACTACAACCTAAACTATAGAATGAAGTTGAAAGTTATTTTAAATTTTAGTTATGAGTTATTAATTGGGTAGAAAAATAAATTTTTTCCTAAGAGCCTACCGCATCCAGGCCACCCATTCGAACATCAATCATGAAGAAACTATGAAAATCATGTTGTTCTAATACAAAAGCTAAACATAATATTAATCAAACATTTAGATTATCATAAAAGAATAAAAGGCAGGAGTGGCCGAGTACCGCCGTACATTCTAAAAAAGAGAAAATTGGTAGCCGAGCTATACCCTTATACAACCCAGATTACAAATAAATAATTACACCTGAAATTAAATTAGATGTTATAGAGGTCTTCATTTTTCATTTCTTCTTTCTTCTTCTTTTGATTTGGTTTCCTCCAAGCTTCACAGGGCCTCCCAATACTATGCATCCTAAACCCCATAGCACTAGCCCTAATTCCTATTACAAATTATATTTTTATGAAAAGTAAATCTAACTACACTAGTAAAATAGAGATTAACTAAGCATACATATAAACCCAAGCAGTTATATTTCATAATTTGAACTTAGCACCATGCACATGGTTAACCAAGCCCACCTGTCTTAATGTGGATTATGCTTAGGGGCATAAGAAACCTGAAAACAACACATTTTTATTTATTATTACAATGGCCCCTTAGGCATAGTCTCTTATAAAAAATAATATCAGGTTAATAACAGCCTAACATCTAGTATACATTCAACAAACCTAACACTCAGTCTAAAATATTACATCACAAAACAAGCACAACACCATTACTTACACCGTCCTAACTCAAAGCTAGAAGTGGTGACTTAGCATTCTAATGTATGAGTTTAGGTTTAGTGCGGTATGTCTTAGCTAGGCTCTTGAGTTATGATTGTCTAAAGTTCTGAAACATTTAATTTAACATGATGGATGGTTTCATTTTCAGTTGTTTAAAGATTTGTGAGTTTTAATTGGCATTTTGTTTTGTTTCATTTGATAATTACTTAGCCTCTAAGTGTCGTAAAGAGGAGAAAAAGGCTTAACCTCCTTCATCCTTATCCTAAGTAATTTTTTAAATCATGTTTTTATGATTTGATTTCCTTTGGTGAATGATTTATTACATGTTTCATTAATCCTAGGTTTGGCTTAATCTTAAAGGATCCTATTCAACATAAAAGGCATCTTAAGACTATTGTAGTTGAATTTCCATCACATAGACTACATTGAACTATTCCTTTTCATCACCTATAATATGCACATCATTTAACACTTAGCATACCTATACATGCAATATATATTTTGGCATAGTTAAATGAATGTGGATGCATACAATTTTGATAGAAAAGGGAATTTTCATTTCTTTAATCAAATACACACACACATGTATAAAAGATATAAGCAAGTACATGCCATTGTTTAAACCAAGGAAGTGAGATAATCAAATGACCTCCTTGGGGCCACTTAAAGCCTTGTATTCCTGGGATGTCCAGACTATATACTTGCTATCTTAAATACATATGAATGTATACACAACTATAAGAGTGAAAATCCTGCAAAAGATTGTATTTTTTTGGTTGAATTATTTATGCATGTAAAGTAAAGCTCTATCCAAATTCTAATACAAATATACATAGGAATGAAATCAAATAAGTATGTGCCTTTGTTAACCAGGGAAGTGAGATAATCAAATAAGCTCCTTGGGGCTACTTAAATCCACATATTCTTGGGATGTCTAGACTATATACTTATTATCATTCAAACATATGTAAATTCATACATGAATATAGGAAAGAAAGCACTACCTTCACATGCTTAAGCTATAAACATATGTAAATCCTATTCATATATTCATAGCTAATATCACTCTAAATTTTCATTACAAATTTATAATTTTGAAAATTTAAAAATTTATTAGTGATAATAGCTACACATATAATAGGATTAAGTCATCACATGTAATTTTGCATAAGTAAATTTTATTTGATTTTAAAAATATGAATGCATCATATCACATGATCTATAACATTAATGGTGATTGAAAAGGAATTGCCAAACATCTCCACATAATTCATTCAACTACACTAATTCCTAAAGACAATCACATCAAATAAAATCACTTAAGGAAAACCAAAGCTTCTTATTAAATTTGATTTTTGGGTTTTGATTAAACTTAAAAAGGACGAAATACTTGCTATTTTTATCCCATCCCATGTTGATGATTTAGTATGTTTAAGGAAAAGTAATTAGATGAATTTTATGAATTCATTAAGTTAGGATCATTAAGCAATTCATTTAATTACCTTTTCTTATGCTTCTTTAATTTAACTAACCACTTATTAATGAACCTAAAATGATATGAAAATGAGAAATTAAAATTGCAATGCTCCTAATGGACCTAATGCAATAGGCTCAAGCTTAAACATTAATTAGATTAATGAATCTAATTAATCATTTTTATGATTTTTCCACACCCATGGGTTAATCATAATTTTCTTAAGGGTCTTTATGTTATTGAACACATAAAGAGGAACCCATGATTTGAATGTTAATTATGCAAAGTGATTATTAATTTAATTTAATTTGATTTCATTATTAATTATTTAATCAATATCTTAATTAAACCACATTAATTAACTCTCTTTAATAAAATTAATTTGGAAAAGTAATTAGAAAAGGGGTCCTAATCACTCTACCTCACCATCTTACTGTCAATTAGTGATTAATGAAGTTAAACTAATTAATTTTTACTATTTAGGTTTAAATAATCATTAAATCACTTAAGAGGGTAATTAGGGCTTGAATTTCAAATCTCCCTAATTACATGTCCCTTAAATCTCAAGAAAATTATGGGAGGCAGAAGTCATCCCATTAAATCAACATGCCAAGTTTAGGATTAATTTCTCAATTAATTAGAGGCCTAATTAAGCTAATTAAGAAAATATTCAAACCCTAATTAAGCCCTAATCACTATTCAAAACTTAGTGGAATCATTTTTATTAAATTCTCCTCTATTTAACCTTTCTAAAATGTGTTTATTTATATATTTTTTATTTTTCTACAATCTGTTATGATTTTATGAAGTTTCAGAGTAATTAATGATATTTTAAGCCTAATTAACCTCTAATCTCTAAGTCTCTAGGCTTAGGTTTAGTGCTCACCTAATCACTAAAAGTGTCCTATGACTGGAGAAGTTTTAGTGCCTAGAAGACTCCTAAATCTAAGATAGGAAGGATGAATCCTCACTCCAAAATTGAGGTAAACAATCACCAATGATTAATTAAACATTGACCTAACCCATGCTCAAGCTAATTTGGTCAAATTAGTCAATATGACTCAATTGGCCCAAATTGAATCATATGAGACAAATTCAAACCTAACCCAAATTGAATCAAACCAATTGCACTCATTTACTCCAAATGACCAATTGAAATCATCTAACTCACACTTTTGACCAAGCCTAGCCCAACTTGACCCAATTGACTCATATGGGTCAAATTGAGCCAAACCAAGCCCAAACCCAACCAAACTTATCATGACTCATTCTTGGGTCACCATGGGCTTGTCCAAGTGGGCACAACCCATGGTGAACCTGGTTTAGGTCAAACCCATTGAACCAAGCCACCCAAATGGAATAGAATTTCCATTTGGGTGGGTTTTTCACCCCTTTACCCTATGACAGCCACTTTTGGCTCTACTTGGACAGAAGACCACTAACTCAACCTAACCTAAAGTTGTTGGGCTCAACTTTTGGCCAAGAGAAGGTGTGTTCACCCATGGGAAACCATTGGTCAACCTAAGGGAGTGTGTACGGCTGATGCCAGCCCACTACACTCTCTCAGCCTCTTATCCTTAGCCACCTCAATAACCCTTTACCATCTACAGCCACTTCCTTGACGGTTGCCAAAGGTTGAACCAATCTTAGCCCTTGGTTTAGCTGGGGAGGAGAGTGTACTCCTCCCCATCCATTCAAACTCAACAAAGAGCTTTCGTAGAGCATTCTGCATAGTCTCATACCTTCACCTGAGCTCCTCATGCACTCCATCATCGGCGAGACAAACTCCCAATCAAACTCGAGAGCTCCATTCATCCAAACTTTCCAAATCTGCACCAAACTCAAATGAACTCTTCTTATACTTTCACCTCACTCCATCAAGCCAGAATGAATCATTTCTCGAGCTATTCAACCACCGAAAGGCATCCTTAGACCAACTTCAGTGAACTTTGCTTGGTCCACAGACCAATCAGTGGGGAGACAACTCAAGATCTTCTCAGTAAAGCTTCATCTCTTCAAGATAAAGCTACCTTTATCAACAAACTATCGATATAGCTCCGGTGAGATAAAAATTAGGCAACCGTAGTCTTGGCCTCTTGGTGTTGGTCTTTTTTTAAGTGAATCATGTTTTCATGCGATCTCCACTGTAGGATCTCCCTAAATTCATTCCCTAATCATTTTGGAGTCAATTTTACTATTGAATGAGCTCTTACAAGCTCAAATTGAGCGGGGGAAGGGGGATGGTGTCTGTCTTCCAGTGCTCGTAGGACGATGGATCACTAGTCATCCATTATGCACAATTAGAATGGACAACCATGATTAATCAGATTAGAAATTCTAATTTAATCATTTTGAAATCACAGGGTTAATCTCAACCATATGATTCAAGATCGGATGGTTGAGATGAAATCGCATCCTCCTCTCTTGAGTCAGCTGCCGCATCAGACGATTTATGTGGCCAATGTTGTGACACCACTTGGAAAGCATTTCTACATCAGCAACCGCATGCGGCCAATAGTGTAAAGGGTTAATTAAAGTATAAAAATGTAATTAAATGCCCAAATTTTCAAAAAATCATAACAATTGTAGAAAAATCTAAAAAATATAAATAAACCTATTTTGGAAAAACTAGATAGTGGAGAATTTAAGAAAAATAAAATATCTAATTAATACCCAATGAAGAGTGCTCAATTAAGGTTTGAATCTTAGGTTAATTACTTTAATTAATGTCAATTTATTCGACTAATTAATTTTAAATTTGGTGGGATGATTCTATGGGATGTCCACTGCCTCCCATAATTTTCTTGGAATTAGTTACATGTAAAATAAAGAATTTGGAATTTCAACCATAATTATCCTCTTTAATTAATTAATTAATTATTAAATTGGTGAATAGTAGAAATAGAAATTAAATAATTACTATTAATTAGTCAATGTAAAGAGTGGAGATAATAAGGAGAAATAATTAGATCACTTTCCTAATTATTTTTCTAGGTATATTTCCATAAGAGGGTTAAAAATATGTTTAATAATTATGAAAATTAATGATAAAATAAATATCAAAATTAATAATTGGTTCAGGTAAGATAAATATAATACATTGATTTCCTCTTTATGTGTTTAACAACTTAAATCCATTAAAGAAATTATGATTATCCCATTAATCGGAAAATCATAAGAGTATTTATCATAGATTCTTTTCTTCTTTAATCTAATTAACTCTTAAGCATGAGTCTAATTGCATTATACTCCTTAAGGTGCATTGCAAATTTTATTTTTCTAAAAGCATATCATAGAAGGCTCATGATCAAATGGTTAATTAAATTAAAGAAGTTTAAGGAAGTGTGATTAAGTTGATATGCTTAATGGCTTGAACCTAGTTAACTCAAAATCCATTTAATTTCCTTCTTTAAATGAATTAAATTACTAATATGGGATGGTGTAAATACCAAATACCATTTCTCCTCTTTAGATTTTAACAACTTAAACATGAAAATCAAGCCTTTTAAGAACTTTGGTTAGCGTTAAGGAGTGTTTATTTGACTTGATTGTCCTTAGGACTTAATGTAATTGAGTATATTATGTGGTGACAATTAATTACTTCCTTTCAATTATTATAAATGTACATGTCATTTGTTTCATAAGTTTATGTTTAAAAATAGAGAGAAATAAAAGAATATTATTGCATTTAAGTTGCATGTGTTAGATAAATGTTATTATATAGTATGGTTATTATCACTAATAAATCTCAAATTAATTTTGAAACTATAAGATAATAATGAATAAAAATGTGTGAAGTTTAAGTTAATGTTGGATATAAGTGCTTAATAGAATTTCCATTTAGTTATGATTTAAAGATAGTAAAGGATAGTTTTATCTTTATGTTTCATGTGCATGTTTATATATATTTGAGTTGGCAAGTATATAGTCTGACATCCCAAGAACATGAGGCTTTTAGTAGCCCCAAGGTGGTCTTAGATAATTACACTTCCCTAGTTTAACAATGGCACGTACTTGCTTAATTTCATCTATGTGTATACATGTGCTAGTATTCAAGATAAAACTTTGCTTTTTCATGTCATTAAACTTTATATTAATAGAGAATTTATTATTACATAACACTTGTGTAATTTTATTCCTATACTTATGGATATGATCACATGTATTTGAATTGGTAAGTATACAGTTTGGACATCCTAGGAACATGAGCCTTTAAGTAGCCCAAAGGAGATCTTAGATAATCTGACTTTCCTAGTTTAACAATGGCACATACTTAAATTTTTAATACATGTTTGCATATGCTTAGCTATGAAATATAATCTTTCTTTTCTACTAAATTCATGCATTAATGATTATCAAGTGTGCAAAATATGAGTAAGTATTGCATGTACAAATATTAAGAACAAAGGAGAAAATAAAATAAAAATGAATTAATGTGTATGCTATTGATAATGGAAAGAAGTAGTGGAATATAACTCATGTGATAGTGACTCAATTTCATTAATCCTAAGATGCCTTTCACATTTGAATGAGATTCCTTAAAATTAATCTGAACTTTGGTTTAATAAAATGTTCTTAAATGGTTCACTAAGGAAACTAAAGTCATGATGATATACTTTCAGAAAATAACTTATCAAAACTATGGTTTAATACAATGTTCATAAATGGTTCACTAAAGAAACTAAAGCCATGATGATATACCTCTAGAAAATAACTTAGGATAGGGATATAGAGGTCAAATCTCTTTCTTCTCTTTATAATAATTAGGTGATAAGTATGTATTAACTCATGCATACGGTAGGCTCTTTATAATAATTTCATCATGCATATAGGCATAATTATCCTAAGCCTTGGTCCAAAATAAATGTGTCAAATGCTTTGTAAACTTGTAAACTTTTGGCATTGCTCTAAGTCATATTTCCATACCAAACATTATCAAGTATTTTAAGGAGTGAGTATAAGATTTTAGCTTCCTTCTTAATTGAATAACAACTTAGCTATCTTGCATTTATATAAGACTAGCCTACATGGTTTTAAAGCATAGGATGTGTTTGCAGGTAATCACTCCAGGAGATTGTAAGTCCAGAAGAGTCAGGATGTTTCTATTCTCTCTTGTAGAGGCAAACCATTATATCCTATTTTTTTTATTAGACTTAGGTCATGCTTCTATCTCGTGCTAAAGCATTTTAGATTTAGGTTCTGAAGCTACTTATTTTCTTTGGGCTACTGGTATAAGTTCCCACCTCTTAGGCGTTTATACAATCTCATGTTATTGGACTATAAGCCCTAACATTCTAATGACATTTCAACTCAAACAAAAGTAAATGCTCTCTTTTAAAATATAAAGCCTCATTCTAAGGTAGATCGGAGCACTCACAAGGCTTCCAAGTATCTTGGGTGATCCCTACTTATCTTCTCATAGAATCTGAAAATAAGTCTTTCCATTTAAACTTTCCCACCTAATTTCTGACAATTACCTAATCCTTTGATAGTTTAGCTTTAAAATCTTTAGAGATACTTATTAACTACTTTAATCAAGGGTGTTCCTAGGAAACTCCCATTTTCTAAGATGTAATTAACTATCATAGCTTACTTTCATAAGAAACTAAAGAACCCGGCATAAAAGAAACCCTACTTTACTTATCCATGTGTAGTAGAGGAAAGATCTCTGATATATATGTAGACCCATCTTAAGAGTCATTATTAGGTGATTAGGTCTATTATAAGGTGATATTTCTATCTTCTGAGATAGTACATCATACCTTAATGTTGCACTCAATCACTTCAATAAGTTCCTCATAAGACCTATGTGGTGTCCATACGACTCCAAATTAAATCACCACAGATTTTTCTAGCAACTCCACTGAGGACTATTCATCCCTCCTTCTTTAGTAGTCAATTATTATCTCCAAACATCCATAGTGGACTTATATTTTGTTTATGTATGTCTAAACTATCATTCCTTCCATTGGGCACCTTGTCTATTTCATCTATAGATAAGTGTGGCCAACATCCTTTAGAATTTAAGACCTCACTCTAATCGATCCTAAAACCCCTATTGGACCTCCAATAGGTAAGAAGAATCAATCAAAGAAATTTTCAAAAATAAATAAAATAAAATAAACTCAATCTAAAATTTTGAGAACCTCTTTCCACTAGCATGGCAAAGTAAGGTTCATCCAACATCTTTAAAATTCATTTGAACTCACTTTCTGTGAAGTTCAAACTTAACAAGACATTCCTCCTCAAAATTAAATCTCTCCAATACATATATGAACCCATCTAACATAATCAAATTTCTTAGGTGAAGATCTCAATTCAAAACTAAGTCAAAAGAATAATTGCTAGAATGAAGTCTAATCCAATGTCCTTCCTCCTCCAATAGCAAAGAAGAAAGCCCCAACCCCTTTTCTTTCAAGTACTCGATCATAATGTCTTCCAGAAAGCTCATCTTATCATTCACTTTGGGTGTGGATTTGGCCATGGATCAGGCCATACTCACCTCATCTCCAATCATCAAGTTTGGGTTTGAGCACTTTAAAGTTACTTGTGATGGTCCTACCCTCAGTACAGTGAGTAGGGAGGAGGTGGCCGACAAGAAGCTACTTCTATAATTTGATCTCCAGTCAGATACTGAGTTCCTATCCTTAAAGAGGAAGGACTTAGAAGTTCCCATACCATGAGTACCACTTGTTCCGCGAGTTTCTCTTAAGACTAATCTTCTCTGCAGCCCTTATTAAGGGGAAGTTCTCTTCTAGAGATTGTTTCTCCCACCTTCAAGGTTGGTATTAGCTCCCATCATGCACCATTAACCAAGACTCAGCATCATAATAAGAATAGAAAGATCAAGAGGTACTATGAGCCCATGGCTAAGGAGATTGAGAAATCCTCCCATGTAGTTGAAGAGGGCTCCATTCGTGAGACCTCTCTCCTTCTTGGTGGTAGTAGGTTTCACCCCCTCTCAACTACAGAAGGAGAGGAGGATGTGAAGAACATAGCAGCATCACCCCCATGACTTGCAGAGTATGAGACATTGGATAGAGAGAGGAGGAAACCCTATGCTGGTTTGAGGTTCGTACTTAGGAGAGTAGGGAGAGTTCATGGACGATCTGAGTTTTCCACCATCCATGATCTGAGATGAGTGATCCCTAGGAGTGTGAGGAATCAAATTTATAGATAAAAGGCCAAGGTTTCTACCCAAGAGGGCATGTGAGATAGGAAGAGGTTTGCCAGACAGTCGCCGACCTCAACATTGATTGACCACCCTGATCGGCGAGCTGAGCTGATCATTCAAACCAAATAATCCTTTCTAGTTCTTGCTGTAAGAGGAGACCTTCAACAGAGAGGGAGCTTATATCATTACCACCACATCGCTCCACTTGCCGACCACCATCACTAGTTCATGTCCTGTCATTTGAAGTACTCATCAAATACCATAAGTCAGCATTTAGAGAGAAGTCATCCCCCTTGGTGATATGACTACATCCCATGGACCACACTCCATCCACTTTACTAGTTGAGGCGAGCCCGAGCTCTCCCATTCAACTTCCCACTCAAATGGTAGAGAAGGAGTGGTGGCCCAAAGGCATCATAGTCGCTCCACCACCACAGTCGGAGGAGAAGGAAAAAGAAAATGCTAGATTGACTCTTATGATTGTAGAACTGGTCATAGCTAGCACTCCTCCTGTCCAAAATATACAGTGCATCACCTCTTCAGGACATAGTCCAGTAGTGAGTCATCGCCCGACATATGTCCTAGCAGTTCCACGTAGAGAGGATGATCAATTATTGGAGGACTATCGTGCCGCGGTGAGGCAGATAGTTGGATATAACCATTCTGACCAAGAGGAGGGTATGACAGACTTTAATGCTAGTAAGGATGACCTTTTGAATGATACCATTAAAGTCCACATGGTTTACACCTGAGGATCCTAGCATACTGAACAACCTAGCTAAGAAGCTCACGACATTGCGGTTAAGGAAGCTAAGGCATCAGACTCAACTCAATGCCTTCTCCAACAAATCAAACTCAAGGATGATCAAATTAATAGGATGGAGAGGATAGTAGAGGACTTGATGGTGATGGTATTAGCATTATAGAGTCAAGCACCTGTCCCTCTACCCACTCTTATAGGGTCCAACAGACCTGAGTTAGTGCATATCCTAGACCATCCTAAGAGCACTACTCTGATGGATGAGGATACCGGTAGCCTACATAGGAAGACAGCCGATAACACCTTCATGCATAAAAATGTCATCAAGCAGATGGTAGAATAATAAGTGAAGGAAGCATTGGCAAAGGCCCTAGGGAGCTTATCAATTTTAAAGGGTAGACCCTACTCAAAGTAGTTCAATGTAGTTCAATACTCCAAAGGTTTTATGCCACCATCCTTTAAGGTATTCAATGGTAGTTGGAACCCTAGGCAACATATTGCACGCTTCAGGGCCAGTTGTTGTAACAATGAAGATAGTGATGCCCTACTCTTCAAGTAGTTTATCAATAGTCTTTCTAGAGTTTCCTTTGCTTAGTATGCCAAACTGCCCAATGGTTTGGTGAAATCTTTTATGGAGTTAGAACAACTTTTCATAAAAAATATTCATAAGAGCTTAGCAGAGAGGGACTATAGGGGACCTCATCATAGAGAAATAAAAACCCAATGAATCCCTTGCTTATTATATTCTTAGGATTCAAAATATTGGGTATGAAATGCGAATCATAGCTATAGAAGCAACATGCCATTAAAATTCTTCTCAAGAATTTTTTTGGCTCGGTGGCCTTCATGGTCAAGGGCATTACTATTAAGATATTTGAGAAGTTAATCAGTAAGGTGGCTAATCTACAAGAAGAAGCCAAACAGGTATCATTCTCATACCAATCATTCAAGCCTAAGCCTCAAAAAGTGTTTAAGAAGCAGTCAGGGTTAGTAGTAGAAGTGGATAAAGGGAAGAAACCAATGAGAGCACAATTTGAGAGGCCCAGAGCATAATAGCCTCCACTCTCACCTCCTGTTCCACTACCTCGGCTACCATAGCGGCCACCACAGTAACCTCCATAGAGTGATACTAGTATCTTCCACCAGGTAGCTATTACCCACCCACTCTTGCTGATAAACTCAATAAGTCATATTCATTCAAGAGGGAGATAGTCAGAAAAATATTTAAAAACCTTCTTAAGAAACTTGATTTTCAGCTACCTGAGCCTAGAAAGCTGGAGGAAGTTGGTAAAAGTCATGATCCTAATTACTGCCCATATCACCATATAGTAGGCCATGTTTTAGAGTATTGCTTTATATTCAAGGATTGGCTTTAGTGTAGCTACAAATCATAAGCCATAGTGATCTCTAAATAATACTTAGTGGAACAACCTTTTGGTTCCATTAAAGTAGTCTTTGGGGAAACATCCAATCGTCTTAAGACAAAAGAAGCTTGGCATATCTCTTTATCCCGTACCTCTGAAAAGTTCATTTCTAAAATCAAGAAACTTTCTCTACATGTGCTTGATTCAGCTTAGATCTCCAACACTATAGAAGGTCTGCTAGTTGTAAGGGATAACTCAGGGAGGGTGGAAGCCCAACATCAATAACAACTGCCACATTCCCGAGATAGTTCCATAGCACCACCACAATCTCTGAGTCTAGCATTTTGTCTCCCATCGTTGCAGCTACCACATCTACTAGCTCCATCACCATCAACATAAGTGTTATATCTATGGATGAGGGCACCAAGCCACTCATATCAATTACTTTATTTGACTTTTATCATGTACTACCAAAATTAAAGAAATCAATGAGGAAGAATAATTCCACTTACATCCTGTCTACTTTTGAATATCTCAATGATTTTATTCTTATTAATAGCTCTCCAAGTCATAATAATAATAATTTAAATAATTCTGATCACTTCCATTTTGATTTAGAAATAGATTACCCTTTTCTGAATCTCCAAGGTTTGCCACTTGAGATAGATTTGGAGTCATACCTGATGATCAGGTAGAACTTTAGGAGAAGTTGTAGGCATACCTGATGAGCAGGTAGAACTTTCCACAAGCTCCACCTCACAAGATGTAATTGAAGTTAATCTCCGTAGTGGCAAAGTTCTACCTCCTCGGGTAGTACCTCAAGATAAGGGAAAATAGTTCATTAGTTCTAGTGAGCTAATAGCCCCTCCATAAGATGCTCTATCCTTGGATGTGCTTATGGAGGGCCAACCTAAAGTTGACTACAATGTCCTAGCACATCTTAGAAAATTTTCAACTAATTTAAGCATATATGATGCCCTTATTTTATCAAAAGAAATGAGGGAGTCATTATTCAAAGCTTTGCTTGACCCTGAAATATCTTTGGTTTAGTTAGCTGCTACTAATCCACTTAGAGAGTAGGCATGTTTTTCAAAAGAAGTCGTATGAGTCACATTCTTAGATGAAGACCTATTACTAGGGACAATAGACTACAACCGCCCCCTCTACATCACTGTGGATGTTGGCATGTTCAGAATATTAAGAGTGATGGTTGATCTAGGTGCATTAGTGAACATTACAAGTCTAAGAACCCTTGCCTACATAAGGATAAGGATTGAAATTTCTAAACTCCAATCAAAGCAGATGATGTTGAAAGGATTCAATGGACAAGGAGAGAGGTCTTTAGGCTCCATAATGTTGCCTTTGGAGATAGATGACTGGAAGACTAAAGCCAAGTTTCACATAATAGACTCTGTTACATCTTTCAATGATTTGCTAGGGTGACCTTAGATTCATGAGAATAATATGGTTCCATCCTCCTCATATCAATGCATCAAGTTCATCAGAGATGAGATTGAATATTATATCAAAGGAGATCTCAAACCATTTGCAGCACATGAGGTCAGAATTTATGAGGATGTAGCCTATTACCACCCTAAAAAATAGAATGTCATCTCTCATGAAGTTAATCAAAATGAAAAAGAAACAAAAAGAGAAATGAAAGAAAAAGAAAGAAAATAAAAAGAAAAAAGAATGAAAAATAAAAGAAAAGGGAGTGAGAAGAAGACATTAGGGAGGACATAGAGCCCGAGATTAGATTCCACCCAGAATTCATCACTCCATTTGAACAAGTTGGGAGGATGACTTGACCTCCACTAGGATGAGGAAGATTCAAGTCTAGAGGGAGTCCCAGGGGTGGTAAACCTCCATACCCACCACTTACTCGAAGGTTCATTCTAGCATCCAGGAGTACACCTGCCATGTACATAGACTCAGAATCTAATTCAGAAGATGAGTCCTATATGGTGAGCACACCAACTACCCCTCTACATCAGCAAACTACATTGGAGATGACAGTAGAGCCTGACAGTGATGAAGATTGGGTCCCCAAGCAAAGCACAAGTGTATCTGAATCTTCTTTATGTGAAATTTTTAGACAACATATGGGTGTCTTAGTTCTAACCCCACTTCCCTCACAGAAAGTTGAGGGTTTGGTAGTTATGGAAGCTCCCAAAACATATACAAATGTTAAAGCTCAAAGGTTTATCTAGGAGCAACATCCTTAAGCTAGGAAGTTGGCATAGAGCTTGAGGATGAATCATTCAAAGAATTAATAGAATTGGCATTTGATTGGTACTCACCTTGTGTACTTAATTTAGCAAAGAAAGGTTTAATTTCACATACATTGTCTAAGCACAATCATAGTACTTTAAAAATTTATGGGACAACAAATGCAAGAACTCTCAATCAAGACTCGGACTAGGTTTCAGTATAGTAGGCCCAGTGGACAATGACGATTACTGTTTGGTCATAACTAATCATTTAAAATCTAATAGGTTCTTTTTAAATCACATTAATTCATATGAGGAGGTATGTTTAGAAACTTCAGATGATCTAGATGATCTCTAAGTCAAAGATGCATCCCCAGAATTCAAAGAAGAAATTAAACCAACCATTGATGAACTTAAAGAAATCAACTTGGGTATTGAAGACAATCCATGCCAAATATACATCAATTCCTTATTGAATGTAGTTAGTCTACATAATCAATTTAAGGATTGCTTTGCATGGAGTTATGAGAAATGCTCAGATTAGCTCTTAAAATAGTAGTCCATAAGCTAGCAATATAGCCTAACACTAACCCCATCAGATAAGCTCATAGACGCATGCGATTGGACATAGAACAAAAGGTCATTTCCAAAGTCAAGAAATTGATCGATGCTAGTTTCACCCCGGAGGAGAAAAACCCCACCTAATTGGCTAGCATCATTAGAGTTAAGAAGAAGAATGGCCAAATTTGCATATGCATCGATTTTAGGGATCTTAACAAGGCATGCCCAAAATATGAATTTGCACTACCAATACCAAAACTGATGGTGGATTTTTTTATAATTAGTTATGATTATTTAAAGTTTTGGCCATTTAATTATATTTTTAAAACATAATTAACCATTTAAACTGTCAGCACCACACAGATACTGATGCGATAATGCTTTCAATGTGGTGCCATGGGATTGGCTATTTAAAATGTCAGATGCAGTAGCTGACTCAACAGTGACGGACACGGTTTCATCTTGGCCGTCTGATCTCGGAGTAGATAGTCATGAATAATCTCATGGTTTTTGATGTATAAAATAAAAAATTCAACGAATTAAATCACGACCATCCTTTTTGAATGGATGGCTGATGATCCGTTGTCTCCTAAGCACTGGAAGATAGACACCGTCCACCTTCTATCGCTTGATTCAAGCTCACTGGAGCTTTTTGATGGAAAAATTGAACCCAAAATGATTAGGGAAAAAATCTTGAAGGATCCTACAGTCGAAATGGCATGAAATCACATTTCACTTGGAAAAGACCAACACCTTAGGAGGAAATCTATGGTTGCCAAATTTTTATGTCATCAGAGCTAAAGATTGGCATTCTATCGATTGAGGTAGCTTCTTCTTGAAGGGATGAAGCTCTGTTGAGAAGATCACGAGTTGCTTCCTTACCGTTCTCTCTATGGACCAAACACCACCATGAAACTCAATGGAATTGGTCTAAGGATGCCTTTCAGTGATCAAATTACTCAGGAAATGATTCATTTTTTCTTGCCGGAGTGTGGTGAATGTGTGAGAAGAGTTAATTTGGGTTTAGTGGAGTTTTGATGAGGTTGGATGGATGGGGATCTCAATTTTTCTTAGGAGTTGGTCTCACCGGTGGTGGAGTGCATAAGGAGCTTGGGGGAAGGTCGCAGACTGTGCAGAATGCTCTAAGGAAGGTCTCTGTGAAGTTTAAATTGATGGGGAAGAGTATACTCTCCTCCCCACTTAAACCAAGGGATGAGATTGGTTTAGCCTTTCGCAGCCATCAGGCCAAGGTAGGTGACCGGAGGTGCCAGGGAACTGCTGAGGTGGAGGTACTTGAGTGGGTAAGTGAGTGGCATGGCTGGCATGGGGTGTACCACTTTTTATAGGTGGACCAATGGTGTGCCATGGGTGAACTCACCCTCTCATGGCCAAAGGCTAAAACCAACAACCTTGGGTTAGGTTGGGTCAGTGGACTTATTGTCCAAGAAGGTCTAAAGGTGGCTGCTAAGGCATGAGGAGTGAGAGAACCCATCTAAATGGAGATTTTGTCCCATTTATGTGGCTTGGTTCAAGATATTTGACCCAAATTGGGTTCAGCATGGCTTGGGTCCACTTGGCAGGTCCATAGTGTCTCGATGATGACTCATGCCAAGTTTGGTTGGGTTTGGCTTAATTTGACCCATATGGGTTAATTTGGGTTCAATTGGGTTAAGTTAACCAATTGGTCAAATTGTGTCAAACTAAGGGTTTGGGTGAGTTAAATTGGTCATTTGGAATGCATTGGTGTAATTGGTTTGATTCAATTTGAAGTGGATTTGGATTTGGTTCATTTGGGTTCATTTAGGCCAAATGGGCTAAGTTGACCAATTTGGTCAAATTGGACAAATTGGCTTGGGCATGGGTTAGGTTTAGGTTCAATTGATCATTTGGGAATTATTACAAATGTTAGTTTGAATTGATTTAGATTAGAGAATGATTTAGTTCAATTTGACCCTTTAGGTCAAATTGGGCTAAGTAGGTCAATTAGGTTAGGTTGACCAAATTGGGTCCAATTGAAGGTTGGATCATGTTCAATAATAAATTTATCATTGGTTGGAAGTATTGGTTTCAACCAATTTGGCATAGGATTTGATTTGACTCAATTTGTCCATTTAGGTCAAATTGGGTCAACTTAGGTCAAGAGATCAAATTGGCTTGGTTAGGTTTAATTTGTGGTTGATGGGAGTCATTGATTGTAATTAATTTGGCTTAGAACAAGATTTGGCCCAATTTGGCCTTTTTAAGTCAAATTGGGTCAACTTCGTCAAATGATCAAATTAGTTTATTTTGACTCAATTGATTGTAATTGGGTAATCAAAGATGATCAATAATCATTGTGAAAGGGATTAGATGAGTTGATTCAATCCAATTTAGATTGGCTTGAATTTTAAATCAAATTGGTCATTTTGGGCATATTGGGTCAAGTGAACCAATTAGGTTGAATGGGTTGAATTGGGCTGAGTTGGTGTCAATTAGTTGTTGAGAGGGGTTCAATGATGGATTTGGAGTTGATTAGTGGTCTTGATTGTAATTGATTTAGGCTTGATTGAATTTTGGTTCATTTGAACTCTTTGGGTCAAATGGGCTAGCTTGGGTTGATCAAATGCATTTGATTCGATTGGTTTGAATGTAAGTGTTGGAGGAGTTTGAGATGATTTATTGAATGGTTGGAGTGATTGAGAAAATCAAATTGGATTTAGTTTGCTTGAACGAGTTTTGGGTTGGATCATAGGATCATGATGGAGTTAACTTAGATTAGGGTCTAAGTCAATTTGGTTTGGAGCTTGGATTAGAAAATATATTCAAATGAGGTTAATTGAGGAGGCTTGAGGTTGATTATGTCTTATTCATATGAGTTTAGGTTTGGATGAGTGAATAGGCATGAGTTTTGGTTTAGACCATAGGATAGGTAGAACTTATTTATCTTAAGGTGTATCATGGGCTTAGTGTATGCCTCTTAAGTCTTTAAGCTTGGGTTTGGTATTCCCTTGTTCACTATAAGTGTCTTATCACTAAGGAAGATCCAAGTGCTTAGATGGTTCCTAAGTCTAGAATGATGAGGGTGAATCCTCACTTCAAAAGAGAGGTCAACAAAAGATGGGTCTAAAACTAACCTTAATATTGTTGATCATCTTAGTCCATGGTGTCCTGATGATGACACAATGAAGAATGAGATGGATTGTGTTAGAGTTATATAGGTAGTGCGGTAAGCCCATAAGGCTTCAACTAACTAATCATGCCACTATCGCATGTTATCATCAAGCATCTTCTTGAGTATTTTGATGAGAGTTTTGTTGAAGGCTTTCGCTAAACTGTTTGCTTGTGGGTGTTGTGTATATGGGTGAAGTTATTGATTTTGGTGCTCTTGAAAGAGATACCATTATTAAATATGATTCAACAGGGTACTCCAAATCTATACACGATATGGTTCCTGAAGATTTGGAGCACATGCTAAGCTTTGACTTCTCTGAGTAGAATCACCTCTTCCCAGTTGGAGAAATAATTTGTAGCTACTAGAAAGAACCAGTGACCCTGGGATGAGGGAGGATCGATCTGACCCACTATATCGGTGCCCCAACAGTCGAATGGCCATGAAGCTAAAGTTGGGTGCAAGATATTGGGTGGTTGGTGCAGCACCATCCCATGTACTTGCATTGGTGGCAGCGCTTTGCTACATCCAAGTAATCCGTGATCATTATTGGCTAGTAGTACCCAAGTCTCTTAATTTTGGCTTTCATTTTGGGATTGGATTGGTGAGCTCCACATAGTCCTAAGTGGACACCAATCATGATCTTATAAGCTTCATCTTTGTCTAAATAGCATAACCACATATGATTGAAAGATCGTTGATACATGACACCATTGAGGGAATAGGAGAGTGCCCTCTACCTTCCTTGATGGGCTTAAGATTTCTCTTGAGGTAGTTTGTCTTTGTTCAGATAATCAATGAAGAGTTTCCTCCAATCCAATTTCTCATCCTTTTTGTAATGACAATATGCCCTTCAAGAGAGTATTTATTGATGAGTTCAATATCAATAAGAGGCAGGACGTGTCTATTGTGGACCTCTATTGATATAGACTCATCTTCCGGACATGCCAATTCTTTGGCGAGCATGCCTAAGGCATCAGTTATGGCATTTTCTCCTCGAGGAATCTTATAGATTATGACCTCTGGGATTTTCGCTGGTAACTCTATGGTATACTTATGGTAGTGATGGAGTTTAGGCTTTAGGAGTTTATAGGACCCAATGATCTGGTTTACAACTAGTTGTGAGCCATCAAATATGTTGATGTTATAAATGCCTAGCGAGATGGCTAGCTCCAGACTGGCAATTAGAGCCTTATATTCAGCTTCATTATTGCAAGGCTCGGACAGATGAAATGAAAATCTCATTATATCGTGGTCTGGTGTAAGAAGGACTATCCCTAACCTTGCCTTACTTGAGAGAATGAATTATGATTCTTCTCCTCTTTGAGAAGAAGCCACACCATCAAAGTACATCTCCCAATAGAGGATGTCTGTATCCCCTAAGTTCATGATTTCTTCATTGGGGAGGTCATCACTAAGCGGGGAATCTATAGGAAGCAGATGCACCATGTGGTGTTTTAATTTGTAGTTGTGGGGACACCACGTAGATCTTAGGGGGTATTTATTGAAGTGATCAAGTATGATATTAAGGTATGATATACCATCCCTATAGATGGAAATATCACCTTATAATGGACCTAATCACTTAATAAGAACTCCTAAGGCAGATGAGTCTTTGTATATACCATAGACCTTTGCCCCACTTTACATGGAAAAGTAAAGCAGGGTTTATTTTATGTCGAGCTTTTTAGTTCCCTATGGAAGAAGCTTCATAGCTAATTACATCCTAAGAAATAGGATTTTTCTAAGAAAACTCTCGATTAAAGTAGTCATTCAATATCTCAAAAGATTTCAAGGTTATACTATTAAAGGATTGGGAATTTTTAAAAATCAAGTGAGAATGTTCAATTTGGAAGTCTTATTTTGGATTCTTAAGGAAGGTAAGTAGAGTGCACTCATGATACTAGGAAACCTAGTGAGCACTCCAATCTACCCTTATGGCGAGGCTTTATATGTTTGAGAGAGAGTTTATTTTCATTTGAGTTGAAATTTTATTAGAATGCTAGGGCTTATAATCCATCAACATAAGACTATGGAAATGCCTAAGCAATGAGGACATAGTCTTGTAGCCCAAAGGAAATAGCAACCTTAGATCCTAAATCTAGGGTGCTTTAGCATCAAGATAAGAGCATGATCTAAATTTAAGCGTAAAATAGGACATAGTGGTTTGCCTCCACAAGAGAAGACAAACCCATCATGACTCTTTTGGACTTACAACCACCTAAAGTGGCAGCCAGCTAACACCTCCTACGCTTCAAAACTATGTAGGTCAGTCTTATGTAAGTGTAAGATAGTTGGGCTATTACTTAATTAAGAAGGGAAGCTATAGTCCTAAACTCACTCCCTAAGAGACTAGATGATGACTAGCATGAAGCATGACTTAGTCCAAATGCAAATTTTATAATCCTTTATATCATTTTTGACACAATCTTTTGGACACAGGTTTAGGATAATTATGCCTAAATGCATGATGAAATTGATTTTTTAGCTAAATCAATGGGAGGAGGTGTTCTCCACTACAATGGATGCCCTCAAGGGTCAAGCATTCTTTTATCATCCCTATTCAGGAGTGAAATAAGATGATATGCATGATGTTAGAACATACATCATTCAGCTAAGGGGTTTCTAAATCTTTTAATTATCATGATTATAGCGTAAGATTTTAAGTGAGGCTATGAGTTATTTTAAAATTTAGTTATGAGTTATTAGTGAAGATAAAAAAATTAATTTTGTCTTAAAGAGCCTACCACATCCAGGCCACACATTCAAACATTAAGCTTTAAGAAACTTATAAAAATCATTCCATTTCTATTACAAAAAGGTAAACACAACAATCAAACATTCATAGATTTTGTGAAGGAATAAGAGGCCGGTGTGGTAGGGTATCGCCGTACACCCAAAAAAAGTAAAGAAGTTGGGTAGCTGAGCTCTACCCTTTATACAACCCAGATTACAAAATAATATTACAATTAAATTAGATGCTATGGGGAGGAGGGGACTTTTCCTTTTAGCTAGTGCTCATCCTAAACTCCATAGCACTAAACCTAATTCTTATTACAAAATTATATTTTTATGGAAAGAAAATCTAATTACATATACAAAATAGATGTTAGCCAAAAATACATACAACCCAAGCAGTTATATTTCATAAATTTGGACTTAATACCCTGCACATGGGTAACCAAGCCCACTTGTCCTAATGTGGATTATGCAAAGGGGAATAAGCAACCTACAAGCAAAAGTATTTAAATTTATTTTTATTTTAGTGGTCGCTTTAGCATAATCCCATGTAGAAAACATCATTAGGCTAATGACATGCTAACATTTAGCCTATGCATAATAATGCTAACATCTAGTATAAAATATTACATCATAAAACAAAACATAACAAGACAATATACACCGTCCTAACTTAAAGCTAGAAGTGGTGACTTAGTATTCTAGTGTGTGCGCTTAGGCTTAGTGTGGTATGTCTTAGCTAAGCTTTATAGTTATAATTGTCTAAGGTTTGGAATTATATATGCCAAACATTTGGGGAGGTTTCACTTTATGTTATTAAATAGTTGATTAATTTTAATTTGTATTTTCTTTTATTTCATTTTATATTTATTTAGCATCTAATTATTATAAAGGGAGGAAAGAGGTTTGATCCTCTTCCTCCCTACCTTAAGTTATTTTCTAAAAGCATGTTTTAAGAATTTTGGTTTCTTTTAATGAATTGTTTATTGAATATTTTATTAATCTTAAGTTTGGATTAATCTTAAAGAACCCTATTCAAACATGAAAGGCATCTTAAGATTAATGAGATTTAATTATTATCACATAGATAATGCTACACCATTCCTTTTCATCATCAATAACATGAATATGATTATGAACTTAACTTACCTATACATGCAATGTATTTTTGGCACACTTAAATGATTGTATATATATATATATATATATTAAGGATTAAGCAAGTATGTGTCATTGTTAAACTAGAGAAGTGAGGTAATCTAAGACCTCCTTGGGGTTACTTAAAGCCTCGTATTCTCGAGATGTCTAGATTATATACTTGCTATCTCTAGCACACATAAATATATACATAAACATAAGAATGAAAATCAAGCAAAAGATTGTTAACTAACAAATTTATTTATTCATGTAAAGTAAAGCTCTATCCAAATTCTAGTGCATGAATACATATGAATGAAATAAAGTAAGTTTTTGCCATTGTTAAACCAGGGAAGTGAGGTAATCTATGATCTCCTTATGGCTACTTAAAGTCTCGTATTCCAGAGATGTTCAAACTTTATACTTACTAACATTCAAACACATGTAAACATACACATGAATCATAAATATAAAATAATATTTTAACATGTTTAAGCTATAAGAAAATGTAAATCACATGTAATATTCATAGCCAACATCAATTTAAATTTTCATCATTAATTTATATTTTTGAAAATAGTTTGAGATTTATTAGTGATAATAGACATGCCATATAATAAGATTAATTCAACACATGCAACTTATACATATATAGTTATATTCATTTGATTATTTTATTTAAAAACATGAATGCATTATATCAAATATCATATAAATTTATAATGATTGAAAAAGAATAATTAAACATTTCCACATAATACATCAGTCACCTTACTTCCTAAGTACAATCAAGTTGAAAAAAGCCATTTGAGATTAACCAAAGCTTCTTATGGAATTTGATTTTGGGTTTGAATTATTAAACTTAAAAAGGACAAATGATATTTGCTATTTTGCCCCATCTCACATTAATTACTTAATGTATTTAAGGAAAAGTAATTAAGTAAATTTTATGAATTAATTTAACTCAAATAATTAAATAATAAATTAAATTTATCTTTCTGAAGCCTATTTAATTAATTAACCACTTAACCATGAGCCTCCAATAATATGACAATGAGAAATTAAAATATGCAATGCTCTTAACAAGAGCTAATGAAATGAAGTTCATGATTAATGTTAATTAGATTAAAGAAGAATCTAATTAAGTACTTATATAGTTTTCCCACACCCATGGGTTAACCCTAATTTTCTTAAGATTCTTTATGTTATTGAACACATAAAGTGGAACCCCATAAATTCAATTTGAACTATTTGATCTAGTTATCATTTTAATTTAATTTAATTTAATTTTACCATTAATTGCTTAATTAGTTATTAATTAACTCATGCATTAATTAACCCTCCCATGGAAATATACTTAGGAAAATAACTAGGGAAGAGGCCTTAATCACTTTCCCTCATCATTCTCACTATTAACAGTGATTAACCATCAATAATTATTTTAATTTTGGCTGTTTATTAATTTTAATAATTATTAAATTTATTAAAGTGGGTAATTAGGATTAGAATTTTAAATTTTTATAATTACATGGCCAATAAATCCCAAGAAAATTATGCGAGGCAGAGGACATCACATAGTATCAACCTATCCAATTTGAGATCAATTGGCCAAGTAATTAGGGCTTAATTAGGGTAATTAGCCTAAATCTCAAACTCTAATTAAGCACTATTCATTAATCAAACATTATGGATTTTATTTTTATTAAAATTATGTTTACCATTTCCAGAATGAGTTTATTCATATTTTTTGGATTTTTCTATAATTAGTTATAAATTTTTGAAGTTCTAGCTAATTAATTATAATTTTAATACTTAATTAATCCCTTAACTAGTCAATGCCATGCAGAAATTGACATGACAGCACTTTTCACATGGTGCCATGGGATAGGCTATTTAAAATGCCCCCCATGACAGCTGAGTCAGTGGTGGCGGACATGATTTTGTCCCCATCATCTGATCTCAAATTGGATAACGGAGTTTAATCTCATGATTCTTATTAGATTAAATCGATAAACCTAATGGATTAAATCATGACTATCCGTTCTAATCACATGGAATGGATGATCGATTATCCATCATCCCCCCAAGCAATAGAAAATGGACACCGTCCGCCTCTCGCTGCTTGATCCAAGCTTGTCGGAGCTCGTGGGACATCGGGATTGGCTCCAAAATGTGCGACAAGAAGATCTAAGAGGATCCTATGGTGGAAATCATATGCGATCATAAAACTCTTTACAAAATACCAACACCTAATGGATTTTCTAGGGTTTACCAGAGTTTTATATCGTTGGACCTAAAGACTGGCAGTCTAACAACTGAGGTAGCTTCGTGCTAAAGAGATGAAGCCTTGTTGAGAAGAACTCGAGCCGCCTCCCCGCCGATGCCTCTATGGTCCAAACACCACCATGAAGCTCACTAGAGTTAGTCTAGGGGTGCCTTCTGGTGATCAAATTGATTGAGAATTGATTCATTTTGACTCGTCTAAGCTTGGGGAAGGTGTGGGAAGAGTTAATTGAAATTTGGTGGAGTTTAGATAAGGTTGGATTTGTGGGGCTCTTAGTTTTGAATGAACTTTGGTTTCGCTGCTGATGGGGTGCATTAGGGGATCGAGGGAAGCTCTGGGATAGCTTGGAACCACTTAGGGATGCTCAGTGTAAAGTTTGAATGGATGGGGGAGGAGTATACTCTCTTCCCCAAGTGTACCATGGGCTAAGATTGGCTCAACCTTTAGTAGTCGTCTGACTGAGGTAGGTGGCCAAAGATGGTAATGGATTGGTGAAGTGGTTGAGGATGAGAGGTTGAGATAATGTAGTGGGCTAGCATGAGGTGTACCTCCTCATCCAAGTGAACCAATGGTAGGCTAAGGGTAAGCTAACCCTCTCATGACCCAAGGCTGAACCCAATAGCCTTGGGTCAAGTTGGGCCAATGGTCTTAGTGTCCAAAATGAGCTAAGGGTGGCTGCCATGGCTTGAAAAGTAGATAAGACCATCCAAATGAGGATTTTATCCCATTTTGGTGAGTCGATACATGGGTTTTGACCCAAACCAGGTTCACCATGGGTTGGGCTCATTTGAGCTGACCCATGGTTACCCAAGGATGGGTCATGCCAAGTTTGGTTAGGTTTGGCTAAATTTGACCCATATGGGTCAAATTAGGATCAATTGGGTTAGGTTAACCAATTGGTCAAATTGGGTCAAATTGATGGTTTGAGTAAGTTTATTTGATCATTTGGAATGTATTGGTCTCATTGGTTTGGTTTAATTTAAAGTGGATTTGATTTTGACTCATATGGAATCATATGGGTGAAATGGGTTAAGTTGATCAATTTGGTCAAATTGGCCAAATTGGCTTGGGTGAAGGGTTGGTTTAGGTTCAATTGATCATTTGAGAATGATTGTAGGAGTTGATTTGAGTTAATTTAGATTTGGGGATGATCTAGTTCAATTTGACCCTTTAGGTCAAATTGGGCTAAATAGGTCAATTGAGTTCAATTAGATGTTGGATCATGTTCAATAATCAATTTGTGATTGATTAGAGGCATTACTTTCAATCAACTGTGTTTAGGATTTGATTTGACCTAATTTGGCCTTTAGGTCAAATTGGGTAAACTTGGGTTAAGAGCCTAAGTTGGCTTGGTTTTGTTCAATTAGTGGTTGAGTCATGTTTAATACTGAATTTATGATTGATGGGAACCACTGATTGCAAGCAATTGAGTTTAGAATAGGATTTGCTTCATTTTGGTCCATGGGTTAATTGGGTCAACTTGGATCAAGTGATTAAATTAGTTTGATTTTACCCAATTGATTGTAATTGGACAATCAAGGATGACCAACAATCATCATAGAGAAGATTGAAAGGGTTGATTCAATCTAATTTGGGTTAGATTGAAGTTTGAGTCAATTTAGTCATTTAGGCCACTTTGGGTTAAGTGGACCAAATGGGTTGATTGGGTTGAGTTGGATTGAATTGAGTGTTGAAAAGAGTTCAATGATAGATTTAAGATTGATTGATGGCTTTGATTGCAATTGATTTGGGTTTGATTGGATATTGTTTCATTTAGATCCTTTAGGTCAAATGGGTTAGGTTGGGTTGATTGGATTCAATTGGTTTGATTAGTTTGATTAATTTATCTTGGAAGAGTTTAAACTAGAGTATTGAATGGTTGGAGTGCTTTTGTGAAAGTCAATTAGATTGGTTTCAACTAAATAGGCTTTGGGTTGGAACCATAGGATGATGGTGGAATTGATTTATGTTTAGGGTTAAGTTAATTTGGCTTGGAGCATGGATATAAAACAAGATTCAATTGGGGTTTGTTGGCTTGAGGTTGGTTTTGGATGAGTGGACAAGCATGGGTTTTGGTTTAGGCCATTGGATAGGTAAATCCTATTTGTCATAAGGTATAACCTAAACTTAGGATATGCCTCCCAAGTCTTTAGGCTTAGGTTTAGTATTCCCTTAATCACTAAGAGTGTCCTATGACTAGGGAAATCTTAGTGCTTGGAAGATTCCTAAGTCTAAGATGAGAAGAATGAGTCCTCACTCCAAAAGTGAGGTCAACAAAAGGACCCCCAATTGGTGTGGTGTAACTGACAAGGCACACCGCACGTATTGGCATTGACCAAGATGATCAACAACATCCGGGAAGATCACGAGCACTAAGGACGGTTATCCACACCTAAGTGAAGAGGTAGATGGAACCATGGATCCTAATGTGATGCGATTCATATCATGTCGAGGGCATGGGAGAGTTAAGCGGATTTGATTTGATTTATTAAGAATTGATTTTGTACCAAGGGCATGAAGAGAGATCCGTTGGGGGATTTGCACATGAGTTTGGCTAGATTATAGATTGACTTATGTCTAAGGCATAAGGGGTATCCAATAAGGATTGAGATTTGATTGAATTTGTTTGATTTATAGGTTGATTTATGCCAAGGGCATAGAAGGAAACTGTTGGGGATTGAGATTGGATTGAATTTGTTAGATTTAATTTGATTATGTGGATTGGCTTTGGTTTGAACTTATGTCTTATTTTGACTTGAATGTGATGATTAATTTAGTTTGAGTTTGGTAATTTGTTTTTATTTTGGTTCTATTTGATTGTGGACCCTATCAGTTGAATAATTTTGATTTTGATTTTAATTTGTTTGTTGATTGATTGTGGATCCTATCAATTTGTGATGGACCATACTAAAGAGGGGCTATATGAGCCTCAGCCTATCTTAGATTTACCAGTCCAAAGGGGTAGTCTCATTGGTTATACAGTAAAGACTATCCAACCTAAGGTTGTCTATCAGTTTGCAATGGATACACTAAGAAGAAAGCACGGAGACTCACATCTTTCAAAGTAGAATTAGCCATTAGGGCAACTTGTTGATGGCACAACAAATCAAACCCTACCTAAGGCGACTATCAAGTGAGTGCCTCTAGGGGTCTTACCTCAACTTAGAGTAGTCAAGGAGATCACTATAGGGAGTTTTCCTAACACTACCCAAAAGATAGAATGCCTACTTGGGAAGAGGGTCCTCTGAGGGTCTCATCCTAATCCTCAAGAGATATTATTTTGTTATTTATTTATTTATTTATTTAGCGTAGACCCTGTTGGTTTATGAGGGACCACACTAAGAAGAATCTATGGGGACTTTGGCCTATCTCAGATTTACTGGCCTAAGGGATAATATGTACATCTGTAGTATAGAGCTTCCAACCACATGGATGGCTACTAGAAAATGGGAACTATCCAATTCGATAGTTACCTGGGTGAGGTCTAGATGGAGTCATGAAGATGTAATCCAAATAGAATGCCCATAGGGAGGTGCCTCTAGGGGTCTAATCCTAATCCCTGAAATATAAAGCTTGAAGGTATACTGTATCAGACTCAAGGAGAAAGTGTGGGGATTCACATATGCTTGAATGGTGTCATCCACTGAGTGGGTTGCTGTCAGCAAAATGAACACCAGCAAACCTAAGGTGCCCGTCAATTTGCAACTATTAATCTAGGAAGAAAATATTAGGGATTCACATCTTCTTAAGCAGAATTGATCATTGGGATAGTCTGTTGTCGGCTTGACACCTACTATCTGACCTAGGATGACTACTAAGTGGGGAGTCACAATAAAGGACTGAACCTAAGCTTGAAGTAGTCAAGAGGAAGAGAAGATACTAGGGTCTTACCCTAATACTCAAATGTAAACTCAGACCCAGTCAGTGCACGATGGCTAATTCAAGAAGAAGCTCGGGGACTCACATCTTCTTAAATAAAGCCAACATCAGGGTAGCTTATTGGTCATGCAATAAGGCTTACCACACTAATAAGGCGCTCATTAGTTTATAGTGGTTAAGCTAAGAAGAAAGCACGGGATCTCACATCCACCTAAGAAAAAATGACCACTAGGGAGACACACTAGCTAGGTAGTGAATCAATCCCTACCGAAAGCAACTACTAAGCTAGGGCTATTGAGGGTCTTATCTCAACTCAAAGTAGCCTGAAGCAATTGGATTTGTGTTTGCTTTGTTTGTGTTTATGTATAATTCTTATGTTTGTGATGTGCTGATGAAGAATAGGATGTCACTCAAGTTCTCTTAAACCTACCCTAAACACACAATGCAAATTAGGTAATTTAGAAATATTTCAATATAGAGAGAAGTTTGATTAAAGTGGAACTTCATTGTTGAAATATTATTTTGAACATTGTTTATGCATAGTATTTCTTTAGGTAAAGCCCATTGATTGGAATTAGGTGTTCACCTTTATGATTTATTAGTTGATACAGTCTAACTTGGTAGTCCTTTTCTATGGTGAAATGGCCTTCCCAAGTGGGTTCAAACTTGCCTCCCATTTTGCAATGGGCAGCAATTGGTCTCTTTAGAACTAAAACAAGCTCTCCTACTTGAAAAGCTTTAAGGAGGACTAACTTGCTATGAGCTTGAACCTTTTTTTGCTTTGTATAACTAGAGGGTCTGGTATGCTTGTAAACGCCTCTCCTCCAAACCTTTGAGTTCTTCTAACTGTAACTTGGTGCTCTGTTAGGATGTGATTTTGCTACCCACAGCTATCTATAGTGATGGGAGTTGAACTTCTAATGGTAGAACAACTTCAGACTCATACACTAAGGAGAATGGTGTAGATTGTGTGAAGTTTTGTAGGTAGTACGATAAGCCAACAAAGCTTCAACTAACTGCTCATGCCACTGTCACTTATTATCATCGAGCAGCTTTTTGAATATTTGGATGAGAGTTTTGTTGAAGACTTCAACTAAACCATTCGCCCGTGGGTAGTCGATGGTAGAATATCTCAAACCTATATTGTGTCTCTGGGTGTTGACCTAACTTTTGGAGTGAGGATCTAACTCTTCCATCTTAGACCTAGAAGCCTTATCAACACTAAGAGCTCCTTAGTTATACGACACTTCTAGTGGCTAAGTGAACATTTAACCCTAAATACAAGAACTTAGGAGGATTTACCATAGGGTTAGGCTAGGCCTTAGGATCTAAGGTGACCTTCCCATCCTATGGCCTAAACCAACTCATGCTTACCTCCTTAGCCAAATCCAAATCCAAAATCAATACCACCAAATACCAATTGCACGTTAATTCAGATCAAAATCTCCAAACTAAAATCAATCCACAATTATCTAAACCTAAGCCCATGATCCAATCCTATGGACTTAGCCAAATTCTTTCAATCCAAACCAAACTCAATTGATTTTCTCATAAGCAAATTAATCCTTCAATCATAATTCCAAACCATGCCAAAAACTACAATCAAAACCAATCAAGCCAAAAGTCCATTCAATTAACCTAACCTAACCTATTTAACCCAAAATATTCAAATAAGTCAAAATCCAATTAAACCCAAACCAATTGCAATCAAAGCTATCAATCAATTCCAAATAAATTATCAAACTTAATTCAACACAAATCAAACTTAATCTTACTCAATTAGCCTGATTGGTCCACTTGACCCAAAGTGACCAATTTGACCAAATTGAACTAAACTCCAATATAACCTAAATTATTAATCATCCTAGATAGCCTAATTGCAATCAATTCAATCAAACTAAGCTAATTCACCCACTTAGGTTCACTTGACACAAAGTGGCCTAAGGGATCCATTTGAGCCAAAATTTAATCTAACCAAATTGGATTGAACCAAATCACTCAAAACCTCTTACAATGATTGCTGATCATCCTTGATTGATCAATTGTAATCAGTTGGATCAAACCAAGTCAATTTAGTCATTTGACCAAATCAATCCAATTAACCTACATGAGCCAAATGAACTAAATCTCATCCTAAACCAAATCAATTAAAATGAATGATTCATATCAACCTAAAATCAATCCTTGAACATAACTTGACCATCATTTGAGCAAAACCAAACCCAATTGGCCTCTTGACCCAAGTTGAGCTAATTTGGCTAATTTGACCTAGAGGGCCAAATTAGGTCAAATCAAAATCAAGTCTAAATTGAATGCAACCAATGACTCAAATCCATTCCAAATTGATTATTGAACTTGATCAAAGCCTTGATTGAACCCAATTGACTCTTTTAGCCCAAATTCAACCCTAAGGGTCAATTTGGCCTAAATTATTTCTAAATCCAAATTTCTTGAAACCAAAGCCTACAATCATTCTCAAATGATCAATTGAACATAAACCATTTCCTAACCCATGCCAATTTGACCAATTTGGCCAAATTGGTCAACTTAGCCCATTTGATCAATATGAATCCAAATGGGTCAAGATTAGATTCAAGCCAAATTAAGCTAAATCAATTGAACTAAAAAAATTCTAAATACTCATTTGAACTTGACCCAAGCCTTAGTTTGACCCAATTTAACCAATTGGTCAACTTGACCCAACCTAGCCCAATTTGACCTATATGGGTCAAATTTAGCCAAACCCATTCAAACTAAGCCCAAAACCTTTTGAACTTGGCTTGAACCATCCTTGACTCACTTTAGGTCAGCCCAAATCCATCCCAACCCAAATTGAACCCAAATTGACCCATTACCCAATGGGTAAAACCTCCAACATGAGACAAAACCCATATTTGGCTCCCCTTGACAGCCACCCTAAGATCCAAATGGACTCAAGGACCATAGGCTCACCTGACCCAAAGATGTTTGGATTAGCCATGAGCTAAGTAGAGGTGAGCTAACCCAAACCTCCCCATTATAACACTTGGAAAGCCAAACCGAGCCACCTCAGACCATGGAAGCCACTCCTCTTCCCTTGGCCACTCTAACCGAGCCACCTCATTGATTCCCTACCATCTATAGTTACTTGCTAGACAGCCACAAGAGGCCAAAGTGATCCACACCATCTGATCCAAGGGAGAAGAGGGTATACCCACCTCATTTCGATCCAAACTGAGCAAGTGAGCATTCAGTAAGCTTCCTTAGAGTATTCTTAATTTCCCCAAGCTTTCCTCAAGCTCCCTAGGCCTTTCCATCATCGACGATGATGAAATTGAGCCCGCCCAAAATAGGAAAAGGCTCAATTACATCCAACTCCACCAAACCACAAGTATTTTCAAATTAACTTCACCCACACGTTCATTAATCTCTGGTGAGGCATAACGAATCTTCTCTCAAGCGATTCAATCATTGGAGACCCCTCCAAGCCTAACTCTGATGTATTTTTTTGGTGATGGTTGATCCACAGAGCTATCGATGATGATATAAGGTAGAATCTTCTCAAAATGGCTTCATCTCTTCAAGACAAAGCTACCTTGATCAGTTAGCCGCCGGTCTTGAGCTCCCGTGATGTAAATTCTATCAAATCATAGATTTTTCAAGTTTTGTTTGGCCTTTTTGAAGAAAAGTATGATATCATGTGAAATCCATCATTAGATCCTCTTAGATCCATTATGTGAATGTTTTGGATCGATTCTGAGCCTCCACGAGCTCCAACGAGCTCGAATCGAGCGAGGGAAGGCGAACATTGTCTATCTTTCATCGCTCAAGGAATGATGGATCATCCACCATCTATTTCATGTGATTAGAATGGACAGCCATGATTAGTCACTAGATTAAATCTAATTTAATTCCCTTAGGAACCATGGGTTCGATCTCCACCATCTGATCATGGATCGGACGGTGTAGATGAAAGTGCATCCTCCACTACCACATCAACACTGTGTTAGATGGGTTTAAATAACCAATCCTGCAATTCTATGTAGAAAGCACTACCACATCAGCGGTCCGCATGGTACCGACGGGATGAGGTGTTAATTAAGCTTAAAAATTCATTTTTAATGGCTGAAACTTCATAAATTCATAACTAAAGAAAAATCCAAAAACAATACAAATAAGTTCTCATTAGAAAGGTAATATAGAGGAGAATTTATTAAAAATATTTTCATTTGAGTTTGAACAGTGATTAAGGCTTAATTAGGGTTTGAATCTTTTTCTTGTTAGCTTAATTAAGCCTTAATTACTTTGGCAATTAATTCCAAACTTTGTGTGTTAATTCAATGGGATGACCTCTGCTTCCCATGATTTTCTTAAAATTTATTTCCTAGGTAATTAGGGGAATTGATAATTCAAACATTAATTACCCCTTTAATCAAATTAATGATTAATTAAAATTTTAAATAGTTAAAATTAATTAACTTAAGCTCATTAATCACTGGTTAATAGTAAGCTGATGAGGGAGGGTGATTGGGACCTCTTTCCTAATTACTTTTCCAAGGTCTTTTCATTAAAATAGAGTTAACTAATATGAGATATAATTAAGGAGTTAATTAATCAACTAATGACTTGAATAAAAAAAATAAAATGTTAATCACTTCAGATAATTAATAATGAAATTAAAGGATTCCTCTTTATGTGTTTAAAAACATAAAGACCCTTAAAGAAATTATGATTAACCCATAAGTGTGGGAAAATCATAAAAGTAGTTAATTAGATTTTTTAACTTAATTAATCTTTAATTATGAGCCAATTGCATTAGGTCCTTTAGGAGCATTGAAATTGTATTTTCTCACATGTTCATATCATTTGTGGCTCATGATTAAATGATTAATATAATTAAAGAAACATAGGAAATGATAATTAAATGATTGTTTAATGGTTCAATTTAATTAAATTATAAAAGTTAATTAATTATCTTTCCTTAAACTAATTATGATCACCAATATAGGAATCAGATTAAAATAAAAAATAATCTCTCCTCTTTAAGTTTAATTAAAATACAAAATTGAAATTAATAAGAAGCTTTGGTTTTCCTTAAGTGATTTTATTTAATGTGATTGTCTTTAGAAATTAGTTTAGTTGAATGAATACTGTAGTTTTGTTTAACTATTCCTTCCCAATCACTCTAAATGTTCTATGTCATGTGATTTCATGCATTCATCTTTTCAAATCTAAATGAATCAAAATGAAATTTATTTATGTAAGCTTGCATGTGTTGGTTTAATTAATTATATGTGTGGCTATTATCACTTTTAAATTCAAATATAATTTTCAAGAGCTATAAATTGATTATAATATTGGGAATGATAGTAGTTATGAGTACATATAGAAGTTGCATGCGCTTATATGAATGAAAAGCTCTCTTTCTTATAATTTATATATAGATTTACATATGTTTGAATGCTAATGAGTATATAGTCTGGACATCCTAAGAATATGAGACTTTAAGTTAGCCCCAAGAAGGTCATTTGATTACCTCACTTCCCTCATTAACAAAGGCACGTACTTATTTATCTTCATCCCTATGTATATTGGTATTAGAATTTGGATAGAGCTTTAATCCATATGCATAAATAATTTAATTAAACAAAATACAATTTTTTGCATGGTTTTCATTATTCCAATTATGTATACATTTATATGTATTTAAGATAGCAAGTATATAGTCTAGATATCTCGAGGATATGAGGCTTTAAGTAGCCTAAAAGGAGGTCATTTGATTATCTTACTTCCCTGGTTAATAATGACACGTATTTGCTCACATGTTTTATACATATGTATGTGTATTTGATTAGAGTATAAAAATCCCCTTTATTCATTAAGTATATATGCATTCATTCATAATCTTTGAAGTATGCCAAGATATATTGTATGTATAGGTATGCTAAGTGTTAAATCATATGCATGACATGGGTGATGGAAAGGAACGACTTATCATATTTCATGTGATAGTAATTCAATTACATTAGTCTTAAGATGCCTTTCATGTTGAATAAGATCCTTTAAAGTTAACCCAAACTTAAGATTAATAAAAATATTTAATAAGCCATTAACTAAAAGAAACCAAATCATAACAATATGCTTTAGAAAATAGTACTTAAGGTAGGGATGAAAAAGGTTAAATATCTTTCTTCTCTTTATGAAACTTAGAAACTAAGTGTAAATCAAATGAAATAAACCAAAATATAAATTAAAATTTACAAATCATCTAAACAACTTGAAATGAAATCAACCCTCATGCTAAATTAAATAACTCTAAATGTAGAAAATCATAACTTCAATGCTTAGTAAGACATACCACATAGGGCCTTAGCACACACCTTAGAATTAAGCCACCACTTCAAGTCCTAAGTTAGGACAATTTATGTGTGATGTTATGTTTTATTTTATGATGTAATATTTTAGACTGGATGTTAGGGTGTATGACTTGTAGACTGGATGTTAGGCCATTGTTAGCCTAATTTTGCTATCTATAGAGGATTGTGCTTAAGGAGTTGCTTAAAAATAAATATAAATATTCTCTTTGTAGGTTGCTTATACGCCTAAGCATAATCCACATTAGGACAGGTGGGCTTGGTTGCCCATGTGCATAATCCAGAGTCCAAATTATAAAATATAACTGGTTGTTTGTATGTATGTTTAGCTAACCTCTATTTCATAGGTGTAGTTAGATTTTACTTTTTTTCATAAAAAATTAATTTTGTAATAGGAATTAGGATTAGTGCTATGGGTATTAGGATGATTAGTGAAAAGGCTTAGTCCTAGGTTGCCTTGTGATGCCTTGGAGCAAATCATATCAAAAAAATAGAGGAGGAAGAAAGAAGATATGAAGAAAAAAAGACCCTCGTAGCATGTATTTAATTTCAATTGTAAGTATTCTTTTGTAATATGGGTTGTATAAGAGTAGAGCTCGGCTACCCAAATTTTTTTTTTCTGATATGTATGGTAGTACACGACACACTAACCTTTTATTATTTCACGGTAGTTTATAAAAATGATTGATGTTATGTTTAGTTTGTGCATCAGGATTGCATCTATTTCATAGCTTCTTATGATTGATGATTGAATGTGTGTCCTGGATGTGGTAGGCTCTTAGGATAAAATTAATTTATCTACATAACCAACAACTCACAATTAAAATTTAAAATAACTTTCAACCTCACTTTAAGGCCTAGGTTGTAATCAAGATAATTAATAGATTTAGCAACCCCATAGTTGTATGTTGTATGTCTAACATCATGCATAACATATTACCTCACTCTTGATTAGGGAGGGTCTCCATTATTAAATGATAGGGGAATGCTTGACCTGTGAGGAAATCCCTTGTAGTGGAGAACACCTTCTCCCATTGATTTAGCCAATAATCTAATTTTTTCATGCATTTAGGCATAAGAAATCCCAAAGCCTTTGTCCAAATGAATGCATCAAAATAATATAAAATTTGAAAAGATATTAAATTTTTAGACTAAGTCATAAGTTCATACCGAACATGATCTAGTCCATAAGGGAATGAGTTTAGGACTCTAATCTCTTTCTAAATTAAATAATAGCGTAAACCATCTTGCAATTTCATAAGACTGGCCTACATGGTTTTGAATCATAGGAGGTGTTAGCTGGCGGCCACTCCAGGTAGTTGTAAGTCTAGAAGAGTCAAATTAATTTATTCTCTCTTATGGATGTAAATCTTTATGTCCCCACCTTTTCGCTTAGATTTAGGTCATACTTCTAGCTTGTGCTAAAGCTCCCTAGATTTAGGATATGAGGTTTCTTGTTTCTTTCGGGCTACGAGCATAAATCCTCACCTCTTAGACATTTCCATAATATTGTGTTGGTGGATTATAAGCCCTAATAATCTAATAAAATTTTGACTCAAAATAAATCCTCTCACATTCAAACATATAAAGCCTCACCATATGATAGGTTGGAGTGCTCACTAGGCTTCCTAATATCATGAGTACTTCCTACTTACTTTCCTTTGGATTCCAAATAAGCTTCTAATTAAACAATCCCATTTGATTTTCCAAATTTACCAATCATTTGATAGTCTTAACCTTGAAATCTTTAGAGACAATAATTGACTACTATAATCAAGAGTGTTCTTAGGAAATCCCATTTCCTAAAATGTAATTAACTATAAAGGCTTTCCTCCAAAGGAAACTTAAGAACTTGGCATAAAATAAACCCTGCTTTACTTTTCCATGTAAAGTAAGAGAAGAATCTCTAATATATACAAAGACCCATCATGCCTTAGGAGTCCATATTAGGTGATTAGATCCATTGTAGGGTGATGTTCCTATCTTTCAAGATAGTACATCATACCTTAATGTCACACATGATCACTCCAATAAGTAGCCCCTATGATCTGCATGGTGTCCACACAGACCATTCAAACATAAACACCACACTAGACGAAGTTGTTAATTTTGGTTCTCTTAAAAGAGGTACCATTATCAGATTTGATTTGGTTACTAAAAAATTTATAAATGATATGGTTCTTAAAAAATTTGAGCACATGCTGAGCTTTGACCTCCCTGAGTGGAATCACCTCCACCCACTTAAAAAAGTAATCCGTAGCAGCTAGAATGAACCGATGACCCTTAGATGAAAGAGGATCAATTGGACCCACTATGTTGGTGCCCTGACACTTGAATGACCATTGAGGCCAATGTTGGGTGTAGAATGTTGGGCGGCTAGTGTAGGACCACTACATGTACATGGAACTGGTGACAACACTTCATTACATCCATGTAATCTGTGATCATCGTCGGGAAGTAGTACCCGAGTCTTTTAATTTTGGGTTTCATCTTGAGACTGAATTGATGAGCTCCACATAGTCCTGAATGCACCTGGGTCATGATCTTATGGAATTCATGTTTGTCTAAATAACATAACCACATATGATTGTAGGACCATCGGTATAAGAGACCATCTATGAGGGTGTAGGAGAGTGCCCTTTGCTTCACATGGTGTGCTTGAGACTTATCTTGAGGTAGTTTACCTTTATTTAAGTAATCAATGAAGGGTTGCCTCCAATCTAGTTCTTCATTCTTTTTGGCAATGGCAACCTCCCCTTCAAGAGGGTATTTATCGATGAGTTCAACATCAATAAGAGGCAGGATTTGTCTATTGTGAACCTCTATTGATATGGACTCATCTTTCAGACATGCCAACTCCTTAGTGAGCTTGGCTAAGGCATCGACTATGATGTTTTCTCTTCAAGGGATCTTGTAGATTTTGACCTCTGGGATTTGAGCTAATAAGTCTATGGTGTACTTGTGGTAGTGATAGAGTTTTGGCTTCAAGACCTTATAGGACCTAGGATCTGGTTGACAACTAGCTGAGAATCCTCAAAGATGTTGGTATTCAGAATTCCTAGCGATATGGATAACTCTAGACTAGCAATCAGAGACTCATATTCAGCTTCTTTATTACTGCAAGGCTCAAATAGATGGTATAAGAATCTCATCATTTCATGATCTAGTGTTAGAAGGACTATCTCTACCCCTGCCTTGCATAGGAGAGTAGATTGTGGTTCTTCTCCTCATTAAGAGCAAGCCGCACCACCAAATACATCTCCCAATGGTGAATACTTGTATCTCATAAGTTCATGACTTTTTCATCAAGGAGATCATCACTAAGCAGAGAATCCACTGTAAGTGGATGCACCGCTAGGAAATTCGTGAGTGCTTGTCCTTTCACCATGCAGAGGGGTACGAGTGTGATGTCAAACTGCCATAAAATTATGGACCATTATGCCAACCGCCTGGATAGCATCGACCATGTTATGAGATATTATAATAGATTGATTCTAGAAATTAAGTTTACTTTATGAGAGAGAGCATATAGTGTTGTAACTTTTGGGCTGCAAAGATTAAAGCTAAGAAATGCTTCTCAATGGGTGGATAGTTTGCCTTAATAGGTATCAGACCTCAGCTTAGATAGTAGAGTGCATTCTCTTTCTCTTCATTGTTGGCTTGGACCAACAATGCCCCAAGGGAGTTATTTAGTGCAGTAGTGCATAGTATTAAAGGTTTACCCAAGATAGGGGCAGCTAGGACTGGTAGTGTCATGAGGTATTGCTTGATGCTCTCAAAGGCATTTTGGCACTTGTCATCCCACTTAAACTTGGCATCATTCTTGACTAGTGCTGAAAATGGTTCACATCTTCTTGATAGGTTGGATATAAAGCATCTTAGATATGTCAACCTCCCTTAGATTGATCTGAGTTAGGGTAGACTTCTAGGGGTGGCATTTTCAATATCATTTTATTCTTCTTCAGATCAATTTCAATTACGGTGTCGATCAACAAACCCAAGAAACTTTCCTGAAGACTCTCTGAATGTGCACTTCAGAGGGTCCATTTTAAGGTTGTATAACTGCTCAAAAACTACTCTCAAGTCAAATAGATGGTCTTCCTTTTCTTTTCATTTGACCATGAGATCATCGATGTAGTGTTTGACTTGGTGATGAATGAGTTCATTGAAGATTCGAGTCATGGCCATTGGTATCTGGTGCCAACATTTCTAAGGCTGAAAGGCTTGACCATATAACAATAGATTCCAATCAGGGTTCTAAAGGTAGTGTTCTTTCCATCTTTAGGTGCCATCTTTATTTGGTTATATCTAGATGAACCATCCATGAAAGAGAAGACTGCATGAGATGAGACAATGTCCACCATAAGTTCTGATATCGGTAGTGAAAATTCATCTTTTGGTCATGCATTGTTAAGATCCATAAAATCGACGGATATGTAAATTTGGCCATTTTTCTTCTTATTTGGAATGATGCTGGCCAACCAAGTGGGATATTTTTCCTCTCGATCAATTCCTTGACTTTAGAGATAACTTGTTGCTCAATGTCTAATTGTGTGCATTTTGGAGCTTGCTTGACGGGGTTAGCATCAGGCTATATCGCAAGCTTATAAACCTCTATTTTAGGAGCTAATCCAGGCATTTCTTCATAACTCCATGCATAGAAATCTTAAACTAAATGAGTAGCCTAACTAAGTTATTGGTTTCAGATTCATTCAATAAGGAATTGATGTATGTCGAGTGTGGATTATCTTTAGTCCCCAAGTTGATTTCTTAAAGCTCATCTATGGTTGACGTGATTTCTTCTTCAAATTATTGGGGTGCATCCTTGACTTGGAGATCATTTGAAGTTTCTAAGCACACCTCCTCATATAAGTTAATGTGGTTTGAGAAGAACCTATTAGATTCTAAATGATTAGTGATGACTAAGCAGTAATCATCATTGTCGACTGAGCCCACTATACCAAAGCCTAGTCCTAGTCTTGATTGAGAGCTCTTGTATTTATTATTCCATAACCTTTCAAAGTACTTTGACTTGTGCTTAGACCATGTATGTGGAATTAGACCTTTCTTTACTAAATTAGTAACATAAGGCAAGTACCAATCAAAAGAAATTCTATTAATTCTTTAAAAGATTCATCCTCAAGCTCTACATTGACTTCTTGGCTTGAGGAAGATGCTCCTGGGTAAAACCTTTGGATCTTAGTCTTTGCACATTCTTTAGGGGTTTCCTTAACTATCAAACCCTCAACTTTTTGTGAGGAAAGTGGGGTTAGAGCTAAGGTACCCATCTGCCATCTGATAGTTTCATAAGAGAGACTTGGATACACTCATGCTTCGCTTGGGGATCTAGTTTTCATCACTGTCAGGCTTGAGTGTAACCTCCAATGGGATCTGCTGATGTGAAGAGCTAGCCGACAAGCTAACTACATAGGGCTCATCCTATAAACTAGATTCTAAGTCTATATAGATAGTAGGTGTACTCTGGGATGTTGAGATGAATCTCCTGGAAGGTGGTAAGTTTGGAGGTCTTCCACATCTAGGAATCCCTTTAGACTTGCCTCTTCCTCATCCTGGTGGAGGTTGGATCGTCGTCCCCACTTGTTTGAATGAAGTAACAAACTGTGGGTGGAATCAAATCTTGGGCTCTATATCTTCCCTAAGATTTTGTTTTCATCCCTTTTCTTTTCTTTTTCTTTTTGATTTTGAGTAAGGCCACGAGAGAAGACATTTGGCTTCTTAGGGAGGTAATTGGCCGCAATATCATAAATCCCAACCTTGTGAACTACAAATGGTTTGATATCTCCTTTGACACAATACTCGATTTAGGTAGTCAATCAATATCTTCAAAGATTTCAAAGTTAGACTATCAAAGGATTGAGTATTTTTGAAAATTAAGTGGGAATGTTCAATTTGGAAAGACTTATTTTGTATTCCAAATGAAGGTAAGTTGGGAGCACTTAGGATATTAGGAAACCTAGTGAGCACTCTAATTTTCTATTATGGTGAGATTTTATATGTTTGAGAGAGAGTTTATTTTCATTTGAGTTAAAATTTTATTAGAATGCTAGGGCATATAGTCCATCAACACAAGATTGTGGAAATGCCTAAGAGGTGAGAACTTTCACTTGTAGCCTGAAAGAAATAAGAAACCTCATATCCTAAATCTAGGGTTCTTTAGCATAAGCTAAGAGCACAACTTAAATCTAAGTGGAAAATATGACATAATGGTTTGCCTCCATAAGAGAGGACAAACCCATCATGACTCTTTTGGACTTACAACAGCTTAGAGTGGCCACCAACTAACACCTCCTATGCTTCAAAATCATGTAGGTCAGTCTTATGTAAGTACAAGATAGTTGGGCTATTACTTAATTAAGAAGGGAAGCTAGAGTCCTAAACTCACTCCCTAAGAGACTATATCATGACTGGCATGTAGACATGACTTAGGCTAAATGCAAAATTTTATAATCTATTATATCATTTTTGACACAATCTTTTGGGCAAAGGCTTAATAAAGTTATGCCTAAATGCATAATGAAATAGAGTTGTTGACTAAATCAATGGAAGGAGGTGTTCTCCACTACAAGGGATGCCTTCACAGGTCAAGCATTCTCCTAATCGTGCAAGAGTGGAGACCCTCCCTATTCAAGAGTGAAACAAGATAATATGCATGGTGTTAGAACATATGTAATTCAACTAAGGGGTTTCAAAATCTTTTAATTATCTTGATTATAGCCTAAGCATTTAAGTGAGATTTTAAGTTATTTTAAAATTTAGTTATGAGTTATTAGTGAGGGTAAAAAATTAATTTTGTTCTAAAGAGCCTACTGCATCCAGGCCACACATTCAAACATCAAGCTTTAAGAAACCTATGAAAATCATGCCATTCCTATTATATAAGATAAACAAAATAATCATTATAGATTTCATGAAAGAATAAGTGGTTGTGCGACCAGGTACCACGTACACCCCAAAAAAGCAAAGAAGTTCGGTAGCCGAGCTCTACCCTTATACAATCCATAGTATAAAAGAATATTACAATTAAATTAGATTCTATGGGGGTTCTTCATTCTTCATATTTCTTTCCTCCTTTTGATTTGGTTTTGCTCCAAGGCTTCATAGGGCCTCTAAGGACTTTGCCTTCTAGCCACTGTTCATCCTAAGCCCCATAGCACTAAGTCTAATTCTTATTGTAAAATTACATTTTTATGGAAAGTAAAATCTAACTACACCTACAAACTAAATGTTAGCTAAACATACATAAAAACTAAGTATTTATATTCCATAAATTTGGACTTAGCACCCTGCACATGGGTAACCAAGCCCACATGTCCTAATGTGGATTATGCAAAGGGGAATAAGCAAAGTGTAAGCAAAAGCATTTATATTTCTTTTCTATTTCAGCGGCCCCTTTAGCATAATCCCCTGTAGAAAACATTATTAGGCTAATGATAGTCTAACATTCAGCCTACGCATAACAATCTTAAGATCCAATCTAAAATATTACATCACAAAACAAAATAAAACATCACAATATACACCATCCTAACTTAGAGTTAGAAGTGGTGACTTAGTATTCTAATGTGTGTGCTTAGGCTTAGTGTGGTAAGTCTTAGATAAGCTTTAGAATTATAATTTTCTAAGGTTTGGAATTATTTAAGTTAAACATTTAGGGAGGTTTCACTTTAAGTTATTAAAGAGTTGATTAATTTTGATTTGTATTTTTTTTATTTCATTTCAAATTTACTTATTTTTTGTTTCTTTTAGTGAATGGTTTATTGAATATTTTATTAATCTTAAGTTTGGGTTAATCTTAAAGAATCCTACTCAAACATGAATGCCATCTTAAGATTAATGAGATTGAATCACTATCACATGGATAATGCTACACCATTCCTTTTCATCATCAATAGCATGCATATGATTTTGAACTTAACTTATACATGCAATGAATTTTTGTCACACTTAAATGATTATGAATGCATATATATTTTTGGTAGAAATGAGGAATTTCATTCCTTAGTTAAGCATATATATATATATCTCTCTTTGTGTGTGTGTGTGTGTGTTAAAGATTAAGCATGTACGTGCTGTTGTTAAACCAGGGAAGTGGGGTAATCTAAGACATGCTTGGGGTTACTTAAAGCCTCATATTCTCGGGATGTACAAACTATATACTTGCTAGCTCCAACACACATAAACATATACATAAACATAAGAATGAAAATCATGCCAAAGATCGTAAATTAATAAATTTATTTATTCATGTAAAGTAAAGCTCTATCCAAATTCTAATGCATGCATACATATGAATGAAATCAAGTAAGTATGTGTTAATGTTAAACTAGGAAAGTGAGGTAATCTAAGACCTCTTTAGGGCTACTTAAAGCCTCATATTCTTGGGATGTCTAGACTATATACTTACTAACATTCTAACACATGTAAACATACACATGAATCACAAAGATAAAATAATACTTTAACATGTTTAAGCTATAAGCAAATGTAAATCACATGTAATATTCATAGCCATCATCAATTTAAATTTTCAACATTAATTTATAATTTTGAAAATAGTTTGAGATTTAGTAGTGATAATAGCCATTCCATATAATAAGATTAATTCAACACATGCAACTTATACATATATAATTATATTGATTTGATTCTTTTATTTGAAAACATAAATGCATTATATCAAATGGCATACAAATTTATAATGATTGAAAAAGAGTAATTAAACATTGCCACATAATACATTCAATCACATTACTTCCTAAGGATAATCAAGTTGAATAAAACAATTTGAGATTAACTAAAGCTTCTTATGGAATTTGATTTTGGGTTTGAATTATTAAACTTAAAAATGAGAAATGATATTTGCTATATTTCCCCATCCCACATTAGTAACTTAATGTGTTTAAGAAAAAGTAATTAAGTAAATTTTATGGATTAATCAAACTCAAATCATTAAGCAATGAATTTAATTTCTCTTTCCTAAGCCTCTTTAATTTAATTAAACATTTAACCATGAGCCTCCAATGATATGACAATGAGAAATTAAAATTTGCAATGCTCCTAACAAGACCTAATGTAATGAAGCTCATGATTAAGTGTTAATTAGAACAGAGAAGTGTCTAATTAAGTATTTATATGATTTTTCCACACCCATGGGTTAACCATTTTTGTAAGATTCTTTATGTTATTGAAAAAATAAAGAGGAACCCATGAATTCAATTTGAACTATGTGATCGAGTTATCATTTTAATTTAATTTAATTTGACCATTAATTTCTTAATTAATCCTTAATCAACACATGCATTAATTAACCCTTCCATTGAAATATACTTGGGCAAATACCTAGGGAAGAGGCCCTAATCACTTTCCATCATCATTTTCACTATTAATAGTGATTAACCATCATTAATTATTTGAATTTTTACTATTTTTTAATTTTAATAATTATTAAATTTATTAAAGTGGGTTATTAGGATTAGAATTTTAAATTTTTCTAATTACATGGCCAATAAATCCCAAGAAAATTATGGGAGGCAGAGGATATCCCATAGTATCAACCATTCCAATTTGAGACCAATTGGAAAAGTAATTAAGGCTTAATTAAGGTAAGTAACCTAAACTTCAAATCCTGATTAAGCACTATTCATTAATCTAATCTTATGAATTTTATTTTTATTAAATTTTCTTATATTTACCCTTTCCAAAATGGGTTTGTTCATATTTTTAAAATTTTTCTACAATTAGTTTTGAATTTTTGAAGTTCTAGCTAATTAATTATAATTTTAATACTTAATTAATCCCTTAACCCATTGGCACCACACAGGAGCTAACATGGCGATGCTTTCCATGTGGTGGCACTTTCCATATGGCGGCACTTTCAATATGGTGCCACGGGATAGGCTATTTAAAACGTCCCCTGTGGCGATTGAGTTAGCAACAACAGATATAGTTTTGGCCTCGTAGTCCAATCTCAAATTGGATGATGAAGATTAATTCTGTGATTCTTATTAGATTAAATTGATAAATCTAACAGATTAAATCATGACCATCTATTCTAATCATGCAAAATGGATAGTCGATGATCCGTCGTCCCCTGAGCTCTAGAAGACGGACACCGTCCACCTTTTGCCACATAATCTGAGCTAGCCAGAGCTTATGGGACATCAGGATCAACTCCAAAACATGCAGGGAGAAGATCTAAGAGAATCCTACATCGAAAATCAAATGCAATCACCAAACTCTTCACAAAACACCAACACCTAATAGATTTTATATGGTTTTCCAGAGTTTTACCTCACCGGAGCTAAAGACTGGTGGTTTAACAACTGAAGTAGCTTCATCTTGAAGAGACAAAACTTTATTGAGAAGAACTCGAGCTGCTTCCCCTCTGATGTCTATGTGGACCAAATTCCACCGTGAAGCTCACTAGAGTTGGTCTAGGAGTGTATTTCGGTGATCAAATCGATTCATTTTGACTCATTTGAGCTTAGGGAAGGTGTGGGAAGATTTAATTGAAGTTTGGTGGAGTTTAGGTAAGGTTGGATGGACGAGGTTCTTAGTTTTGAATGGAGCTTGGTTTTTCCTGATGGAGTGAATTAGGGGATCATGGGAAGCTTTGGGACTTCTCAGAATAACTTAGGGAAGCTCTGTGTGAAGTTTGAATGGATGGGGAGGAGTATACTCTCCTCCCCAAGTGAATCAAAAGCTGAGATTAGCTCAGCTTTTGGCAGTCGTTCAGCCGGGGTAGGTGGCTAGAGATGGTAGTGGACTGCTGAGGTGGAGGTGCTTGAGAGGCTGAGACTGCAAGGGGTGTACCTCCTCCTCCAAGTAAACTAATGGTAGGCTATGTGTAAGCTCACCCTTTCACGACCCAAGGCTGAACCCATCAATCTTAGGTCAGGTTGGGTTAGTGGTTCTAGTGTCCAAAATAAGCTAAGGGTGGCTATCATGGCTTAAAGAGAGGTAAGACCATCCAAATGGGAATTTTGTCCCATTTGGGTGAGTTGGTTCATGTGTTTTAACCCAAATAAGGTTCACCATGGGTTGGGCTCATTTGGACATACCTATGGTGACCCAAGGATGGGTCATGCCAAGTTTGGTTGTGTTTGAACTTGGTTTGGATGGAATTGGCTCAATTTGAACCATAAGGGTCAAATTGGGTCAAATTGATGGTTTTGGTAAGTACATTTGATCATTTGGAGTGTAATTGGTGTCATTGGTTGGATCATTTGGAGTGCCATTTGATCATTTTAAGTAATGGGTTCATATGGGTCAAATGTGTTAAGTTGACCAGTTTAGTCAAATTGGCCAAATTGGTTTAGGTGAAGGGTTGGTTTAGGTTCAATTGATCATTTGAGAATTATTGTAGGGGTTGGTTTGAGTTAATTTGGATTTGGGAATGATCTAGCTCAAATTGGGCTAAGTGGGTCAATTGGGTTTATTTGGTCAAATTGAATTCAATTGAAAATTGAATCATGTTCAAAAATCAATTTGTGGTTGATTAGAGAATTATTTTCAATCAATTGGATTTAAGATTTGATTTGCTTCAATTTGTCCTTTTAGGTCAAATTGGGTCAACTTGGGTCAAGTGCAAATGTTACCTTGGTTTGGTTCAATTGGTGGTTGAGTCATGCTCAATACTGAATTTATGATTGATGGGAACTATTGATCTCAGTTTTAAAGTGAGGATTTAATCTCCCCATCATAGATCTAGGAGTCCTTTAGACATTAAGAGTTCTTTAGTCATAAGACACTTCTAGTGATTAAGTGAACACTTGACTTAAACCTAGAGACTTAGGAGGATTTTCCTTAGGTTATGTCATGAATTAAGAGTTAGGTAAACTTACCTAGCCTATAGCTTGAACAAACCCATGCCTACCTCTTTAGCTATTCAATATCAACCAAAACCCAATCCCAATTATATCCAAACTCTAAACCAAAATTAAAACCAAGATGATCTAAACCTATGCCCATGATTCAATTCTATGGACTTAGCTAAAATCCCTTCAATCCAAACTTAACTCAATCAATTTTCTTATAATCAATTCAATCCTTCAATCATAATTCCAAACTCTATCAAAATATACCATCAAAACCAATCAAGCCAAAATCAATTCAATTAACCTAACCTAACTCATTTGACCTAAAATTTTCAAATGACCCAAAACCTACTAAACCCAAACTAATTTCAATAAAATCAATTAACCAATGCAAAATCAATATTCAAACTCAACTCAACTTGATTTAGCTCAAAACCAATTCACTTGACCCATTAAGCTCACTTGACCCAAAGTGACCTAAGGGACCCATTTGAGCTAATCTTCAATCCAACCCAAATTGGATTGAACCAAACCACCCAAAATATCCTACAATGATTGTTGATCATCCTTGATTGATCAATTACAATCAATTAGATCAAACCAAATCAATTTGATCTTTTGACCAAATTAACCCAATTGACCAACATGGGTCAAAATGAACCAAATCTCATCCTATTCTAAATCAATTGAAACTAATGATTCATACCAACCTACAATGAATCCTTGAACATTACTTGACCATCAATTGAGCCAAACCAAACCCAATTGGACCTTTGACTCAAGTTGACCTAATTTGACCTAAAAGGTCAAATTAGGCCTAATAAAAATCTAATCCAAATTGATTACAACCAATGACTCAAATTTATTCTAAATTGACTATTGAACATGACCAAAGCCTTGATTGAGTCCAATTTGAACAATTGAAACTAATTGACCTAAAGGGTCAATTTGGCCTAAATTATTCCTAAATCCAAATTGATTGAAATAAAAGACTACTATCATTATGATCAATTGAACATAAACTAATGCCTACCTAAGCCAATTTGGCCAATTTGGCCAAATTGGTCAACTTAGCCTATTTGGCCCATATGAATCCAAATGGGTGAAATCCAAGTCCAAGCCAAATTGAACAAAAATATTCTAAATACTCATTTGAACTTGATCCAAGCCTTAGTATGACCCAATTTGACAAATTGTTAAACTTGACCCAACCTAGCACAAATTGACCTACATGGGTCAAATTGAGCCAAACCCATTCAAACTAAGCCCAAACCTATTGGAACTTGGCATGACCCATCCTTCGGTTAGCCCAAATCCAACCCAACCCATGTCCAACTCGAATTGACCCAATACCCAATGGGTAAAGCCTCTCATATGGGACAAAACCCACATTCATTTGGTCAAACCCATTCTCCTCCCCTTGGATGCCACCCTAAGCTCCAAATGGACATAAAGACCACTATCTCACCTAACCTAAAGTGGTTTGGGTTAGCCATGAGCCAAGTGGAGGTGAGCTAACCTTTCCAAAACCATTAGAACACTTGAAAATCCAAGGACAGCCACCTCAGCCCATGGCAGCCACTCCTCTTCCTTTGGCCACTCAAACTGAGCCACCTCATTGATTCCCTACCACCCACAGTGGCACACTAGTCGGATAGCCACAAGAGGCCAAATAAATCCACACCTTCTAATCTAAGGAAGGAGGGGGTATACCCCCAGTCATTTCGATCCAAACTGAGCAATTGAGCATTCAGTGAGCTTTTTTAAGGCATTCTGAACTCCCTCAAGCTTCCTCAAGCTCTCTAGGCCTTCCCATCACCGATGATGATGAAATTGAGCCTATCCAAAATAGGACAAGGCCCAACTCCATCCAACTCCATCAAACCTCAATGATTTTTAAATTAACTTCACCTACACGTTCACCAAGCTCTGACGAGGTGAAACAAATCTTCTCCTGAGCAATTTGAGCACCAGAGACCCCTCCAAGCCTAACTTCGATGTATTTTTTGATGACAATTGATCCACAGAGTTGCCAGCATAGAGGCAAGGTGCCATCTTCTCAATAGAACTTCATCTCTTTAAGAAGAAGCTACCTCAGTCAGTTAGCTGCTGGTCCTGAGCTCTGGTAAGGTAAATTCTAGAAAATTGTAGATATTTTAATTTTTGTTTGGCCTTTTTGAAGAAAAGTATAAGGTCAAGCAAAATCCACAGTTAGATCCTCTTAGGTTCATTCTTTGAATGTTTTGGATCAATCCCATGCCCCCACAAGCCCTGGTGAGCTTAAATCGAGTAGGGGAAGGTGGACGTGGTCCGTTTTCCATCGCTTGAGGGATAATGGATAATCGTCCATTTATTCTAGTTGATTAGATTAGAAGGCTGTGATTATTTGCTAGATTAAATTTGATGCAATTCCCTTCAGACCATAGGTTTGATCCACACTGTCTGATCTTAGATCGGACGGTGGGGATAAAAGCACGTCTACCGCCACCATGTTAGCACCGCGTCAGATGAGCTTAAGTAACCAATCCCGTGGCACCACATGGAAAGTGCTACCACATTAGTGGTCTGCATGGCACCGATGGGATTAGGGGTTAATTAAACTTAATAATTTATTTTAATCTTTGGAACTTCATAAATTTATAACTAATTATAGAAAAATCCAAAAAATGTGTACAAATACTCATTAGAAAGGTAAAATAAAAGAGATTTTATTAAAAATATTCTCATTTGGTTTTGACTAGTAATTAAGGTTTAATTAGGGCTTGAATTATCACTTAATTAAGTAATAATTAGTTGGGTAATTGATTCCAAACTTTGTCTGTTGATTTAATGGGTGACCTCTGCCTCCCATGATTTTCTTGGAATTGATTGCCAAGGTAATTAGGGGAATTGATAATTCAAACCTTACTTACTCTATTAAATCTAATTAAGGATTAATTAATGTTATAAATAATAAAAATTAATTAATTAAAGCTCATTAATCACTAATCAACAATGAGGTGATGAGGGAGGGTGATTAGGACCTCTTTCTTTTTTTTTTCAAATTCATTGCATTAAAGAAAAGTTAATTAATGTGAGATTTAATTAAGAGATTAATTAGTCAATTAAATGACTAAATTAAATCAATTAAAATGTTAATCACATAAGATAACTAAATCAAATGAATTTTCTTTATGTAAGCTTGCATGTGTTGGCTTAATTAAATATATGTGAGGCTATTATCGTTAATAAATTCAAAACTATTTTTCAAAGTTTATAAATAGATTACAATAGTTAGAGTGTTGATAGTTATGAATATACATAGGATTAGCATGTGTTTATAGCTTAAGCATATCAAATAAAGCTTTCTTTCTTATGATTCATATATCGATTTACATGAGTTTGAACAACAATGGGTGTATAGTCTACAAATCCTGAGAATACAAGGCTTTAAGTAGTCATAAGGAGGTCATTTGATTACCTCACTTCCCTGGTTTAACAACAACACATACTCATTTGGTTTCATTCTTATATATTTTGATATTAGAATTTAGATAGAGCTTTAATCCATATGCCTAAATGAAATAATTAAAAAAAGAACAATCTTTGCATGATTCTCATTTGTGTATACATTCATATGTATTTAAGACAGCAAGTGTTTATTTTGGATATCCTAGGAATACAAGGCTTTAATTAGCCCCAAGGAGGTCATTTGATTATCTCATTTTCCTAGTTTAACAACAGCACGTACTTTCTCACATCTTTTATACATGTGTATGTGTGCTCAATCAAAAGACAAAGATCTCCTTTTATTACTAAAAATACATGCGTTCATATTCACCTGAGTCATTAGCATGTGTGATATATAATTAATGCTATCTTTTCCTTATTCATTTATAGATTTACATAGGCTTGGAATGTTAATAAGTATATAGTCTGGACATCTCAAGAATATGAGGCTTTAGCGAGCCCCAAGGAGGTCATTTGATTACCTCACTTCCTTAGTTAACAATGACACGTACTTGTGTGATTTCTTTCTTATGTATTTTGGTATTGGAATTTGGATAGAGCTTTAATTTATATGTTCACATAATCCAATCAAAATGAAAATATAAACTTCAAACATACATATACATTTATCATTCAAGTGTGCTAAAACATATTGCATGAATAGATATGCTAAGTATTAAATCATATGCATGTCACACATGATGGAAAGAAATAACTTAGTATACTTCATGTGATAGTAATTCAATTAGATTAATCTTAAGAAGCTTTTCATAATGAATAGGATCACTTAAAGTTAACCTAAACTTAGGATTAATTAAAAAGTCATTTAATAAGACATTCATTAAAAAGAACTAAATGGAATTAATGTGCTTTAGAAAGTGGCTTAAGTTAGGGATGAAAGAGGGCAATCCTCTTTCCTCTCTTTTTAACACTTAGTTGCCAAGTGTAGGTTAAATGAAATAAAATAAAATATAAATTAAAATTTGCAAATCAATTAAACAACTTCAAATGAAACCCACCATCATGTTAACTTGAATAATTTTTAAACTTAGAGAAATACAACTCTAATGCTTAGTTAAGACATACCATACAGAGCCATAACACACACATTAGAAATAAGTCACCACTTATAGCTCTATGTTAGGGCAGTGTATGATGTGATGTATATTTTATTTTGTAATGTATTATTTTAGACTAGATGTTAGGATGTATGCTTCGTAAACTGGATGTTAGGCCACTCTTAGCCTAATCATATTTTTTGCAGGAGATTGTGCTTAAGAGGATGCTTAAAAATAAATATAAATGCTCTCTTCACAGGTAGCTTAAACCCCTAAGCATAATCCAAGATAGGACAGGTGGGCTTGGTTACCGATGTGCAGGGTGTTAAGTCCAATATATATATATAACTACTTAAAATTGCATGTATGTTTAGCTAATCTCTATTTTGCAAGTGTAGTTAGATTTATTTTATATATATAAATATAATTTTGCAATAAGAATTAGGATTAGTGCTATGGTGGATTAGGATGAGCACTAGCTAGAAGGCTTTGTCTTGGGGTGCCCTATGATGCCTTTGAAGCAAGCACATCTAAATTGAAGAAGGAAAAAAAAGGAGGAGTATGGAAGAGTGAAGAATGAAGACTCCCATAACATGTATTCATTCAAAAGTATAATTATTCTTTCATATTCTAGGTTGTATAAGGCTAGAGCTCGGCTACCCATCTTTTCTATTTTGGGTTGTATGGTGGAGCCCAACTGCACCGGCCTCTTATTCTTTTATGATAGTTTATAAAATTGATTGATGTTATGTTTAAACTATGTATTAGGATGGCATGCTCTTTATAGTTTTTTCATGTTTGATGCCTTAATGTGTGACCTAGATGCGGTAGGCTCTTAAGGTAAAAATAAATTTTTTATCCAACTAATCACTCATAACTAAATTTTAAATAACTCAAAACTTCACCAAAAAGCTTTGGCTATACTCAAGATAACTAAAGATCTAGCAACCCCTTAGTTGTATGGTTGTATTTCTCACATCTTGCATATAATCTTGAATCACTCTGATAAAATCGGGGCCTCCATCCTTACACTCATAGGGACTGCTTGACCCATGAGAGCAACCCCTATCGACACAGCTTCACCTTCTTTCTCTTTTGATTTAGCCAATAATCTACTTCATCATGTGTTTTGGCATATAAAAATCTCAAAGTTTTTGTCTAAATGATTTGTCAAAAATGAAATAAAATTTGAATAGATTTTGCATTTGTAGATTAAGTCATATGCTCATACCACTCATGCTCTAATCTCTTAGGGGTTGGGTTTAGGACTTTAGTCTCTTTCCAAATTAAACAACTATCCTAGCTATCTTGCAATTCATAAGACTATACTACATGATTTTAAAATCATAGGAGGAGTTAGCTGGCGGCCACTCATGTTAGTTATAAGTCCAGAAGTCGGACGGTTTATCCTCTCTGAGGTGAGTCCTTATGTCCACCCGTCGCTTAGATTTAGGTCATGCTTTAGCTTGTACTAAAGCTCCTTAGATTTAGGATCTAAGGTAACTATTTTCTTTAGGCTACAAGCTTAAATCCTCACCTCTTAGGTATTTCCACAACCTTGTGTTGGCGGATTATAAGCCCTAGTAATCTAATAAAATTCAACTCAAATAAATAAATCTCATAACTTTCAAATATTTAAAGCCCAATTATAGGGTAGATTGGAATGACTCACTAAGCTTACTAGTATCATGAGCATTCCCTACCTATTTCCTTTTTATTCCTAAAATAAGTCATCTCGTTGAACCTTCCCAATTGATTTTCCAAACATAACCAATCCTTTGATAATCTAACCTTAAAATCTTCAGAGATGAAAATTATCTACTTTAATCGAGAGTATTCTTAGGGATGTTCATTCCCTAAGATGTAATTAACTATGGAGGCTTGCCTCCATAGGGAAATTAAGAACTCAGTTTAATATAAACTCTGCTTTATTCATCCATGTAAAGTAGGAGAATAATCTTTGTATATTCGAACACCCTTCATTTCTTAAGTTCTTATTAGGTAACTAGGTCCATTGAAGGTTGATGTATCTATCTTTGAGATAGTACATCATACCTTTATGCTATACCCAATCACTTCAATAAGTACCCCCTACGATCTTCATGGTATCCCCCATCCAAAAATAAACACCACAGTGTTGTTTTGGTTGGGTGGCTGCAGCTTGGTTGGTGATATAGTCTCTACCTTGTGACTTGGGTTTCTAGAGTTCTGGATTAGTGTTATCTAGGTGTTGTTAGATTGGATTGGTTGTTACTATTGCTGCTCCTATCATTTTTTTATATGCTGGTAGTTGGTTTGGTGATGTTTATGGTTGGCTGGGTGGCTTTCCTAGCCGATTTTTCATTTCTTGTTGGTGGCAGTTCAGGAAGCTTGGTCTTTTGTCTGGTGTTGATTTGATTTCCATTTTAGTTTGGCTAGATGGGGGCTACCTTTTGGCTATTATGTTTCCTTAGTGCCTTCTGCCTTATTTAGAGGTTTTTTTAGTGTATTTTGGTTGTGGGTTATATCTATCTTTAGTTTGGGTTTGTTTTCTATGAGGATAATGAATGTCTCTTGATGTTGTCCTATATATCAGTGGTAGCTCTGCTCCTATTTCTATTATTTCTATTCAATGGCTTTTAGTTGGCTAGGTGGCATTATTGTCCAGATGTCTCTATCATTGTGGTGGAAGACTCTATAGTTTTAGTGGCTATTATTCCTTGACTGAGGACTTTAGGCAAGGTAAGTTAGCTATGATGGCTGAGATGTTTTCACTATTTTCTCTTTGGCTAGTAGCTATATATGTGATTGTAATCCTTCTATTGGAGATTGGATGATCACATATGTTGTTACCTCTTCAAATAATTTTGACTGAGCTTGAGCCTGCTTAGGAACTCTTATTACTTTGCTATTTATCTATGATTATTTTTGTTTCAATTAATTATGCTTATCTTTTCTCTAAGTATCCTGTAGGGCTCTATTTTAGGTTCTAGGACCTTGGAAGTGATTTATGCTATTCTCAGAAGACCCAAGTGTTGTTGCTAAGTTGGTCTTTTATCTCTTTAAGCTTATTGTAGCTTTTGAGTGGCAGTTTAGAGATTTATCCCCTTTAAGGATCTTGTACCTTTTTTATTGAAATATAATTCTAACACCCCCCACCCTCGCCCGCCCCCCTTTTTTAAATAAAAAACCCAATTAAATTTTGATTCATATCTAAGCTCCAAGCCAAATTAACTTAACCTTTAACCTAAACCAATTCCACCATCATCCTATGGAACCAACCCAAAGCCAATTCAATTGAAACCAATCTAATCAATTTTCAGAAAAGCACTCCACTAATCCAAACCTCTATTTCAAACTCTTCCAAGACTCCTAATCAAAAAAATTGAAACAAATTAACCTAAGTTAGCCCATTTGACCCAAAGGGTCCAAATGAGCCAAAATCTAATTAAAACTAAATCAATTGCAATCAAAGTCATTAATCAATCCTAAACCCATCATTAAACTCAATTCAACCCAATTCAAGCTAATCCAACACAATTAACCCATTTGGTCCACTTGACCCAAAGTGACCTAAATGACCAATTTGATCCAAACTCCAATCCAACCAAAATTGGATTGAACCAACCCATCCAATCCCTTCTACAATGATTGTTGATCATCCTTGATTGTCTAATTGCAATCAGTTGGGTGAAACCAAACCAATTTCATCACTCAATCCAAGTTGACCCAATTAACCCATTAACTTAAATGAGTAAAATCTCATTCCAAATTCAATTAATTGAAATCAATGGTTCCCATCAATCATAAATTCAGTATTAAACATGACTCAACCATCAATCAAGCCAAACCAAGCCAACTTGGGTTCTTGACCCAAGTTGACCTAATTTGACCTAAAGGGCCAAAATTAGGCCAAATCAAATCCTAAACTCAATTGATTAAAACCAATGCCTCCAATCAATCACAAGTTGATTATTGAACATAATCCAACCTTCAATTGAACCCAATTTAATCAAACCAACCCAATTGACCCATTTAACCTAATTTGACCTAAAGGGTCAAATTGAGCTAAATCATTCCCAAATCTAAATCAATTCAAATCAACACCTACAATCATTCTCAAATCATCATTTGAACCTAAACTAACCTTCCATCCAAGCCAATATAGCCAATTTAACTAAATTGGTCAACTTAGCCCCTTTGACCCATATGGACCCATATGAGCCAAATCTAAATACACTCCAAATTAAATCAAATCAATGATGCCAATACACTCTAAAAGATCAAATGAACTTACCCAAATCATAAATTTGACTCAATTTGACCAATTGGTCAACCTAACCTATTTGTATCCGCATATGAAGGAAGCATCACATAGCATCTTTAGTTTGTGACATGAGCTCTTCAGTTCATGAGTTCTTGAGCTGCTATGCTTTAGCCTATCAACAAGGCAAAGCTAAATAATTGACTCGATCTTTATCGTAGAAACCTACATTAGAATATTGATAATTTCGGGTGATAATCTAAATTCAATAAGTTCAGGTAAACTTTTAGGCTAGGAAATCCTTTGTATTTGCATCTAATAGTATCTCTTATAAAGAATTGTGTACTCTTTATATGTCTTTCCTTCTAACTTTCCTAAGCGAGGAAGGGATTCACTACTTCGGATGCAAGGTTACTAGATTCATCTTCAGATTCTTCAAAGGATGTGGCCGATGTAGCATATGAAAGATAAGAAGCTCTTGGTCTCAGTGAAAGCGTCCCTACCACTAATTCAATTTAGTTTCTTCATAGGGATCGTCTCTTTTTCCAATAGCTCTAAAGAAAAGAGTCCTCCTATGAGAAGCTTAGTAAAAAGAAAAAAATTGGTGAAGGTCAAAGGGGAGAAGAAAAAATCTCTCTTTTAGGCTTCCGCTTCTATGCCTAAATGTTAAGGGTGCTTGTTGTTGCTTGTAATTCAACATCTTTCCCTACGCTAAGCTAGAGCTATTAGAGTATACTTTGAAACTAATCTGGGAAATTAGAGGCTTCTTCTTCTATTCCCAGTTCAGTCTTTGAGTTAGAATGAAACTTGTTGAAGTTACGTGGGAACAGACTCTTTCATGCTAATGAGTCAAAGGAAAAAACAACTCTACTACTCTTTATCCTCTTTGAGTGATTGGGTCAACTTTCGATTAGACTATCTATTCAATAAAAAAGAGGGTCAAATTGAGCAAAAACCATTCAAACTAAGTTCAAACCTAATCAAACTTAGCATGACCCAACCTTGAGTCACCATTGATCAGCCAAAATAAACCCAACCCATGGTTGACCTAGTTTAGGCCAAAACCCATTGGGTAAATCCATCCAAATGAGACAAAATTCCCATTTGGTTGGTCTTACCTACTCACCAACCCTTGGTAGCCACACTTAGCTCATTTTAGACACATGGAACACTGACCCACCTGACCCAAAGCTGATTGCGTTTAGCCATGGATCCAGAGAGGGTAAGTTAACCCATGTCTTCCCATTAGAGCACTTGGGGGAGGAGGTGCACAACACCTTAGCCCATGCCATGTCTTCAGCCACTTAAGACCCTCCACCTCATCCCATCACTGACCCCTCCAGCGGCCTGCACCAATCAGATGATTAGCACAAGTCAAAATGATCCCAACTATCGGATCATTTGGGGAGGAGGGAATACCCCTCCCAATCCAATTCAAACCACACATAGAGCTTCCTTGAGAGTTTGTGAGCATCCCTAGAGCATCCCTAGACCCTCTCATGCTCTTTATCACTAAAGAGACTAAAGTCAAATGAAATTATGTCCTCTATCCGTCCCACCTCACTCAAACCTCACCAAACTTCAATTAACTTCTCTCACACCTTCCCCAAGCTCCACTAAGTCGAAATGACTCAATTCCTAATCGATTCGAGCACCTAAGACCACTCTTAGACCAACTCCAGCAACTATTGTGATGGTTTGGTCCACAGAGACGTTGGTGGGGAGGCAGCTCGATTTCTTCTCAACAGGGCTTCATCTCTTCAAGATGAAGTTACTTTAATCGTTGGACTACCGGCATTGAGCTTCGACGAGGTAAATTTTAGAAAACCATAGAAAATCTCCTAAGTGTTGGTTTTTTGTGAGGAATTTTGCAATTTATGTTGATTTCCATCTTAGGATCCCCATAGATCTTTTCCCCGCACATTTTGGAGTCAATCTTGATGCCTCATGAAGGATCATCCCCGGTGTCCATCTTTCTACATTCGTGGGATGAAGGATCATCCACCATCCATTCCGCGTGATTAGAATAGACGGTCATGATTTAATCAGTTAGATTTTTTGATTTAATCAATTAGAGATCACATAATCAATCTCCATCGTCTGACCGGAGATCGGACAGTAGGGCTAAAAGTGCATCCGCTGCTATTGACTCAAAATTTTAATCAAGGCCTTGATTATTAGCCAAAAGTGCATCCATTGATTAAATCATGATCCTTCAGTAGGCCTTGATTTAATCAGTAGGCCTTGATTATTAGCCAATGTTAAAAGTGGATATGGTGAGGGTAAATGATCAAGGCCTCTTCCTTGATCATTTGACTAAGTATCTTTCCATTTGGGGGTGGGGGGTTAATTAGCTTATGATTTAATTAAGGAATGATTAAGCAATTAATTATGAAATTAAACCAAATAAAAATGGTAATTTCTTGAGATAATCTAAATTGAATTCATGGTTTCCTCTTTATGTGTTCAATAATATAAAGACTCTTAAGGAACATATGATTAACCTATGGGTGTGGAAAAATCATATAAATACTTAATTAGATTTCTCTTTAATCTAAATAATATTTAATCATGAGCCTAATTGCATTAGTTCTTGTTAGGGGCATTGTAAATTTTAATTTCCCATTTGAATATTATTAGAGGCTCATGGTTAAATGACTAATTAAATTAAAGAGACTTAGGAATGGGAAATTAAATGACTTGCTTAATGATTCAAACTTAACTAATCCATAAAACTCACTTAATTTTGTTTCTTTTAAACACATCAAATCACTCACATGGGTGGGGGGAAAACATTAAATGTTCTTTCTCCTCTTTAAGTTTAATAATTCGAATCCAAAATTTAAATTTCATCAGAAGCTTTGGTTAACCTTAAATAATTTTATTTAGCTTGATTGTCCTTAAGAATTAATGTGATTGAATGTATCAATTGGCAATGTTTAATTATTCCTTTCCAATCATTATAAATTTGTATATCATTTTATACCATGCATTCATGTTTTCAAATAAAAGATCAATTGAATTTAATTATGTGTAAGTTACATGTGTTGGATTAATCTTATTATGTGTGTGGCTATTATCGCTAATAAATTTCAAAATAATTTTCAAAGTTATAAATTAATGGTGAAGATTCAAATTTATGTTGGATATAAATATTCTATATGATTTACATTTGTTTATAAGTTACACATGTTAAAGTATTATTTTATTTGCATAATTCATGTGTATGATTACATATATTTGAATGTTAGTGAGTATATAGTCTGGACATCCCGGGAATACAAGGCTTTAGGTAGCCTCAAAGAGGTCTTAGATTACCTTATTTCTCTGGTTAACAATGACACATACTTAATTTCATTCACATGTTCACATACACTAGAATTTGGATAAAGCTTTACTTAACATGAACAAATAAATTTGTTACATACAAGATTTTGCATGATTTTCATTATAATGGTTGTATATACATTCATATGCATTTAAGATGACAAGTATATAGTTTGGACATCCTGAGAATACAAGGCTTTAAGTAGCCCTAAAGAGATTTTAGATTATCTCACTTCTCTGGTATAAACAACAGCACATATGTGCTTAAATCTTTAATACATGTGTATGTGTGCTTAGCTAAAGAATAAAATTCTCTTTTTTATCAAAAGTATATGCATTCATAATCATAAAAGTGAGCTAAGATTACATTTCATGTATATGTTGTTAACTTTAAAAACATATGCATACTATTGATGATGAAAAGGAATGATGTAGCATTATCCTAGTAATTCAATCTCATTAATCTTAAGATGCCTTTCATGTTTGAATAGAATTTTTTAAGATTAACCTAAACTTAGGATTAATAAAATATTTAATAAATCATTCACTTAAAGAAAGTAAAAATCCTAACAATATACCTTTAAAAAATAACTTAGGATAGGGATGAATAGGGTCAAACCCCTTTCCTCTCTTTATAATAATTAGATACTAAGTAAATATCAAATGAAACAAAAAAAAATTAAAATCTACCAATCCTTTTAATAACTTAAAGTGAAACCTCCCTAAATGTTTAACTTAAACAATTCCAAACCTTACACAATCATAATTCTAAAGCCTAGCTAAGACATACCACATCAAGCTTTAGCACACACATTAGAATAATATGCCACCACTTTTAGCTCTAAGTTAGGATGGTGTATGTAGTGATGTTGTGTTTTATTTTATGATGTAATATTTTATACTAGATGTTAGGAATGTTATGCGTAGATCGGATGTTAGGACATTATTAGACTAATGTTATTTTCTGCAGGAGATTGTGCTAAAGGGGCAGTTGTAATAATAAATATAAATGCTTCTACTTGTAGGTTGCTTAGCCCCTTTGCATAATCCATGCTAGGAAAGGTGGGCTTGGTTACCCATGTGCTGGGTGCTAAGTCTAAATTTATAAAATATAATTACTTGGTTTGAATGGTTGTTTAGCTAATATCTATTTTGTAGGTGTAGTTAGATTTTATTTTTCCAAATATGTAATTTTGCAATAGGAATTAGGATTAGTGCTACGATGTATAGGATGAGCAGTGGATAGAAGGAAAAGTCTTAAGAGGCCCTATAAAGCCTTCGAGCAAACCAAACCAAAGGAAGAAAAAAGATGAACAAGAAAGACCCTAATAACATTTAATTTAATTATAATTGTAAAATTTATTATAATCTGGGTTGTATAAGGCTAGAGCTCGGCTACCCAATTTTTCTCTTTTTTGGTATGTACGGTAGTACTTGGTCACACCAGCCTTTTATTATTTCATGATAATCTATAAATGTTTGATTATTATGTTTAGATTGCACAATAGAAATTGCATCTTCTTCATAAGTTTCTTAAGCTTAATGTTTGAATGTGTGGCCTAGATGTGGTAGGTTTTTTAAGATAAAAATTAATTTTTCTACCCTTACTAACAACTCAAAACTAAATTTTATAACTCATAACCTCATTTTAAAACCTAGGCTATAATCAAGATAACTAAAAGATTTAACAACCCTTTAGTTGAATGATGTATGTTCAAATATCATGCATATCATCTTATTTCATTCTTGAATATGGAGAGTCTCCACTATTACACGATAGGGGAATACTTGACCTATGAGGGAATCCCTTGAAGTGAGGGACACCTCGTCTCGTTGATTTAGCCAATAACTATAATTTATCATTCATTTAAGCATAATTATCCCAAGCCTTTGTCCAAATGAACTTGTCAAAATAATATAAAAAAATTATAAATTTTGTATTTAGTCTAAGTCATATATTCATGCTAGTCATGATCTAGTCTCGTATAAAGTGAGTTTAGGACTATAATCTCTTTCTTAAATAAATAACAGCTTAGCTATCTTGCACTTACATAAGACCAGCTCATATGGATTTAAAGCGTAGGAGGTGTTAGCTTAATTGTAAATCTAGAAGAGTTAGGATAGGTTTATTCTCTCTTGTGGTGGTAAACCATTATGTCTCATTTTTTGATTAGACTTAGGCCATGCTCTTAGGTTGTGCTAAAACATCCTAGAATTAGGATCTAAGATTGCTTGTTTCTTTTGGGCTATGAGCATAATCCTCATCTCTTAAGCATTTTCACAATCTTGTGTTGATGAATTATAAGCCCTAGCATTCTAATAAAATTTCAACTTAAACAAAATGAACTCTCTCTTTCAAAAATACAAAGCCTCATCATAAGATAGATTGGAGTGCCTACTAGGCTTCCTAGTATCATGAGTGCTTCTTACTTATCTTTCTTCAAATTTTGAAAATAAGTCTTTCCAAATTGAAAATTCCCACTTAATTTTCTAAAAATACTCAATCCTTTGATAGTCTAACTTTGAAATCTTTAGAGATAATTATTGACTACTTTAATTGAGAGTATTTTTATGAGATTTTTATTTCTTATGAAGTAATTAACTATAGAAGCTTGATTCCATAAAGAACTAAAGAACCCAACATTAAATAAACCCTACTTTACTTCTCCATATAAAGTAGGGGAAAGATCTCTGGTATATATGAAGACTCATCTACCTTAGTAGTCCTTATTAGGTGATTAGATCCATTATAGGGTGATATTTCTATCTTTCGAGATGGTACATCATACCTTAATGTTATACCCGATCACTTCAATAAATACCCTCTAAGATCTATGTGATGTCCACAACAACTCCAAATTAAAACACCATAAGGGACAATTAAACATAATCTCCTCTTCTACATCATCGTAGATGTTGGCAAGTTCAGGTTATCCAGAGTGTTGGTTGATCCAAGTGCATAAGTAAATATTATGAGTCTTGGAACCCTTGCCTACTTGAGGATCGACATCTCCAAACTCCAAGCAGAGAAGATGATATTGAAAGGATTCAATGAACAAGGTGAAAGGGCCTTAGGTTCCATAGTGTTGCCTTTGGAGATAGATGATTGGAAAATAAAAGATGAATTTAACATAATAGATTCTAATACATCTTTCAATGCTTTGCTAGGGTGACCTTGGATACATGAGAATAATATGGTTCCATCCTCCCTACATCAGTGCATCAAGTTCAACAGGGATGGGATCGAGTATTGTGTCAAAGGAGATCTTAAGCATTTTTTAGTACACGAGGTTAGGATTTATGAGGATCCAGCCTATTACCTCCCTAAGAAATAAAATGTCTTTTCTCATAAACTTAAACAAAATGGTAAAAAAAAGAAATAGAAAAGAAATAAAAAGAAACAAAAGAAAAAGAAATAGGAAGTGAGAAAGAAAAGGAAAGAGAGCGAGAAGAAGACCTTAGAGAGGATTAAGAGCCTGAGATTAAATTCCACCCACAGTTTGTTACCTCATTCGAATAAGCGGGGAGGATGACCCGACCTCCACCAAGACGAGGAAGAGGCAAGTCTAGAGGGAGCCCAAAGGTGGAAGATCTCCATACCTACCACCTATTAGGAGATTCGTCCCAACCTCTAGGAGTACACTTGCTATCTACATAGACTTAGAATCTAGTTCAGAGGATGAGTCCTATGTAGTTAGCACACCGACTAGCTTTCCACATCAGTAGATCTCGTTGAAGGTTACATTAGAGCTCAACAGTGATGAAGATCGGGTCCCCAAGCAAAGAAAAAATGTATCCAAGTCTCTCTTATGTAAAACTATCAGACAATAGATGGGTTCCTTAGCTCTAGCCTTTCTTTCTCACAAAAAGTTGAGGGTTTGGTAGTTAAGGAAGTTCCCAAGACATGTGCAAATACTATACCCAAAAGGTTTAATCCAGGAGCAACATTCTCAAGCAGAGAAGTTGATGTTGAGCTTGAGGATGAATCATTTAAATAATTAATAGAATTGCCTTTCAATTAGTACTTGCCTTGTTTTCATAACTTAGCAAAGAATGGTCTAATTTCACACACATAGTCTAATCATAGGTTAGAGCAATTTGAAAAAGTATGGGACAACAATGTAGGAATTCTCAATCAACACTCGGGCTAGGCTTTGGTATAGTAGGCCCAGTGGATGATGTTATTACTGCCTGATCATCACTAATTGTTTGGAGTTTGATAAGTTCCTTTCAAACCACACTAGCTTATATGAGGAGGTCATCACTAATCATTTGGAGGATACTAGATTCAATGCAAATGCATGTATGTCACAAAATTAAAAATATTCATATGTAAAATTGTATTTGAATGAACATAAAATTTTTTGATTTTCTTTGAAATTATTATTGTATTTAAAAATTTATATTTTATTAATTAAAAAAATAAATTCAACCATTTTAAAATCCATTTTGATATGATTTGCCTCAAAATCCTATAAGTTAAAAATCAGATTTTTCACATCTTCATAGCATCCCGACTGGGAATGTTGTATCTCATGCTCAATATGATGATTTGGGGGCCTCAATTTCTAATCAGGAAATTGTTACTGCACTACATAGCATAAATGGGAATAAATCTCCGGGCCTGGATGGTTTTACATCCACTTTTTTTTACTAGTTCCTGGGATATCATTGGTAAACAGTTCATTCTGGCGATTCAGCATTTTTTTAAAACATCTCAGATACCTGACTACATAAAACATAGTGTGATTACTCTCATTCCTAAAGCGAAACATGCTATATCCTTGGCTGATTTTAGACCCATATCCCTTTGTAACACCATTTATAAAGTCATAGCAAAAGTTCTTGCAAATGGGCTTAAAGGTGTGCTTCCTCATAATGCAATACGCCTTTCATTAAAATAGGGATATTTGATAATATTGGGCTTGCTCAAGAAATGCACTAGCTTCAAAAGCTATGGTAATAGAAGCTTATTACTGCAGATTGACCTTGAAAGCTTTTGATAGTGTTAATCGTGAAGCTCTCTTTCTTAGACTCAAGCATAAAGGATTCCCTGAAATCTTTATTAAGTGGATTAAAGGGTGCATTATGAGTATTCCTTTGGACATATCAAAGGCTACTTCAACTCAAATGGTCTCCCAAGGATGCCCTCTTTCACCCTTTCTATTCACTCTAATTACGGATATTTTCTCTTGTATAATGGATAAAAAGGTTGAACAGGGTCTCTTTAAACCGATTTTATCTAGTAATTTGCATGTATCCCATTTGCTGTTTGCTGACGATATTCTAGTTGTTGGAGAAGTTGATTCTCATGCTAGTACTGCTCTAAATGATGCCCTAAACTCTCTTTTCATTTCTACTGGATTGGAGGTAAATCTTCTCAAATCTAAACTATGCTTTTCTAAGTATTCTGTTACAAATGAATCATTTTGTCAAACGCTGAATATTAGTGTTGGGGAATTCCCTATGAGATATTTGGGGCTGCCACTGATGGCTGGCACACTCAAAACCCAACATTTTTCCATTCTTTTTGATCGAATCTCTTCATGGCTGATGGGATGGAAGTCCAAATGGCTATCCTACGGGGGTCGATTACAGCTTATTCGGTCTTTTATCAATGGTTACTTAGCATTCTGGTTCAGAGCTGTGTCCATTCCTAAAACTATACTCAGGAAATTATCCTCTATTACTTCTAAATTTTTCTTTCATGGAGTGCAAGATAAGAAATTGCATACTATATCTTGGTTCAAAACTACTCTTCCAAGAACCATGGGTGGAACTAGGCTGACATCTGTGAATGCCTTAAATGTTTTATGCAGAACTAAGGTTCTTTGGAAGGTCCTTAATCTCTCAAACCCACTTGCCCAATGGTTGTAGTCCAAATATGGACCGGTATGGGTTAAACTGTTCGCTCTTCAGCACTTTGGAGAGAAATCCATTTACTTGCCCTTCGGTTCAGGGAAAAAAATCTTCTTTTCGGTTGGCAATGGCAGCTCATTTTCTCTTTTTTTTTTAATCCTTGGTGTTATGGCAGATCATTATATGATATTCTAGGACAAACTTGTTTTGCTTGGTTAAACTTCCCTAGAGAGGCGAAGCTAAGCTCTATCATTGATAATGGCAGATCGGTGGTTCCCCCCTACTAGCTGGAATCGTACTCATTCTATTTGTGATGTACCACTGTCCATGATTTGTGATGATATTTATTGGGATGGAAGGAAAAATATCTCTAGTAGACATATTATTCTTGCTATTAATAATCAATACCCGGTTGTGGAGTGGTCTAAAGATATTTGGTTCAAAGGGTTTTCATTAAATTACGCTATCTTTTGTTGGTTGGCATTCCACAATGCTCTAAAAATGTCTGATGTCTTATCCACAAGAGGCTTGGGTTCAGTTATTGATTGCAAGTTCTGTCAATGTGAAAAGGAATCACATTCACACAATTTTTTTGGTTGTACTTTTTCACATAGAATCATCCAAGCTATTCTACCAAATGGTAGTTTTTTCTTACTTCACCCCACCTTGCAACAAGTTCTTTCCGCTGCTTCTTTCTTTTCTCATAATGCTCTATCTAGGCTTTACTTACTTATGGTGGCTATCATTGTATACACTTTGTGGTGTGAGAGAAACTCTGGCTTTTTCAGCTAAGGAGACCTCCTTGAAGGTCATGTTTTAAAATTAAGGCGTTTATCTTTTAAAGCTGTGGAAGTTGAAACAATCTTGGCCTCAAGTTTTATCTATTCAAAACATGGAGAAATTTTAACAATTTGGGCAACTCGATGTTGTGTGGCCCAGTTTTAAAATGTTTTATTTGTTATGGTTGTTCTCGTCCATTTCTTTGTTGTTCTGCGATGGTTTCTGATCATTTTCTTTGGTTTTGGTATTTCATTTCGTTTGTTATCTCTATTCATTTGTGAACCTATTTGTGATATTCATTCCTTTAAGCTGGTCTTTTTCTTTACAAGATGTATGCTTATTGGTCTTGGGTTCGAAGGGGTTTTTGCTTTGGTTTGGGGGCTGCTATTATCGGCATGGAACTGGAACTTGTTTTGGCCATGGAGATTTTGTGGATTGGCAGTCTCCTTCTTCAGTTGGATCTCTCTTTTTCTTTTGATATGGAATCTGCTTGATTATGTTATATTTTGGAAGGGTTATCACCTTTGGATCCTGTGAGTATTCAAGGAAAGCTCATATCATGATTTTTTCCAAACTGGACGATGATGAGGAAATGTTGTTATCTGTAGGTTTGCATGATCTCTATCATAGCTAAGAAGCGGTTGATCCCTCCTTGGATGGTGCCACTTGAAACCTGGAACCTACTTTCTTCTGACTCAATTGGAGAAGCTTGCTATATGACGACTTTATACTTGACGAACGGAATTCTCCAACATCTGTTTCCACTGGATGGCGGGTGGCACAACCGATTGGACAATCGCTTAGTTGCTTTTTCTATAAGTTATTTTATGTATCTCTGAGTCCAGTGGAGTTACTCTTCCAATTTTTTTGTGTTTTTGACCTGACATGAGTCTGTAGGCTTTCTTATAGCTTGCATTTCCCCTTCTCTACAATTTTGTATTGTAATTATACTTTTTTGGAATGAAATTGGACAAAGCGCTCACCTTTTCTCCAAAAAAAAACAAATAATAATGAAATAATATTTATAAATAAATAAAGAAATTGTAGTTGCATATGTCATATTTTCATACAGGAAAAAACTATTTTAAATTTGAAATTAAATTTAATATGTTATCTATTATATTTTTAGTAATAAACACATCATATTTACCGCTTTAAACCTTTTTCTTTCTTGTACAAAAAAATTAAATTACCCTTTCTAATTCAGAGCTTCCTCGGCAAATCCCTTTCCATCTTAAAACATCAAGAAATATCTTCATTTTTTTTTCATTTATGTACATGAAATTTTCTCAACTCTTCAGAGAGAGAGAGAGAGAGAGAGAGAGAGAGGAAGATTGGGGCACAAAATATCTATACAATTCATCAAAATCCAACATTGGTTTGGTGATTCAACAGTTCTCCTCCTGAATTGTATTCAGTGATGGCGTCCATCAAATACGCTCAACATACTGCTCCGCTTTGTCCCCCTGGTTTCTGCTAACCATGGATAACAATCGAGTCACCTCCTCCTTTGTGAGAACCATCTTCAGTCTGATGACTCCATTCCTTTCTGGGTTCTCTCTCTCCTCCACAACAGAGTCAGGGATGATTTTTTTTGTAGATAAATGATTACTATAAGAACTACCTCTGCTGCTAACTTTATGGTTTTTTAACGTAGACTTTCTCTTCAAACTCTCGAGCGCTTTTACTGAAAGCTGATCCGAATGCTCGAAATCATGGCAGGTTCCAGTTCTGCTTGATTTGCTTCTCGAGACTGTTCGCTGAGAAAAGCAAGTAAAGGAATTCCCCATGAGGAACTGAGGGACGAGAGAGAGAGAGAGAGAGACTGAAAATGAATCAGAAGGTATTATTAATTGCCTTGATAAGCAGGAGGAATTATATAAGGGTAGTAAACCTTCGGAACAGTAGTTCTTATATTATTGTTATGAATTTATGACCGAGATCAACGATGACTTCGGGTTGGAACGAACGCCGTCGAACGCCGAATATTGACTGCCCGGATAAGCGGAATTGAATTGAATTGTATTTGGACTTAAATCATGCAAAAAATGGGGGAAATGTGATTTTTTAAATTTTATATTGAGTTGTAATAAGAGGAATAGTATAGGGGGAAAACTATCACAGAATATTTGAGTTAAGATTGATATATATATATATATATATATATATATATATATATATATATATTCTTAGAATTATAATAAAGTTCAAAAAACAGTAATTGTTGAACGGTAAAATAGTTCAAGGATAAGTTTTCTGATTTATAAGATAATATTTTATTTAAAAAGGATTTCATATGTTTCCTCATTCACATAATACAAAATATGGATTAATTAAAATGGAAGATATTTGTGGTGCCATTAATTTAATTGTTAAAAATTATGAAGTTATTTTACAATCATGATATAAATCACATATATATTAAATATATTTCTTGAAAATATCAACCTTTATAATTGGATAAAATTAATTATGACAGATAAATCACTAGAAATTTATTGGCTAAGCATGAATTTCAATGAAATATTTAAAGCAAAAAATTTTGAAGCTTAAATTCATCATCATCCAAGCATCAATTTTAACAAATTTATAATTGAAACATTTGTTTCAATGAAATAATCCCAAAGATACTAAAAGTATATTGATCTGAATTAAAATGATATCTTATCAAATACTTCTAGTGTAATGGAAAATATGTATAACTATATTTGATGGACTAAACAAATCCCAAGTCTTATGTATTATAGCCAAAATGAACATTTTAGCAGAATAATCTATAAAGATTAAGATCACTTTATTTTTATGTCATTAGGACTTTAAATGCTATAAGAATCATTTATGCTCGATGGAAACAACATGGTCTATTTGATCAATTTTTTTGTGGATTTTGAATAAAATTATAAAAATGTCACATTCAAAAACTATAAATAGATACCCATTTTTTATATGAAAAAGACCTAAAATTAGTGAGAGTTTTAAATTTTGAAAAATTCTAGAGCTTAGGTTTAAGATCAATACCAACAACCATCATTGCATGATTATTGCTATCATACAATTTTAGTCTGAACATTATATCTAAATTATCCTCACAAAATTGTTTTTACCTAATCATAGTCAGCTCATGACCCAACCTTCAACACCTAATGGTTGTCTCAATACTACCACCATCCACCTATGACATCAATGTCTACTAATTATTATGCATCTATTGACTAGTGTCATCAACCTTCATTGCTTCTTCAATATTCTTCATCATATTTATAGAAGATTAAGATAACAATCCAAACTTTATAATCTCATTTTCCCAAATTGAGAAGAAGATCAAACTTCTATAATCTTGTTTATGTGGAGGATAGGTTAAGCCCTATGGTTTTTTGTATTTTTCACCTAAAAACTTTGGTATCCACTGCAAACTGTTTTTATTTTTTTTATATGAATATTTTACAACATCAAAATAAAAAATTCTCAAATAGAAGTCATAATTTTTTTTAGCATGTAAAAATAATAAGTACCTTCAACATTGTTAAACAAAATTAAAAATGAATAATTAAACACACACACTCACACACACAAGCATAATATCAAAATTCAACTTAGCATCACATTGGATTGAATTTCAAATTAAACAAAACATTTTTTATGTTCCTTGAAAAAAAAATGTTTCACCTAAATTCAATATACTTTCCAACACAATTTTCTTATTACTTAAGCTATAGCACCCAAGAGCGGGGTGGAGGTGGTGAATTGAGTTTTAAAAATAGATTTTAGAAAACTTAATTTTAACTTTTATATAGAAAACTTAAATACTTAATAATGATAATAATTTAGTGAAATGAAATGACAGAAAGGAAATAATAGAAAAGTAAAGTGCAGAAAAGTAAAGAAAGAGAACACTGAGAGTTTTATGTGGTTCGACCAAACTCTAAAACTGGCTAACATCCATGCCTAGCCACCCAGGCCAGGAATTCACAAAAAATAAAGTTGAGATTACACTAAATGATGGAGGTGGGTGTTTTTTCTTTTGATGAGACTGAGAGAACTTGGATATTGGAGGTGAGAAAAGAAGATATGTTGGATAACTAGTGCTCCCACCCAAGAACGAGGGTGGAAAGGGGGGGGGTGGGCGTGATTTGAGTTTTAAAAATAGATTTTAGAAAGCTTAATTTTAACTTTTATAGAAAACTTAAATACTTAATAATAATACTTTAGTGAAATGAAATGACAGAAAGGCAATAGTAGAAAAGTAAAGTGCATGAAAGTAAAGAAAGATAATAGAGTTTTATGTGATTTAGCCAAACTCTAAAACTGGCCTACATCCACACCTAGCCACCCAGGCTAGGAATTCACAAAAGAAAAGTTGAGATTGCAATAAATGATGGAGGAGGGCGTTCTTTCTTTTCATGAGATTGAGAGAACTTGGGTATTGGAGGTGAGGAAAGAAGATATGTTAGATAACTAGTGCTCTCACCCAGGATTGCTAAGGTTCGACCACCAAGATCTCAAACCACAAGAATAACTCAAATAATTTATAATTTCCAAAAAGATCTCCTTCGTTCTAGTAAGAGGGGCTATTTATAGTCATTACAAGTATCTTTCAAAAGAAAAGAATTCAAAACATGGAGGGAAAGGTGGATGGCCACATTAATGTGAAGCATTAAATTGTCTTATTATTTTATGCCATCCACCCATTTCACGTGCTATTATTTTATGTGGATTCAACCACCTCGCATGTCATGCTTTGAATTTTTAAATGCAAAATTTCAAACATAGAGTTTCTAGAAGAAAATTAAAACTTACATAAATAAAAAAGATGAAATCATAAAATGGGCCTTAGCAAGCTAATGAGCTAAGCCTTCTTCTTTCTTGAATTTTCTTGGGCTTTAGCTTGAGATCTTATAAATGGATCTTGAGCTTTAATTTTTGGATCCTCATGATATTCTACGTCAACTCTCCTAGGTTCCATTAAACTCTACTCCATAGAGTTAAAACTAAGAAGTCTTCGACTAATTGTGGGGTTAAAGTCTCCAAATGAGTACGGGTCAACCATGTGTCTGTAGCTGGTGGATTATTATTCCAATGAACTAGACAACAATGTTCAGAAGCTGGATTAATGGGTGCTTCCTCAGTGATAATATAGTCAACTTCAAAGGAAGAGGGCTTCTGCAAGTACGGTGCTACATCTCCTGCTAAAGAGTTAGACTGAACAAGTGGAGGTTTATTAATTTTTCATATGATAGAATATCTTCAATATTAATAACTAAATGAATGAGCATATCAGTAGGCAAATCAAGGTGATAAGCATTAGTTTCAGTATAGTTTTCATTACTTATAGTAATTTTCTTTCTTAAATCTTCATGGAGGCTTTGAAAATCTTAAGCAAATGAGAATGCTGCATCAGAAAATACATGAAATGGTTAGTTTGCTACATCCAGTGGTCGTCATGGGTTTTGATCATAGACTATCTCAAATGGTGATTTTTTGTAGTTCTAGAAATAGTACTATTATAGGCAAATTCTGAGGTTGGTAAATGTAAATCCCAATTTCTTAAACTTTTACATACTAAGCATCTAAACAAATTTCCTAAGGTATGATTAACTACTTCAGTTTATCCATCTGTTTATGGGTGAAAGGTAGAAGAAAATTTTAATTTGGTACCTAATAATCCCATAATATTTTTCAAAAATATGAGACAAACTTAACATCTCTATCAGAAAAATGGTTAAAGGGAGACCATAGAGTCGCACTATTTCCTTAAAAAATAATTTAGCTATATAAGAAGCATCATTTATTTTTGAATAAGGTAAGAAATGAGCCAATTTTGAGAACCTATCTACTAAAACAAAAATACTATCATGTCCTCAAGCTGCCCTAGGTAATCCTAGAATAAAATCCATTGAAGGCCTATAAGGAATAGGTAAGGAAATGTATTGTCCAGACCTTTGTTTAATAGTTTTAGCCTATTTATAAATTAAACATTGAACGAGTAATTTTTGAACATCTCATTTTAATGAAGGCCAATAAAATCTATTTTTTAATAAACATATGGTCTTATCCTTTCCAAAATGACAAGCTACACCCCCATCATATAGCTCAGTGATAAGGAATTCTCTAAGAGAAGATCGAGGAATGCATAATTATTTTTCTTTATATAAATATCCATTTATTATCAAGAATGTCCCTTGTAAAGTTATTAGTTTATCTAGGTGTTCAAGATAAATTAGGTGAAAGTCAAGGCACACAATATAATCATCTTTAATTCTATCAAATCCTAGGATTCTCAATCCTAAAGAGAAAATCATTAGGTTTACCCTAGATAAAGCATCAGTAGGTTTATTCTCAAATCCAGGCTTATGCTTTAGAACAAAAGAGTAGTCTTGTAAAAATTCAACCCATTTTGCATGCCCATGACTTAATTTTCATTGAGTATTAATGAATTTTAAGGCATGATGATCAGAATTAAGTATAAATTCTCTATGTAAGAGATAGTGTCGCCAATGCCTTAAGGATTGAATTATAGCATAAAACTCTCTATCATAAGTGAAATTTTATTGTTAGGCTTCATTTAACTTTTCACTAAAGAATGCTATAGGATGATTCTCTTGACTTAAAATTTCACCTATCCCAATTCCTGAAGTATCACATGTCACTTCGAAGGCTTTAGAAAAATCAAGAAGCCTAAGGATTGGTGTAGAAGTGATAAGAAATTTAATTTTTTCTAAGGCATTTTATGCATTAGGAGTCCAAAAAAATTTATCTAATTTTAGTATATCAGTTATTGGAGCAACAATGGTACTAAAAGTCTTGATAAATCTCCGATAAAAAGTGGTTAAACCATGGAAGCTTCTAACTTTAGTAAAACATTTAGGTGATGGCCAATCTAAGATTACTTTCACTTTAGAAGGATTAGGTTTAAGTACAGTAGTGGATATAATAAAGCCTAAAAAGATTACCTCAACTTGTAAAAAGAAACATTTTTTAAATTAATGTATAATTTCTCTTGTCTAAGTATTTCAAAGACTTTTTGTAGGTGTTGCAGATGCTCATTTTCACTCAGACTAAAAATCAGAATATCATCAAAATACATTAGCTATATATGGTTTAAGAATAGTATTCATTAATCTCATAAATGTGCTAGGAGCATTTGAAAGTCCAAAGGGCATGACAAGCCATTCATAAAGTCCATCAGGGGTCTTAAAAGATGTCTTCCACTCATCTCTTGATGTAATCCGAATTTGATGATATCCACTTTTTAGATCAATCTTTGAAAAAAAAATTTGCTCCTAAGATTAAATCTAACATATCATTTAATCCGGGAATAGGAAACCGATAGTTGATAGTAATTTTATTTATTGTTTGACTATCAATACACATTTGTCATGTTCCATCTTTCTTTGGAGTTAATAATGCTGGGACTGCACAAGGGCTAAGACTCTCTTGAATAAAAACCCTTTTTTTAATAATTTCTCAACTTTTATTTTAATCTCAACATGCTCGGTAGGGTTCATCCTATAATATGGAAGATCAAAAAGTTGAGAATCAGGTAAGAACTCAATATCATGTTGAATGTCTCTCAAAGGAGGTAGCTCATCAGGAAGCTCACTGGGTGCAATATCTTTAAAATCAAAAAGAAAAGAAATGACCACACTAGGTATGCGAGTCTCATTAGAGTATGGTATGACTTCTTTTACATGTAATATGTGAAGAATAAATGGATCAAAAAATTCTTTTCATAAAGTTCCAAAACCTATTGTTTCTATTTTTGGGGTTAAAGAAGGAAGAGTAGATGTTTTAAAGTAAGAATCAAAAATCATAGTATTAAGCCTAATAGTAGGATATTCTATGATAATTAATTAAAATTTGGCATTTTTCTTCAATATAAACTTAGGTTGCAAGTCAGAAGTTGTTTTGTGTGGTTTTATGGAGGGTATTTTTTCTACTGAGTTTATTAGTAGGAGTTTAATAGTCTTATTATTATGTTTAAAAATATAAGTATCTTCCCTACCATAGTGAATAACATTCATACATATAACCAAGGTCATCCTAAGAGAATATGAGCAATGCCCATAGGAATAACATCACACCAAATTTGATCCTCATAGCTTTCTATTTTAATTGAAACTAAACATCAATTGGTGATGGGAAGAGATGTATGATTTACCCAGCTAAAATGAAATGGTTCAGGGTGAGATTCAAATTTTAGGTTGGCTCGAGTTAAGGTGTGTGTTGAAATGACATTCATAGCACTTCCTCCATCTATAACTAACTTACATCTCTTTTCATTATACAAAATATATATGCCAAAAATGCTCTTTCTCCTCCAATCTTCTGCCTCATTTTTAATTATAATAAGACATCTCATCACATTAACATGAGGGTCATAAGTTAATTCTAATTCTTCATCATATAATGGGGTGTCATCATAAACTTCTTCTAGATTATCATCTATTGGGTTTTCAACTTCTTTTAAAAATAAGATTGAGCTTTACATTGATTTTGTATATGACTCTTTCTATGACATTTAAAACATATTACTTCCCTAGTGCTCTTAGAGCTCCCTTCACATAAAGTTTTAGGCAAAAGGTTTGGGTCATTTGGATGGGTGGGTTTAACAATAGATCTATGGAATGAAATGAAAGGTACTTGACTTTTAGTTTTAGAGATAAAAATAGATTTCTTTTGTTGTTCAACCAATAATACATTATGAATTGCATCCTCTAAAGATTGTGGGTCAAATAATTCAACTTCATTTCTAATGTTAATCCTAAGTCCAATAATAAATTTATTAGCTAATTGCCAATCATTATCAGCATAATTAGTTCTAGAAACTAGATCTTCAAAAATATTCAAGTATTCAGTTACAAGATGATTGCCTTATCTCAAAGTTAATAATTTACTATGTAGCTTCTTATCATGATTGCCTTATCTCAAGTAAGGTTTGTCCTTCTTAATCTTTGTTCTTTAGCTAAAGTATTTGTCCAATAAAGTTTAGCATGCCCTATCAATTTTATTTTAGCAAAAGTAACCCTTTGGTAATCATGATGATTGCCTTATCTCAAAGTAAGGTTTGCCCTTCTTAATCTTTGTTCTTTAGCTAAAGTATTTGTCCAATAAAGTTTAGCATGCCCTATCAATTTTATTTTAACAAAAGTAACCCTTTGTTAATCATCCATTTTATACCAATCAAAGAAGTCATCCATTTAAACTAACCAAATGAGAAATTTATTTGGGTCATGTATAACATCATAAGTTAGGGCTTCTACTTTAACTCTTCGAGATGGATCATTAGAGTCTTCTATAGTCTTAAAATAATTTTCTCTCCTTCCACCATTTGTAGGAATTGATGGTCTCCTAAGTGGTTGGTTTTCTCTATGATTTGGATATGAATCTTGTTCATCTATCCATTATTGCACGGTGTATTGGAGGAGGAGTTGGTACTCTATTATTTTGTAGATGATCTATAAGAGTTTGCATTTGTTGTTTATGTTCTTGCATTTGATTCTTACTTTCTTCAAATATTTGTTGAGTTATTAATTCATTGTCATGAATCCTAAGATCTAAGGAATTAACTAGTCTAATCAAATTTTCAACTAGATCCTGAGAGATAGATTTTGGTGCCATGAGATTTTTTTCAAAGAGAAAAAAAAAGATATATCAAAATGGATCAATGAAATAAAATAAACAAGTACAATATAATTGTGCAATCAAAGTGAATTTTTTGGTTAAGAGAACTTCCAGGTGAGGAGGGGGGTACAAGACTAGTTAAATCCCAAGCTCTCCTTAGACAGTTTAAGTCCTTTTGACAAAGTTCTATTTAGCTTCCAAAATCTATATATGACTAAAATATATAATGGAGCTTACGAGTAAAAATTTTATGCTATCACCATAAACTTGCAAGCAATATATATCTTTTCAAGCTACTAATATGTATTTAAACTATCATATAAAAGAAATTTAATTAACCTCACAAGTCCAAGAAAAACTCACAAGTTTGAAAATAAGTCCGCCACTTGAGATGCTCCATTTGTTGAAGCAAAATTTTGACCAAATTTGCTTCTTCCAAGCTTCCCTCTGATACCAAATTTGATGGAGGTGGGCGTTCTTTCTTTTGATGAGATTGAGCGAACTTGGGTATTATAGGTGAGGAAAGAAGATATGTTGGATAACTAGCGCTCCCACTAAGGATTGCCAAGGTTTGACCACCAAGCTCTCAAATCACAAGAATAACTCAAATAATTTGTAATTGCCAAAAAGATCTCCTTCATTCTAGTAAGAGGGACAATTTATAGCCATTACAAGCATCTTTCAAAAGAAAAGATTTCAAAACATGGAGGGAAAGGTGGGTGGCCACATTAATGTGAAGCATTAAATTGCCTCATTATTTTATGTCATCCACCCATTTCACATGATATTATTTTATGTGGATTCAACCATCTCACACGTCATGCTTTGAATTTTTAAATGCAAAATTTCAAATATGGAGTTTCTAGAGGAAAATTAAAAATTACATAAATAAAAAAATGAAATCATAAAATGGGCCTTAGCAGGCTAATGGGCTAAGCCTTCTTCCTTCTTGAATTTTCTTGGGCTTTAGCTTGAAATCTTGTAAATGGACCTTAAGCTCTAATTTTTGGATCCTCATGATGTTCTACATCCATAAATCTCGCGTACTCTCTTTCATGGGCAAGTACAACCCAACACATTCTCATTAACGGGCAAGTATAACCCAATACATACTTCTCTTAACGGGCAAGTACAACCCAACAAGAGAAATAGAAAGAGGAATATGAAAGTATCTAACTCTAAATTTTAAAATAATTTTGCTCTCAAAATCCAACTACAATTATATTAAGGCAAGTGAATACAAAAGTAAGAAAGATAGCTCACTTTAATTGATGATTAAATTTAAATGGAATGATTAATCTTGAAAATGTTTATGATGTGAAATAAAGTTTAAAATGATTTGAAAATAAAGTAATAACTTGGAATGAAAGTTATTCAATTAATGATTTAAAATATAGCATAATGATGATTTGAAAACTTTACCAATCAAATGATTATAAAGAGACTTGAGTTTAGGAAGTATCACATGTATATGCAAAGTGAAAGTAGATAAACTCAAATGAATTCTCTTTTAAAAGAAATTATTATTTATGCAAAAGGTGTGATGATATAGAAGTACTAAAATTTGTTACTCAAAAGTGTTTTATATGAGATAATTAAAAAGACAATAATCTCTCTTTAGAACATGTAAGAATAATGAAGAGAAAATAACTTGCAATAATACACTTTAATCAATCAACCACAAAGTTTTCGTCCAACTTGAGAAAGTATAGAAATAGATAAGCTAAGCACAAAACAAATAGATCAAATGCACAAGAAACTCAAGCTAAGAAGGAGAATAAGATCACTTAGTATGGAAAATTACAAACTAGAATGAAAGCACCTTGTTAATTTTTTGGCCACAAGGAAATCCACCAAACCTCCAAGCCCTTTTGTGCAAACTCAATCACTTGAAGGAAGGAGGAAGAGGAATGTTGAATAGATTAGCACTTGATTCACCAATACAAATCTCCAAGGGAAAATTTTGCAAGGGTTTGGCCATTAGAGAGAAATCCAAGACGAAGAAAAACCTAGTATAAATAACTTCATATATAGGATGAGAAGTCAATAGGTGTTGGCCAAGCTAAAGTAAATAGGATGGAAAAATATGTGAAATTGATTAAACACAAATCAATTAAAAATAAAAATTATTTGCATGTTGAAGGGTTTGGCCATGACAAAAAGAAGAGGGAAATCCTATTTGGTAAGAAATGTTGATTTGAATTAATCAATTTGAATTTTAATTTGCATGAGAGGGATTTCGGCCAAGGCAAGGAAGAGGTAAAATATACATGGTAACTGATTCAAATTTATTCAATTGAATTTAAATCTATTTCTTTTTTCAAGATGAAAAAGATGGCCAAGGCATCATGGAGTGAAGAATAATTTGGAAAGATATTTAAATTGGATCAATTTGTCATTTGACTTGATCTCTAATGTAATTATGATGTTAATGCTTATGTGGGTCAGCTAAGAGAGAGAGAGAGAGAGAGAGAGAGAGAGAGGGGAGAGTTTGAATTATTATCAAACAAGTCATGACACAATTAATTGTCCAAGTGAAAAAAGAAATAATTTAAATTTTGATTAATTTAAATTAAGCATGATATATGGTCGGCCAAAAGGAAGTTTCCATGCTGGGGTTCAATTTTTATTTAATGTAATATCATAGAATATTCAATCAATTCATCTTGATTGAATGAAGGAGGGAAAGATATAATTCTAGAAAATTTTAAATTAAATTCAAGGACTTATTAAAATTTGGCCAAACTACTTTCCTAAAATAGATTAGATTTATTTTAATGTACTTAATTAAAATTAAATAATAATGGATCCTATCTTAGGAGAGTTTAAATCAATTTTTATTAAGTGATTAATTTAAATTTGCATAAAGATATAGTTGGCCAAAGGAGATTATATAAAAGGAAAGAAGATAATTCCATGGCTTATTTTAATTAAATTTTATTTTGCTCAAATAAATTCAAATTATCTCAAATTAAATTAACTAGATTAGCATATGATCAGCCACATAACATTCCATAAATAGAGAAGTTCAAATTTACATATGTAATCAAAGGAATATTCAATTTAAATTCAAAAATAATTTAAATTAAAGATTCAAATAAATGAATTTTTTTAATTTTGAAAAATATGGGATAATTATGAATATAATTTGAATAGCTCCCACACAATTTATTTAGCAAAAAATCATGAAAAAATTCGGTCAAGAGGTTGAAAATAGGATAGGAGAGAGAAAACTAGGATAATAGGAGAGAGAAAAATAATATAAAGAATAATTTCAAGATACTTGAATTTTATGCATGTAAAAAATGGATCATGAATATATTTTAGCATGAAAATAGTTTAATGATATGTGAACTTAATTTAACTTGTATGGAAGCACAACAAATTTAATATGGTTTATGCATTTAGTTCACATTATCCAAAAATAAATAATTTTAAAGAATAAATGTAAATATGAAATAAAGTTTTTATGGATAATTTAAAATAGATTGTTTTAAAATGAATGAATGATATATTTTATTTTAGTGATCATTTTATTTTCTTTAATATAGTTATTCCTAGAAAAATTCCCACCTAGTCCATGTCTAAAAGTTTTAACATTCTGAAGAACTAGGAGCTGAAGAATTTTTTTTGCACACTTGAATTTAACTTGATTAATAGCATTTGAACATATGTTTTTAATCATCAAAATCAATCTCATATGTGATGGGGCTCATGAAGTCAATATTTCTTCCATAAAATCGTATGTATGAAATGAGTACTACATGGAAAAATTATTAAAATATAAAGACAATTTGATGTTGATATATCGTCATGAAATCAGGAATTCATAACTAATATTTTAAGGAAATTATATTGAATGATTATGAAATAAATTATCTTAATGCTTGTGGTTGTTGTAGTCATCTTCTAATATCTCCTAAGAAAGGAACCCTAGAATTTATTTTGGACAAATTTAGAGAGGTGGTAGAGTGACTTGGGTCAGCAAAACCATGAGAACCTATCTGTACTAATTCCATGTATGCTTTAATAGATATTAAATAGGGTTTATAAATAAAAGTCTAAACGGCTTGAAATTACTTAGAGAGGATGGAGAAATGTTAGATGTATTAATTTATATTTTTTATATTTTTTTAAAATGAGTTTTAAGTTAATTAGGTAATTATAAGAAATAATATATAATACTAGTTGTCATAAACTTGATGTGAGGAACTTGATATATGATTTCAATTTTTTTTTTTTTTGTAATTCGTTTAATGTAAGATAGTTGGAAACACATGAAAGAGGTGTAAGGATGTTTTTTTTTTGTAATTTCTCAAAGAATTTTGGTAGAGAAGATGAGAGTTTAATTGAACTAAGTCTTTTAAAACTAAACAAGGGAAACTTTAAAACTCAATATATCTTCTAATTTTTATAAAGAAGATATAGGTTGCAACAATGGGATGATAAAAATAATATAGAAGAATATTAGGTATGGTCTATGCTAAGAAAGGAGGACCTAAAAACACTTGATTAGAAAGTAAAAAAAAAGACATTAATTTATTAGAATTAAATGAGAACATGACACTTAATAAGACATAATAGAGAAACAAAATTAATGTAGTCAACCCCATATAGATGAAGGTTTGTTATTGTTGTTGTTGTTTTAGATTTAAGTTTTTTTGGAGTTTACAAAATAAAGAATGCTCACAAAAATAAATTTCTTATTAAATGAAAGCCTCTTAACCACCATGCCAAAGATAAGGGAATTATTTTATTAATAACTTCTAAGATTGAAATATCACAAAAAAATATTATAGTATAATGTATTTTAAACCCATTTCTCCATGTTTTTCCTCTAAAAATTTTGAAATCTCTAAGGAATTAGAGTAGCTTTTTAAATGTTGAAGTGCATAACTTGTTGCTTGGTAATGTGGAGAGATGCCCTTCTTTTGAGGAGAATGAGTTAACATAGTAGTTTGATTGACTTAAATTAACTTGGAACATGCTATGGCCATCTCATCATGTTGGAATTGACTTATATTGATTTTAATGTGGCTCCTAGCAACTTATGAGCCTAAAAAGATTAAGATTAAGCCAATTTAATTTGGTGGTTAATCTTGAATTATTTCCACCTTCATTCTTGCATATTATAGCTCTTTGATATTTTCAACATATGAAAGTGATTACAAACATAAATTTGTACCCTTCATATGTATAAAAACATATAAAAATTATTATACATAACAGACATATTTCTATACTATAAGATATCCTAAATCACAATATTTTTAGATAAAGAATTATACATATATTTTTATATGTCTTTTCTTCTTAATTATGTGTCATATGCAAGAAGACTTACCAAAAAGTTTTCTTCTCGAAAGAGTTATAATCTGTGTACTAATATACCAGAAATGGAGCAAGCTTAGCAAGTTTATCTCATACAAGTCATATATCCTTAGATGCCCTCTTTTCACCTGATTAGAAATTTGTGTTCTCTTATCACCACCTCTGTTATTTCATTCATAAGTATGTTATCCAACTAAAAAAATATTTGATAAGTTGTTCATTTACATTTAGTCACTTTTATTACGTATAAAAGATGTAACCTCCAAATTTTCATGTAATATAATTTCTTTGAATGACTTCCATATTAAACATAGTTCTTATATGTATTTTATTTAGTAATTCAAAAAAAAGCATTTGGTTTGTTTCTTATAAAGATTTTAAAAGGGACACAAGCACTTGTATGGAGTTTTTTTATTATACTTGGAAAGATTTCATTTAGGTCTAATTCTTATTACTACATAGTTACCACCTTATGTTAAGAAACTGTGAAACTCAAGAGGGGGTAGGGGGTGTGAATTGGGTGATTTAAAGATTTTTCAAATTAAAACATAAGTGTTTGGTTTTGTAGAAAAGTTAGTAATAAAAAAGAATACGAATGATTAAAATTAAAGATCAAAGAAACTGACCAAACCAAATGTAGAAAAATAAAGGGTAGAAAAATAAAGACTGGAGGCACAAAGAGTTTTATGTGGCTCAACCAAACCCCAAAAACCAACCTGCATTCACACCAAGTCACCCTAATTAGAAATTAACTAATCAAAATGAGATTACAAACAATCTCCCTTAATATCTTACACCGGGCAAGTACAATCCCAACTCTGACCCCAACATCATACTTTATTACAACAAACAAGTACAACCCTAACAAAATTCAAAAGAATAAGAAAAAAATTATAATTTGAATATCTAACCCTTAATTTAAAAATAATTTTGTACTCAAATTTGTTAAAAAAAATTATCAAAAAATATGAAAAGAGAGAGCTCATGCTTATATTATATGCTTTATGAGATTTTAATGGTAAAAAAATGCACTTGAAAATATTCTTAACATAAGATGCATGATTGAAAAATAATCATTAGAAAGCACCTGCACAAATGTGAATGACTAAGAATTTTAAATATGAAAACCAATATTTGTAAAAGCATTATGATTTAAATTCAATCAAACCAAAAAAGAAAACCTTTTAAATCACTTAAAGGAGAATGAAAAGAGACTAGTGAAAAACTTAAACTATAAATCACATGAATTTTTTAATCAAAATCAAACTAATAAAACCAATGGTTCAAAAGATCAAAATGTAATAAATATTCTTATTCAAGTCTTTGTGAATGTAAGCAATGAAATCAATGACTTGATGTGAGTTTTCTAAGGCTTGAAAAAAAAATTAAGGCGATCTCCACTTGAATGTAGACGAAGTTGAGAAGAGAGGGGATGATCTTAAGCACTTGATCTTCATGCTATATCTAATGTGGTTCTTGGCCAAGATGGGAGAAATCAAGTGAGGAAAGTTTTAACACTATGGATCTAAGAGACACTTCAAGAATTCAACTAGTAAGGAGTCAGCTAAGGTGGATAGAATCAAGAAAAAGAGTAATAACTACCTCTTTAAATATACTATGATTCAAGAGGGTTAGCCAAGAAAAAAAGAAAAATAGATGGAAAGACATAAGAGAGAAATTGTATAAGGAAATAATTTGGATTCAAGGCATTTGATTTGAATTCAAATCCATGGGTGATAGGTTAAGACAATAGAGGGAATAGTCAAATCACTTGGTATAAATGAGTAAGCTGAAAATAAGAAAGTGATTAAGGTAATTGCAAATTTTGGCCAATGCTAAGAGGGAAAGAAGAGAGAAATCAATTAAAGAAAGAATTTGATTTTAAACATTTTAGCAAGTATCATAACACTTGAATAAATTCAAATAAAAGTATAATCTGGCTGGCCAAACAAGATTAGAAAATTGGATTAATGAACTCACTAATAAATAAAGGGATTAAATAAAGAAAGAATTTGAATTAAATTCAAATAAGATAAATCCACTAAATCTAAATGCAAGGGACACTTAAAGCTTACCATAAGGGGATCAATCATGAATTAATCCACTTAATATGAGGAAATAAATTAATTGAATTTATAAGCCAAGAAATATGATTTAATCAAATAAAAAAAATAAACATTATGTGATGGAAATTTTGGCCAGGAGAATTTTCATGTATGGATTAAATCTAAAAATAAATACAATAACAACAACAACAACAACAAGCCTTAATCCCACTAGGTGGGGTCGGCTACATGAATCCTTCGTCTCCATTGTGTCCTATTATGTGTCAAAGTCCGGATGCAAAAAGTGGAGGGTTGCATTAGGTAGTCGACAGACAGTGTAAAATATGTCAAAATAATCATGACAAATCTCAAAAAATATAAATCAATCTAAATTCTATCAAAAGATATTAAATGAGAAATAATTTGAAATTTAAACTTAATTTAAATTAATTAAAATAAAGGTACTTACTTTAAATAAAAAAATAAATAAGGAAGGTGAATTAAATCAAAGTGAAATTTAAAAATTAAATATATTCAAATTTATATTTAAAATAATTTAAAATTTAAAATTAATAAATGAGGAAAATTTGATCATGACAAAATCAATGAAAAAAAAAACAACCAAATAAAAAAAAGTAAAAGAAGATTTTTGATAGGAGAGAGAAAATAAAGAATATGAGAGAGAAAAAGGATAATTTTGATAATTAGAGAATAAGTTGATTCTCATTAAAATAAATAGATAAATTATTAATCAAAGCATGAAAATAACTTAATAAAGTATAAAATAAATTTAACTCACTTTAAAAAGTAACGGATAAGGCTTAATCTCATGAAAATACTCAAATTATCCAAAAAGGATAATTCTAAGAATAATTAAAAAAATGATGCAAAAAATATACAAAAATTTAAATAAAAGATATGAAAATAATTAAGCCATTATTTATATATTTTTGAGCTCTTATATATCTTATTATTGTAAATCCTAAGAAGATTCACAAACTATCATAGTCTTGCTTATCTTGATATTCCAAATCAAAGTGAGCATACTAAGTTTGGTTAGCTTCCTAAAACACTTAAAATAAAATATTAGTTCCATCCAATTATATGTTTGTTATCATCAAAATAAATGTGCATAAGTAATAGGGCTCATGGAGTCAACACTTTATACTAAACTTATTTAAAATCTTAGTTTATTTAGTATTAGTTTAGTCAATTTATTTTCTTATATTTTCATAAAGGCTTGTAAAGTCTATAATATTAATCAACTATAATAGTCTCATGTCTTCTTACAATATTCTTATAATATGTGATTCATCTTTAATTTTATTATAAGGTGAAAATCTGTCACAAAATAATTTATCCTATAAATGCACTACATAAACCCAAATAAAAATTTATAGAAAGTTCCTCCCACCATCCATATAATATAAGCAAAATAATATATTTTATTCATTTTAATTTAGTTAAATTTATATTTATAAGCAAAGAATCCAATAATAATCTTATCCACAACCCTCATAATATAGGACCAATAAAATCTATACTTGATTATTTTATCTCTTCTAAAAATCTTGCAATATCTCCTCAATGTAACTCAAAAATTTTAATAACTTTGACAAATTTCATGTGGTTATATAGTTGTAAACTCCTCTATAAATATCCATCTAACACTAAAAAGAGACTCATAAAATATAGGGTGCCTTAAAACTCATGATATATGATATATAAATATAGTCATAACATATAAGCCTCATTAAATTTGTCAAACCTAGAATTTAAAGCTATAAAGATATAATTGCTAAAGCCACTCTAGCTAAAGCATTTAATACTTGGTTTAAATTTGAGAATAAAAATAAAATTTTATAGAAACTCTACCCATTTTATATGTCTATGAGTTAACTTTTTTTGGGTATTGATAAACCTAAAGGCTTATGTGGTGATTTAAAATGAGATGAACACCTCGTATATCTTAGGAGTACTTATTTAGTTCATCGAATGGGATATTAAGAAATAATATACTACTCCAAAAATATATATATATAACCTTATGATGGATTCAATCGCTTAATAAAGACTTCTAAGCCTAATGGATCTACTTATACTAGAGATCTTTCCCTGCCTTACATGGATGAAGTAAGATAGGGTTTATTTTAAGTTGGGTCATAAGTTCCTTAAAGAAGCATGCCCCCATACTTAATTGCATCTCATGTGATAGGATCCCTTAAGAAAACTCTTGATTAAAGTAGTTGGCTATGTTTTACAGATTTCAAAGATTATAATAAAAGCATTTCACAATTTGAAAATCAAATGAATATATTCAAATAAGAACAGTTCATTTTAGAATCCAAAGGAGGATAAGTAAGAAGTGCTTTAAAATTATAAAGCCTAGTAAGCATTTCAGTCTATCCTATTATTGGACTTTATACATTTGATGTTGAAGTTCATTATATTAGAGTTAATTATTTATTAGAGTGCTAGTACTTATGTCACAAAAGCATAAGATTGTGAGAGGGCCTAAGAGGTGAGGACTTATACCCATAGCAAAAAAGAAACAGACAAGCTCAAATCTTAAAAATAAGGATGCTTCAGTGACAGCCTAAAAAGTATACATAATTGCACACACTACATGAACTAATAAAGTGATGAATATAGTATCATTTTAATGAAGATTGATTTGTGTTTAGTTACATTAAGCTAATTACTAGCCCTTCTTAGTGTAAATTTTTATCCAACTAAATTAAATATTAAAATTATACTATATGAAGATGTTAAAAAGTAAAATATTTTTATATTTTTAATAATTTTATAATATTTATGTGAACACAATTATTGTATTTTCTAATTAAAATGGTACTATAAATTTATGTAGTTTTAATTTTTATCTTAATTAAAATATTAATGAATTCACTTCTAGTACGCAGTGTGAGTCAGAAAAATTCTATATCTCTTTTCTTAGATCAATATAATCAAACTAATCCCAATTAAAATTTGATTGATTACATTTTCCCTATTTTTCTTGAAATGATTGTGAATCCTGAAAATAAGTATATCATAGATACCTATGTAATACATCCGTTTGTTTCTCCCCATTATTCCTCTAGAATGCTTCCAATTTCTCTATATCATAACTATTTTTAATATTACAATTGGCCAGGTTATAAGTAAATAAAGCATAGAGAAAATCAAAATATATTTTATAATAAAGTAGAAATAATTTTCTTATATCATCCCATAAAAATAGTTTAATACAAGACAACGTTCAAAACTTACATAAATTCAGAGCACTAAATGCTTAGTTGTTCATAATATAAGACCTTATAGTAAAAGAAAAGGCATTCATAACCAAATCAAAGATAATTAGGGAAAAAAGGAAGAGGAAACTGAGTACCTTCTTCTAAATTTACTTTGTACTACCTTCTTTCTACTTCTCATTGGAGATTCATAGCAACTTTTACGTGTCTCTCTATTCTAGACTTTCTTCTTCTTATCTTCCACGAAAACACACTCACAATACTAACACAGACTAATATAGTAGGAACACACACACTATGCACTTGGAGTGTCACTCTCCAAGTACCCTCACACTCACTCACACTCACACTCTCCAACTTCAAAAAATATCTTTGTAGAGAATGAATCCTTATTTATAGCCTAGGGTATTTACTCCCTCGAATTTGGTATAAAAATTTCCCAAATGACTATATGAAATAGCTCAAATTATTTTTATTAGGTCGTCACACCGCAATGCTACAAATATGGCACATAGGTAATGAGTGTAGCGCTGTTGCATGGTGCTTCAACACTGAATTCTCTATTTTCTAGCTTAATTCTTGGTTCCACTAGCACTACAACACTTGAATTATGGTTCCTTGGTGCTATAGGTTCTTCCATGATGCTTTTTGTTAAAGTGCCAGTGCTGTAGTGCTAAAGATTTGTCACCAAGGTCTTCACTCTTTGTCTTTATTGCTTGATTTTTGTGCATCACAGTGCTAGTAACTAGCTCCAAGGCATTGCCTTCTCTATCTTGAACCTTTATTTAATGGGTCTGCGACACTATTGATCCAATGCCGAGGCACTTCTTTCTCTATTTTTTCCACCAAAATTTAGCCTATTAGAGCATCGTAGTACTATTTTTGCAGCGGCTAAGTGATGGTCCTATTTTTTATTTTTTCTTTGCACATCTTAAATTTTCTTGTTTCAACACAAAATGAACTACAAATAGCATATTTTTTTTATAGAAAATAAATAAAATAAGAGCTAAAAACATGTAATATCTTCAGTCAAGCCATTACTTATCCTCAAGTAAATCAATGTTTTTGATAAATCCTTGGAGTGTTTGGACAACATGAATTTTGGTAATTAAAATTGTTTGGGACACCTTTGAATTGAAGTTTAGATTTACACCTATACTTTGATTATGAAAATAATTCGATTATATTAGCCCAAAATTTTAGTCAAACTAATATTTTTCTCACATCAAAGTTTTTCTATGCATCTCAATTATAAATTGATTCTTATGATCTTAAATAATTTTCTTTTAGTAAATAATCCTACAACATTAAATAAATAGTCATAGTTTGATTTTCTCATTTAAAATCAACATATTATGTTATTTGTAATAATTTAGTTAAGTTGCTAATAATATAAAATGACTTCAAATATTTTTATATGTATGGTACTCAGCCTCAAGTGTTCTTTTTTATTTATTTTATTATTATTATTATTATTATTATTATTATTATTATTATTATTATTATTATTATTATTATTATTATTATTATTATTATTATTATTATTATTATTATTAACTTCACCTTATTGGCTTTATAACACATATTTTATTATATATTTTTCTTGATTCCTTATTAGACAAATTTAAATAAATTATTAACTTTTTCACTTAAGATACTAATCTCTAATTGATATTAATCATGGCTATGTTATTCATTTAATAAATTTGATTATTTATCTCAAGTGAAATGATTAAGTTCAATAAGAATCTCTTATATGTGTTGTGTATTGTAGGGAATTTTTGATCTATTAAAATTATTGGTTTATTCTAAGATTGATTAGTTAATTTAATTGAATATAATTTCATGATTTAATGTATCTAGTGTAAAGTCAATTTTTCAATTTAAAATTTTCCATAATTTATTTTAATTCCAAAAATTTATGTATTCTAAGTACTCAAAGTTCCTTCAAATAGCACTAGATTACTCTCAATAATATTTAAAATTTGAGAATATTAGACAAATATAGAAAATTCAACATGAAAAATAAACAAAACATAACCAACATCGCAACACTATAAAAACAACACCTCGACGCTAATGCACAGAATTATAAAATCAAAATTTTATTGAATTTTGGCAAAGTAGAGACAAATTATAACATTTCTTCCTTACCCCAAAACTCACATTAAACCAAGTAATAAAACAAAATAAGAACAATGATAATAAATAAAAAAATAAAAACACCACTAGAAATAAAAACAAAAAAGCAATAAAAATTAGAAATCAAAGTCATCCTCCTCCTCCTCCTCTTCTTCCTCTTCTTCTTCTTCTTGCTCTAGCTAGTGGGTCTAATAGGATTGGTATTGAGGTGTGATACGAAAAGTTACTCTGCTTGGGCCAACATTGCATTGACAATTCTTAAACATTTAGGCTAATGCTGAGTTGTACTCAGCCATATATGAGAATTGTTGTCGCTACTAACCCATCAAATGATCAAATTTATGGCCCATATTTTACTGCCACCTACTGCTTTCTTCCACTTTATGTTGCAGGTAAGTCACCTACTCTCCCAAATCTTGAAGCTGCTCACTAGAGTATTAGACATTTGAGGCCTAGAAGGCAGACTGTGTAAGCTCTCCCCTTGCTCAAATTTAGACTTTAAACTAAAAATTCTTTCTTTAGAGAAGAGAGCTCTTACCAATGACACTTCCTTATCTGGATCCCCAACTGTGCTAGCCTAAACAAGAAGTTTATAAATTAAAGAAGAATGATTGTGCCTTATTATAGTGCTACCCTTAATCATGTTACAAATTGACTTATAAATAATCTTACCTACATCAATAGTTAAGTCTTTTGAATTACATAATTCAAAATGGCTCGATCTTTAGCTACCTCACTAATATTAACACTAGGCATCATCTTGGTGAATATGAAATAATGCAAACCTTTGGCCTCAATGGTCATTGTGATGACATAGAATTGATGATTTTTCCTCCCACCTTTTCTATTGAGCATATGAGTTCCTTATAATGAGGAACCTAAGGACCTCATAAAAATCAAGATAATTATTATAGTAGGCAAGATATTCATCATAATCATAATTATTCAATTTTTGCACAAAATTAATGGTAACACAATCAAAACTTACCCATTTTTCTTGGATGTAAACTTTTCCATCCTTGTGGTCCTTGGTATTTGCAAGGAATTCTTTGAATATAAGGATGATGATGGCTTCAATCATGTAAGTGAAATTCTCCTAGCCTCTTCTTACTATCATCCTTTTTATAGGTCCACTAGGTTGTGGAATCATCTCTCTAGGATTAGGTTTTTATGGATGAGAAAGTTATGGTACCTTTAATCTACCTCAGCTCTAACAAACCTATGAGAGTTGTAGGATCCTCCTTGCTTCTTCATGTGGAGGCCTTTGACAAGCATGATTACTAAGAGAGTAGGATTTTAATTAAAGGATAACTCACTAAGCTTATAAGATAAGGGCTGGATTAAAAATGAACTCTCAACCAAGGGGTTCTATGTTTAAAGAATTTCAGTGCTAGCGTCATGACACTGGACATATATCCCCAAGGTGCTAGCCTCCCTCTCTAGTTGATCTAAGGATAGCACAGAAGCACTATACATGTTGTTCCTAGGCGCTGGTTAATGGTCATCTATTTCCAACTACTAGTAAAAAAAATGTAATTATGGTCTTTTATTTTGTAACAAATTATCATAAATTTATTTTAAATTAGTGACAACATTATTAAGAAAAATTAATGTAGCACCATGACACTGGTCTATAGCCTTTAATCATCTTTTGACTGGTGCCATGGCACTATACATGCAGTGCCTAGGCGTTGGTCAACCAGTCAACCATTTTTACCTTTTCGATGATTTGGAATTAATTTTTAAAATTAAAGGCACGACATTGTGATGCTATGAATGCAGCGCCTAGGTGTTATGCATAATTTTATATTTAATTTTTTTTAACACATCATAACACACATTTTATACTTCAACATAATACTTAATCATTTTTTACTTATATTAGCACACTTTTACATTGGGTTGCCTCTTAACAATCACTTGGTTTAACATCCTCAGCCCAACCAAGTTGGTGTTTAATTTTCTGTTATTTTAATTAATTTGATTGAACCTTTGAATTAAATCCAATCTCCCTTATAATAAGGCTTAAGTCATTGACCATTTACTTTAAAAATAATTTTAGTTTTTAGGTCTTGAATGTTAATAACACCATGTGCATAAGTCTTAAACACTAGGAATGGACATGCCCATCTAGATTTCAGTTTTCTTGGGAGTAATTTGAACCTTGAATTAAATAATAGCACAAGTTGTCCAAGCTTAATTTTTATTAAATAGCTTTCTGTCATGCCATTTTTCACTTGCACTTTATGAATCTTTGAATTTTCATAAACTCCTAATCTTATTTTATCGAACTCATTCAAATTATGAGCCTTTTTTTGCTACTTCATTCATATCAAAATATAATTTCCTAATTGTCCAATATGCTTTATGTTCCAGCTTTACTTGTATATGACAAGCCATTCCAAATATTAGTCTATAAGGAGACATTCTAATAGGGGTTTTATAAGCCGTATTATAGGCCCATAGCGCATCATCTAATTTTATTGACCAATCTTGCCTAATATGCCCTAAATTATTTTCTAAAATATTTTTTATCTCCATATTTGAAATTTCAATCTATCCACTAAATTGAGGATCATAAGTGCACCCCATATTTTATGAAAAAATTTGTTTCACATTTTTATTGCAAAAATGGGTACCTTTATCACAAATGATAATTCTAGGAGTCCTAAATATTATAAAATATATTTCTTTAAAAATTTAATAACTACCATAGAATCATTTTTAGGTGTAGGTATAGCTTCTATCCACTTTGAAACAAAATCAACACCTACTAAAATATATTCATTCCCATATGAAGAAATAAAAGTCTCATAAAATCTATTCTCTATACATCAAATATTTCTACCTCTAAAATATATGTTAAAAGCATTTCTCGACATTTCAAAATGCTCCCTATTCTTTAACAGCTATTGCAATTTTTAACATATTCATGTGTGTCTCTAAATAGGGTAGGCCAATATACTTTGTATAGTTTTTTACACTATTTTATTTCCTCCAAAATGTCCTCTATACTCAGAGTAATGACATGATCTTAAAATTTCTAAAATTTTATCATCATGTATACATCTTCATAATATTTGATTCAGATATTTTTTTATAGAAGAAAGGTTTATCCCAAATAGAATTTAACATCATGTAAACATTTTTTTTCATTCCATAGTACATAATTTTTCTCTCTAAATAATTTACAATATCTACATAACATGGAATGACTTTATCTTTGAATGCAAAATTGTTCATCCAAAAATTCTTTCTTAATTTTTTCACTATCTCTTAATTCTTCTCCAGCTTCCATCCTAGGAAAATGATGAACTACTAATTTTTTTTACATTTCCTATCTTTAATCTCTAAATCAAATTTTTATAGCAATAGAACAATCTAATCAATTTAGATTTAGCATATTTCTTTTCTATAGGATATTTAATTGTTGCATGATCTGTATACACTATAACTTTCATTCTTGCCAAATTAGATCTATATTTATCAAAGGCAAAAACAATTGTTAGTGATTCTTTTTCAGTTGTTGAATAATTTAATTAATTTTATTAAGAGTTTTACTAGCACAATAAATCATATGAATAATGTTATCTTTTCTTTTTTTAAGACTACACTAAATGCAAAATTTTTGACATCAAACATTAATTCAAAAGGAAGACTCCATTTTGGTATAATAATTATTGGTGTTGAATGAAGTTTAGGTTTTAGTACTTTAGATACTTTATGACACTTAGGTGTGAAAATAAAGGGAGTGTCTTTTTCTAATAAATTGCATAGATGTTTTGAAATTTTTAAAAAGATCTTTGATAAATCTCCTATAAAAATGATCTTGTCTAAGAAAACTTCTAGCTCCATTAATATTAGTTGGTGGTGAAAGTTTTTCTAAGATTTGTACTTTGATCTTGTCAACTTCTATTCCTATTTCTGAAATTTTATGACCTAGTTTTCTTTTCATAATGAAATAACATTTTTTTTCCAATTAAGCACTAAGTATTTCTCTTTGCATCTTCTAATAATAATTTTTATATATTTTAAATAATTTTTAAATGTAACACCAAAAGCAAAAAATCATCCATAAATACTTCCATGTAATTTTAAATTAAATCAAAGAATATAGCCATCATATAGTGTTGAAAAGTAATAGGAGTAATACATAAATTGAATAACATTATTCTAAATGTAGACATACCATAAAGACAAGTAAATGTTGTTTTCTCTTAATCCTCAGGTGCTATAGCAATTTTATTGTATATAGAATACCCTTCAAAAAAGCAATAATATGAATGACCAGCTATCCTATCTAGCATTTGATCAATAAAAGATAGTGAAAAATGACCTTTTCTAGTGGCCTTATTTTGTTTTCTATAGTGAGTATAAATTCTCCACCTAGTGACTATTCTAGTGGGAATAATTTCATTATTTTTATTAGTTACTATGGCCATCCCACCCTTTTTAGGTACACAATAGACTGGATTAACCCATGTGCTATCCGATATAAGGTAGATAATTCTTGCATCGAACCACTTTAAAATTTTCTTTTCGACTACTTCTTTCATAATTATATTAAGTCTCCTTTACCTATCTATGAATGGTTTACTATTTTTTTAATTAATATTCTATGCAACATATTGAAGGACTAATTCCCCTAATATCTGCTATTGTCTATCTAAAAGCTCTTGTTGTCTTTTTAATACTTAAATTAACTTATTTTCTTGATCTTCATCCTATTTAATTGAAATGATTATTGGTAAATTTGATGATTTTCCTAGATAAGCATACTTCAAATGACTGGATAGTGGTTTTAGTTCTAACTCAGGTGCTTTTATTATTGATGGATTAAGACTCTTCATTCCTATGGATATTTATAAAGGTTCAAAATTTTCCTTAAATTGATTGGGTATAGATTTAAGGTATTGAATATCTTCATACTCTTCTATCCTAATTTTTATTTTTGTTCTAAAATCATTTATTATATAAGAATCCATTTCTTTTTTATTTTATTTTTGCTTAGCCCAATCCTGTAACATTCCTCATTTCTATCATCATGACATTTTATAGAGTTAAGTACATTAAATTTAATTTTTTGATCCAGCACTCCCATCATTAATTTCCCTTTTTGGACATCAATCAAATTTCTCCTTGTAGCTAAGAATGGTTTCCTTAACATGAGAGGTATTTTCTTAAATTCTTTCATATCTAATACTATAAAATCAGCTAGGAATATGAAATTATATATTTTAAGCATAACATCCTCAATGACGCCCTTAGGATAAGTTAAAGATCTATTGGCTAGTTGTAAAGTTACACCAGTGGGCTGCACTTCTCCTAATTCCAACTTCGTAAAGGTTAATAGAAGCATTAAATTTATACTTGCTCCTAGATCACATAAGGCTTATCCAAAGACTTTATTTATTTATAGAGAAGAGTATTGTAAAACTTTCTAGATTTTTAAGTTTTTCAGGTAATTTCCTCTGAATTATTGCACTACATTCTTCACTTAAAATAACTATTTCATTTTCTCCTAATTTTCTCATTTTATATAATATATATTTCATAAATTTTGCATAACAAGGCAACTGCTCTAAAGTTTCTACAAGTGATATATTTAAAGATAAATTCTTAACAATTTCAAAAAATTAGAAAAATTGACTGTCTAAGTTCTATTTTTATAATTTTTGAGGAAATCGAGGTGTGGGTCTTTCTCTCATTTTTGTAAAGCACCTCTCTAGTTCTTTTTTCTTTTCTTCTATTTCTTTATTTTCTTTATCTTCTTCATTTTCTTCAACCTTCTTTTCATTTTCTGATTTTTTATTTTCTAATCCTATTTCTACTAATTTCTTCCCACTTCTGAACCTAATAGCTTTACAATGTTCCTTACCTTTATCTTTCTAATTTATTTCAGAGTTATTAGGTAAGCTATCTTAAGGTCTACTTGTAAGATTATTAGCCAATTGCTCTAATTGAATTTCTGAATTTTTAATCAAGACTTCTTATCTTTGTAATGAAGTCCCCATTTGCAACACATATTCTTCTAAAGTTGGTTTTTTTTATCACTAGGTTAGTTTTGAGGAGGATACTCGAGTGGAATTGTAGGTCTATAATTTTGATTTTCGTTATAGTTCCTATTTCTCTAATTTTTTTATTTTTCATTTTGATTGAGATTTGCATTATTATTTCTTGGAAAGTTAAGATAACTCCTCCATCCTCAGTTAAATGAAATTTAAGAAGGAATAATTTAGTCTATTTGTGACATAATTAATCATTTGTAATCCTTGATTATTTTGACTTTTCAAACAATATTTTTTATTATTTTCTCTCATTTGGTTACTAACATTCATATTATGATTCACCCTTATGCTATCTAACCTTTTAGATTAGGCTACTACTTGTGGGGTTAACATTGCGATCACATCATTATTATGCACACTTACTACCTTTTTCAGATTTAGTCACTCAAATGACCACTAAAAATTATTTGTAGCCATTTTTTAAATTAATGCATAGGCTTCTTCATAAGTTTTTGGAATAAGACTACTAGTTGTAGTGGCTTCTATAATTGTTCTAAGTGATCCTACCAAGCTATTATGAAATGATTGGACAAGCAACAAATCAACTATGAAATGGTGTGCAAGCGATGCGATTATAACACTTTTCTCTGCCTATTCTTAACCCAAAAGAGCCAACATGGCGTTCAATGCATGCATCCTACAAAGGAAATAGTCTCAATCGCTTTTGCTAGGTTCTACTCATCTTTTTTATTGATTGAGCTGCTTTCCCTCATTTTACTCATCCAGCCCTCTTCGATTCATCTAGGGAGAGGGAGGTAGTGAATCACCTAGGCTACAGATTTGTCGGTTGGTTGATTCCCGAAAGAACGTCGATTTCAATCTCAACAAAGAAAGAAAAAAGTTGTCCTATTACTCTTTCTTCATCCATTAAGATATATCAAAAATGAGAAATAAGAAAATGCTTTACGCAATGAAATGTCACAATTTTTTTTGACATGTACAAGTGATGGGAAACAAAGAATATCCTTTACATCATTCCCAAGCCACATTTATTGATTTAAAATCCAATTACACAAAAGAGCTAATTTGAATTCTATGTTTATCCATTTTAGAAGATGAAAAATATTTAGGCAAAAATTTTTGAGCTAGATCATTGCAATTAATAGTAGCGACTTGAGGTAATGAGTTTAACCACATTTATGTCTTATCTCTTAGTGAAAATAGTAAAAACCTAAGTCTGATAGCATCATCACTCACCCGATTATATTTAAATGTTGCACATATTTATAGAAAATTTATTATATGGAAATTTGGGTCTTCTATTAGTGAACCCCATGTGGTGTTTATTTTTAGATGCATATGGGGGACACCACGCAGATCTGAGGGGCTACTTATTGAAATGATCAGGTACAACATTAAGGTATGATATACTATCTTGAAAGATAGAGACATCATCCTTCAATGGACCTAATCACCTAATAAGGACTCTCCTAAGGCATGATGGGTCATCGAATGTGCCAAAGATTTTCCCCCTACTTTACATGGATGAATAAAGCAAGGTTTATATTAAACTAGATTCTAAAGTTCCCTATGGGGGCAAGCCCCCATAATTAATTACATTCTAAGGAAGGTGAATTCCTTAAGAATACTCTCTATTAAAGTAGGAAATTATTGTTTACAAAGATTTCAAGGATAAGACTATCAATAAATTGGCTATATTGGAAAATCAAATGGGAAAGTGCAAGGAGAAGACTTATTTTGGTAGCCAAAAGAGATGAGTAGGGAATGCTCATGATACTAGGAAGCCTAGTGAGTATTCCAATCTATCCTATAGTTGGGCTTTATATGTTTGAAATTGAAGAGAATTATCTTATTTGAGTTAAATTTCTATTAGATTGCTAGGACTTATAATCCACTAACACAAGGTTGTGAAAATGCCTAAAAGGTGAGGATTTATGCTTGTAGCCTGAAGGTAACAGTGGCCTCAGATCTTAAATCTAGGGACCTTTGGCAAGAGCTAAAGCATGACCTAAATCTAAGTGAAAATGGGGGTATATGATTTGCCTCCACAAGAGAGAGTAAATCACCTAACTGCTGGACTTATAATTGCTTGGAGTGATAGCCAGCTAACTCCTCATATACTTTAAAACCATGTAGAAAAGTCATATGATTTTACAAGATAGTTGAGTTGTTATTATTTAGAAAGAGACTAAAGTCCTTAAACCCACTCTCTAAGAGATTAGAGCATGAGTGGTATGAGTAATGACTTAATCTACAAATGCAAATCTTTTCAAATTTTAATTGATTTTTGACACTTCATTTTGACCAAGGTCATAGGATTTCTTATGTCTAAATGCATGATGAAACTGGATTATGGGCAAAATCAGAGGGAAAGGGGTGTTTCCACCACATAAGAGACCCTCAAAGGTCAAGTCTTTCATTATCATGCAAGGATGGAAACCCTCTCTTAGCAAGAGTGAAGCAATATACATGCATGATGTGAGACATACAAGATTCAGCTAAGGGGTTACTAAATCTTTTAATTATCTTAATTTAATGCCTAGGCTTTATGTGAGGTTATGAGTCATTTAAAACTTTAGTTATGAGTTATAGTTGGATAAAAGATTTATTTTTCCCTAGGAGCCTACTAGTATCCAGGCCATACAACAAACACCAATGATAAAGAAACTATGAAGAGGCATGTGATTTCTAATGCACAAGCTAAACATAACAATAAATATTTTATAGCTACCACAAAAGAATAATAGGCCGGTGCGGTTAGGTACTGCTATACAATCAAAAAAGAGAAAATGGTAGCCAAACTCTACTCTTATACATCCCAGAATATGAAAGAATAATTGCAATTTATAAATGAATAGGTGTTATAAGGGATCTTCAAGTAATTATGTCTCCATATCTTCTTCATTTCTTCATGTCTTTGCTTCCTTTGATTTGGTGGGCTTCAAGGCATCACATTGCACCCCAGGATTAATCCTTCTAGCCAATGCTCATCTTATTCCCCCCGTAACAGTAATACTAATTCTTAAAGTAGATATACATTAAAAATAAGAAAAGTAAATCTAACTATACCTGCAAAATAAGTGTTAGCTAAACACACATAAAATCCCAAGTAGTTATATATATGATTTGGACTTAGCACCCTACACATGGGTAACAAGCCTACTTGTCCTAACTTAGATTATGCTTAGGGGTTTAAGAAATCTTGCAAAAAAAAAGCATTTATATTTATTTTAAGCCACCCCTTAAGCATAATCCCTTATAGAGAACATGATTAGGCCAATCACAACCTAACTTCTAGTCTACGAAACATACACCCTAACATCCAATCTAAAAATAATACATCATAAAACCAAACATACATCATACCATGCACCATCTTAACATAAAGCTAGAAGTGGTGACTTAGTTCTAATGTGTGTGTATTAAGGCTTGTGTGGTATGTCCTAATTAGGCATTAAGGTTATGATTTTCTAAATGTGAATGAGTTTCATAGGGCTTGGGCAAGATTTAGATTTTGGATTTGATTATGGGTTTCAATCAATTAATTTGAAATTTGGATTTGGATTTGGTATTTGAATTAAATTTGAATTTTGGTTTGAGAAGGTAAACATAGGTTGGGTTTAGGCTATAAGATGGGCAAGTCTCCCTAAATCCCTAAGGCATAACCTACCCCTATGGCTAACCCTTCTAAGTCTCTAGACTTAGGTTAAGTGTTCACCTAATCACTAGAAGTGACTTAAGGCTAAAGAACTCTTAGTACCTATAAGAGTCCTAGATCTATGATGAGGAGATTGAGAACTCACTCCAAAAGTTTGGTCAATAAAAGGACTCTAATAGGTGTGGTGTAATTGATAAGGCACACTGTATTGGCATTGGCAGATGACTAATGACATCCAAAGGATTGCAAGTACTAATGAAAATGATCTGCACCTAAACTTGAGATGTAGACAAAATCATGATCTTAGTACAATGCAACTCAACTTATGTCAAGTGCATAAGAGAGAAAGGAGGGATCCACTAAGGGATCGAGTATATAAACCTTCAATTAGGGAAGCAGGTTCAGCTTATCCGCTGAGGATAAGGGCTTGAATTTAATCATATGATTTGAAGAAAGCAGATCCACTAGGGAATAGAATTTATAATCCACTGGGGATGGGTGTATAAACTTTCGACTAGAGAAGCAGGTTCGGGTTATGTGGGTTTGATTTCATAGATGTATCCACTAGGGATACGATATGATTTGGTTTAATTTGATTTGAGATTGAGGGTATATCTATTAGAGATATGAGCTCAGATCCGCTTGGGATATGGGTGGATTTAATTGATGGACCCCTGTGTTGATCCACTAAGAAGGGGCTATATCAGCTTTGGCCTATCTCAGATTTATAAATCCAAAGGGACAGTCTATAGACTGCGGGGTAAGACCATCTAACTTAAATGTTGCCTTTCGGTGTACAACGGTTGAGCTAGGAAGTGAGCATAGCATACTTACATCTTCCAAAGCGGGGAGCAACCACTAAGGTGATCTGTTGGTAGCACAATTAATCGAACCTGACCTAGGGCGACTATTGAGTGAATGTCGCTGGGGGACTTATATCAACTCAAGGATAGTCAAGATTAATTTCATTTTAATTTGATGGATCATTCAGTGTACGATGGATCCACTGAGAAGGGGCTATATTAGCCTTGGCCTATCTCAAGTTTACAAATCCAAAGGGACAGTCTATCAACTGTGGGGTAAGACCATCCAACCTAAAGGTTGCCTTTCAATGTACAATGGCTGAGCTAGGAAGAGAGCATTGCAGACTTACATCTTCCAAAATTGTTGGGGTGATCTATTGGTAGTACAATAAATTGAATCTGACTTAAGGCAACTACAGAGTGAATGCTGCTGGGAGAATTATATTAACTCAAGGATAGTCAAGATTAATTTCATTTTAATTTGATGGACCCTATCGCAGTGTGATGGATCCACTAAGAAGGGGCTATATCAACCTTAGCCTACCTCAAATTTACAAATCTAAAGGGATAGTCTACTGGCAGTAGGGTAGAGCTAACCAACCTAAAGGTTGCCTTTCAGTATATAACGGTTGAGCTAGGAAGAAAGCGTAGCAAACTTACATCTTTCAAAGTGAAGAGAAATCACTAGGGTGATCTATTGGTAGCACAATAAATTGAACCATACCTAGGATGACTACTGAATGAATGCTACTTAGGACTTATATCAACTTAAGAGTAGTCAAACGATTCTTATAGGGAGTTTTGCTGACCTAAAGATAGGATGCTTGCTTAAGAAAAGGTGCTGCTGGAGATGTCCTCCTAATCCATAAGTGAATATACATCTTATTTTTATGTTTGTGTGGACCCTGTTGGTGTACGAGGGACCACACTAAGAAGGGGCTATATCGGCCTTGTCCTATCTCAGACTTACTGGACCAAGGGAGAATCTGCATATCTACAAGATGGATTCTCCAACCACATGGGTGGATACTAGGATAGGGGAACTGTCCAATCCAGTAGTAACATGATAGTGTCTAAATGGGGTCGAAGGGAGGTGATCTAAATAGAGTTCCGATAGGGGAGGTGCCAATAGGGGCGTTATTATGGACCCTATGAAAAAATCCTATAGGTGTACGGTGGACAACTCAAGGAGAAGGTGTAACAGACTTACATCTACCAAGAGTGGTGTATTCTTTGGGGTCCTTTGTCGACATAGTGAGGACCATAAGGTGCCATAAGTGACGATCAATCTAAGAAGAAGGCGTGTAGACTTACATCTTCTCAGATGGAAATGATCTTTAGACTTACATCCTCCTAAACAAGAAACCATGGGGGTGACACACTAGTAAGTAGCATATCATCCCGACCTAGAGTAGCTTCTGAGTGAGTGTCACTAGGGGGCGTCATCCCAAAGTGAGACAAAAGATATGTATTTATTTTATATGTGGTTGTCTATAGTTTGTGTTTGTGTCTTGTTGATAAAGGATAGGATGTTGCTCAGGTTCCTTACACCTACCCTAACACGTCATGCCAGATTCGCAACAAAGATGTTTTCAAAATGGAAGAGATGAAATTTGAGATGAAAATTTTTATTGATAATTTTTTTGAAATAAGATTTATGAATAATATTTCTTTAGGTAGAGCCCATTGATTGGAAGCAACGAGCGCTCTCCCTTATGATTGATAAGCTGATAAGATCCTCTTTGGTAAGCCTTCTCTATGGAAAAAAGGTCTTTCCAAGTGGGTTTAAACTTGCCTCCCATCTTGCGACGGGCAATAATTGGTCTCTTTAGAACTAAAATAGGCTCTCATACTTGAAAAGCTCTAGGACAGACCAACTTGTTGTGAGCTTGAATCATTTTGGCTTTGTACAACTCGAGGTTTTGGCATGCCCATAGGCGTCTCTCCAAACCTTTGAGCTCTTCTAACCGTAACTTGATGTTCTGCTCCATTGTGATCTTGTTACTCACATCTATCCTTAGTGATGGGAGTTGGATTTTAATGGTAGAATGGCTTCAAATCATTACACTAACAAAAAAAAGCTAGTAAAATAAATCCAATATATTTGTGGGTGTTTTTATTTTATCTTTAATCATCCAAAACCCTTTAGGGGAATTGAAAAATAAAGATAATTGTTTATATATGTTGGGACACCATGCAGATCTGCATATGTTCTTCTTGAGGTGATTAGGTATGACATTCAGGAATGATGTACTATCTCAGGAGACAGAAGTCATCATCCTACAATAGACCCAATCACCTAATAAAGACTCTTAAATATGATGGCTGTTCAAATATACCAGAGATTCTTCCCCTACTTTACATGGAAAAGTAAAGCAGGGTTTATTTTAAACCAAGTTCGTTAAGTTCCCTATAGAGGCAAGCCCCCATAGGTAATTACATCCTAAAGAATGAGATTCCTTAGGAATACTCTTAATTAAGATAAATGATCATTGTCTCCAAAGATTTCAATGATAGGACTATCAATCCATTTGATTAATTTTCTGAAAATCAAATGGGATTTGAGAAAAAAATAAAGAATTATTTTTTTTGAACCAAAATGAGATAAGTGAAGGATGCTCACGATACTAAGAAGCTTAGTAAGCATCCCAAACTATCTATGGTTAGGCTTTACATTTTTGAAATTGAGATAAATTATGCATTTGAGTTGAATTTTTATTAGAAATTTAGGGCTTACAATTCTACAACACAAGATCATGAAAATGCCTAAGAGGTGAGGATTTATGCTTATAGTCCACAAAGAGGAGATGCAACCTCGGATCCTAAATCTAGGGAGCCTTAGTGAGGGCCAGGGCATGACCTAAATCTAAGGAAAAAATAGGCATATGGTTTAACTCCATAAGAGAGGATAAACCACATGGTTGTTGGACTTACAATTCCTAGAGGTGGCCGCCAATTAACTTCTATGATTTAAAATACATTTAAGCAAGTCTTATGCTTTTTCAAGATAGCTAAGTTGTTGTTTATTTAGAAAGAAGACTAAGTCCTTAAACATACTCCCTAAGAGACTAGATCATGAAGGGCATGAGTAATAACTTAATCTAATGCAAATTTTGTTAAGTTTTACTTTGATATTTGGATAATTTATTTGACACAGGCTATGAGATTCATATTCCTAATGCATGAGAAATTGGTTATGGGATAAAATCAATAAAAATGAGGTGTGTTTCCACCATGGCTCTCAAAGGTCAAGCCATATTCTCTGGCAAAGGTGGAAGCCCTCCATTAGCAAGAGTGAAGCAAGATGATTTTATGCATAATGTGAAACATACAACATCTAGCTAAGGGGGTGCTAAATCTTTTATTATCTTGATTTATATTCTAGGCTTTAGGTGAGGTTATGAGTTATTAAATTATAGTTTTGAGTTGATTAGTTGGATAAAAAATTTACTTTACCCTAAGAGCCTAATCGCATCCTGACCATTCATCAATCATTGAAGAAACTAGGGAAAAGCATTCCATCTTAATTGCACAAGCTAAACAAACATTAAATAATTTTATAAAGCAATGTAAAAGAATAAGAGACTAAGTGGTCGGGATCCACCACACAAACCCGAAAAGAAATAGGAAACCAGCTCTACCCTTATACAACCTAGATTATAAATGAATAATTGCAACTTAGAAGGAATTCATGATATGGGGGTCTTCATTCTTCATTTATTCATTTCTTTCTATCTTTCTTTTCTTTCTTTCTTTCCTTTCTTTCTTTCCTTTCTTTCTTTCTTAGCTTGGTTGGAACATGGCTTGCATTAAGGTTTCACATGGTGCATAAGACTTAATCTTATGACAAATGTTCATCCTAATCCCCCATAACATTCATTCCAAATCTTAATTACAAAATTATATGAAAATCAGAAAAGTAAATCTAACTAAACCTGCAAAATAGAGATTAGCTAAACATACCACACAACCCAAGCATGTATATGAATAGTTTGGACTCAGCACCCCACATATGGGTAACCAAGTCCACTTGTCCTAATTTGGATTATGCTTAGGGGTATAAGCGACCTGCACAGCAAAATTATTTTTATATTTTTTATTACAGTACCCCTTAAGCACAACCCTCTGTAGACGACATGATTAGGCTAAGATCGCCCTACCATTAAGTCTACCCACATGCACCCTAACATACAGTCTAAAATATTACATCGCAAAATAAAATCAAGCATCAAATCATACATCGCCCTAACATTGAGCTAGAAATAGTGACTTAGCCTAATGTGTGTCTGCCATTTAAGGCTTGTGTGGCTTGTCTTAGCTAGGCTTTAAGGTTGGGATTTTCTAAGTGTGAGAGCTCTAACTTAGAGGGTGGTTTCACTTTAAGTAATTTAGTTGATTTGTTGATTTTATTTGGTGATTTGATTTAGTTTGAATGAACCTACACTTAATTACTAAGTGTTGTAAAAAGAAGAAAAGAGAAGAGAACTTCTCTTTCATCGCTACCTTAAGTAATTTCTATGGTAGATTCATTAATGATTTTTTCTAGTGAATGTATTGTTAAGTGTTTTAATTAACCCTAAGTTTAGATTTGCTCTAAATAAACCTATTCAATAAGAAAAGCATCTTAGGATTAAATAAGGTGAATTACTATCACATAACACACAACCATTTATTTCTTTCCACCATGTATACCATACATATGGATGATCCTAAGAATAACTATACATGCAAATGAAAAACTTTAGCACACTTTGATGATGAATGCTAAGAGATGTTGTTTAGAAAAATTTGAGTATTTCATGAATGCATGCTTTTTGTTTAAGTAGAAAGAGGGTCTCTTTTATCCATTAATCAAATGCACATTTTCATGTATAAAAGACATAAGTGAGTATGGCGCCATTATTTTATATACCAAGGGTGTAAGGTACAACACCTACTTGGGACTACATAAAGCCTCGCAACCCCGAGATGTACAAACTAATATATTACTTTACTTAAACACATGTGCATGTACAAATAAATAAATGAATGAAGAATCATGCAAAAGATTTTTGTTTGATTTGGTTGTTTAATTTACATGTGTAATATGAAGGTTCTTCTTACGCCATAACATGAAAGTGTATAGAAATGGATTTAAGTAAGTGTTATATTTTTTCAAATGAACTATACACTTTGCAAATCCTATCCAAGTCCATATTAAGAGAAGAGAAGAAAATCACATATAGCACATCTTATATTATAATCACATGCAAGCTTATAAATACTTATAAGTAGCATCACTTCATTTTGCAATACTTGATTTATAGACTTTGAAAATATTTTTTGATTAAATAGTGATAATAGCCACTCATATTCTTATCCTTAATCAAAGCATGTAATTTAACATAAAGAAAATATTTCATTTAATTTGATTTTTCAAAAGATATGAATGCATGATTTCATAAGGCAAACAATCATTTAGTATGCTTGGAAAGAAATAAAGTGATGTAAGCATATGACTTCATTTATCCTGATTAATTCCTAAGGATAATCCTATAAGATAAGATTATTCAAAGTGAACCAAAATTATTTTAAAGAGATTTTTGTTTTAGTTTTGAATTTGATTTAAGAATGATTTGTGAGAAAGGGTGTGCTGGTCCTAATCCATTTCCCACATGTGTGAATTAGTTTAGTTTAATTTTTGAACCATTAGATTAATTTTATATTTTGTTTAGGTAAAGGTGTAAATTAAATCCATTAATTACCCCTTACCTACACCACTTTAACCTAATTAATTTAACAATTATGAGCTAACATATGATATGCAACCATATAAAATTTAAATCAGCAATGCTCTTAAGAAAGAAAGGGGGTCTAATGCAATTGGCTCACAATTATTGATTAATTAAGTTAAAGGGTTTAATTAAGTACTTTCATAACCATCCCACACATGTGAGTTGGATTATGATTTCCTTAAGCTTAGCTTTGGCTTTTGAACACCTAAGGATCTACCCAAGATATTAATTAAGCTTCTAGATTAATAAATTTTTTTGGTTTTGAGTTGGGTTAATTAAGTTATTTAGTGAAGTGATTAAATCATTAATCAAGTTATAAATTAATTAATTTTTTATTCAAATGAAATAGACTTAGGGGAATGATTTGGAAAAGGAATCCTAATCTCATTCCCTAAGTCTATTTATTATTTCAAGATGATTAACAACCTTAATTAATGAATTTATCACCCTTTATAGGTTAATTAAACATTTAATTCATTAAGGGAGTGATTAGATATGAAACAAGCAATTACCTAAATTACTCCAATAATAAATTCTAAGAAAATCATGAGAGGCAGAGGTCATCCCACTAAACAAGTCTGAGAAACTTGGAATTAATTAATGAAGTAATTAGGGAGTAATTAGGGTTATTAGATTTTCAATTAAAGCCTTAATTGAATGAAGGTTACCATTCAAAATCAATTGATTTTAATTTTATATTATTTCCCTTTTAATTATCTTTAAAATGAAGTTGAGTTAGCATTTTTTTAGTTTTTTCTACATTTAGTTATGAATTTATGAAGTTTCTATGATTAATAGGTAATTAAATACCCTAATGAATTAACTAATCCCATCAGCGCCATGTGGGCTGCTGACGCGGTGCGCACTTTCCACGTGGCGCAATGGGATTGGGTATTTAAGTTATCAAATCGACTGTCGCGTCAGCTACGCGCTTTCCCCTGGGTCGTCCGATCAAGGATCGGATGGTCAGGAATAAGCCTTGGTTATGAAGGATTAAATCAATGGATCTAATGCATTTAATCAGGGCTGTCCATCCAAAACACATGGGCTGGATGGTCCATGATTCATCCCTGCCTTTTCTTATGGGAGCCGGAGACTATCCATCCTCCATAGCATTCGAGCTCACTTGAGCTCGGATATGGTTGAGATTCAACCCACACCATCTAGAAGCATATAGAAGAAGTTCCAACGGCAGAATTTCAATGAGATTACAATTCCCTTCATAAAGGACCAAAGATTTTTCAACTTAAACTCAATTTTGAGTCATACCTCATCGGAGGCTATCACTGGTGCTTCTAACGATGGAGGTAGCTTCGTCTAGTGGAGGCGAAGCTCTATTGAAGGTTTCAAGCTTTGAGATGAAGTGGATTCCTAATTGACCAAAGCTCCCTTCAATGGCTTGCGGCTTCAATCAAACTCCCCCTTCCTGTGGCTTGGAGACTTGGGAAAAGCTTTAGGTAAGCTCGACTTGGTGCCTTGATGGTGCTTGTCAAGTAAATTTGGATTTGGTTGTGAATTGAGTGAAGTGAAATTTCTTCTCACCTCCCTTATTTTTGGCTTAAGTAAAATCAAGAAGGAAGAAATGGGGAGAGCTTGAAAATGCCTAGGGAAGCTTGTGAATGCTTGCTTTCGATCCTCTGAGCTCAATCAAATGCAAGAGACATGGTTTGAGTGGAAATGAGCAGCAGTATATCTCCTCCTACTTAGATCAAACGGTCAAAGCTTGTTCTTCAATTTTGGATCAATTGATGAGATTGAATGGGTTGTTTAGGTTGTTAGGAGCTCCATGTGGGTCAATTTTGATAGACGAGTGGAATTGTGGAGGTGCACATGTGTTAAATGAGTGTGGGAGGTGATCAAAGTGGAGAATTTTGATTGGGTAGGTTAGTTTTGGCCTTGGGTTGGGTTTGGCTATCCCAAACCCATTAGTTAATGTGAACCACCTCCCTTGGTGTCCAAATGGTCTACTAGGAGGATGCCAAGTGGCCATGAAAAGGAATTGACCAAATTTTAAGTGGATTTGGCCATACGTTACCCTTTGACCTAGGGGGAACATGGTCATTTGGCTTTGACTTTGATTTAGGCAGATTTGAAATGATTGAAAAATGGGTTGCGCCAATTTTCAATGAATTTGGAGTTGATTTGATATGATTTGGTTCAAGTTGACCCATTTAGGTCAAAATGGGTCAACTTGGGTCAAGTTGACCAATTAGTCAAATTGGGTCAAACCAAGAGTTAGGTCAAGTTCATATGACCATTTTAAGTGTTTTGGTATCATTGGTTTGGTTCAATTTGATTTATAATTGGTTTTGGTTCATTTGAGTTCACTTAGGTCAAATGGGTCAAGTTGACTAATTTGACCTATTTGACCCAATTAGGTGAGGTCATGGGTTGGTGTAGGTTTGGTTGGTCATTTGAAATGTATTGCAAGCTTTGGTTGCAATCAATTTTAGTTTGGTTTGATTTCAAGTTGATTTGACCTTTTAGGGCAGGTTGGGTTCAGGGTCAATTGGGCTAGGTTGGGTCTAGTTGGCCAATTGAGGCTTTGGTCAAGTTCAACAAGTGATTTAGAATATATTTGACCCATTGGTGCAATCAATTTGGCTTAGATCAAGATTTGATCCATTTTGGTTTTTTAGGTCAAATTGGGTTGACTTGGGTCAACCGGCCAATTTGGCTAGGTTTGGCTCAATTGATGGCTTGATCATGCTCAATCATTGATGATGGATTGGTTTAGATCAATGGTTTCAATTTATTTGGCCTATGGTAGATTTTGATTAGTTTGGGTTTCATTTTGGTTAAGTGTTGACTTGGTCAATGGCTAGGTTTGACTTGGTTTGACCTAATTTGGATGATTGATCATTCCATGATGATTGTTGCTCATAATGTGTGGCTTAGATGGGATTAGTTCAATCCAATTTGGATTGGATTAGAATTTGGCTCAAAAGTACTTTAGGTCACTTTGGGTTAAGTGAGCCTAATTGGGTCAATTGACTTGATCAAGGTTTGATTTAAGTTTGGTTGAACTCACATATGAACTTAAGATTGAGATATAAATCCAATTGCAAGTGATTTGGAGTCAAATGGGTTTTAGTCATTTGACAATTTCAAGTCAAAAGGCTGAACATGGGTTTTAATTAGATTGGTTTGATTTTGATTTGGTGATTGAAGTTTGTGTTTATATTTGGATTCATGATTGAAGGATTGATTGAATCATGAAGAAAATCCAAGGGTTTGGATTGATTTGAGTTTCATTTTTCTAAGTTCAAGAATTTAACTTGAAAGGGTATGGTTTGTATTTAGGTTAGATTTGGATTTGAGTTTTGAATTTGGTTTTGGTTATTTGAATTTATATTTCATCTATATTTGTGAATATAAATGAAAATACAAATGGGTTATGAAAAAAATCTTTTGAATTTGGAGTGATTTGAACTTGTTTTGAGCTAAGTCCATAAGATGAAATCAAAATGACTTAGGAAAGATTTTGGAATTGGAATTGATCATGGATTTCAATCATTTGGAATTGATTCATGATTTGGATTTGTGGAACTGATTTGAATTTGAAAAAAATAAATTAGGTTGAAATTGATTTAAGATTTGATTTGAAATTGATTTGAGTTTGAAGTTGATTTGAATTTGAAGTTGATTTGAGAGAAGCAAGTAAGGATTTGGTTCAAGCTATAGAGTAGGCAAGTCATCCTAATACCCCTAAGGTATAACCTATTCCTATGGCTAACTCTTCTAAGTCTCTAGGGTTAGGTTAAGTGTTCACCTAATCACTAGAAGTGTCTTAAGACTAAGGAACTCTTAGAATTTAGAGGGGTCCTATGTCTAAGGTGGGGAAGTTGAGAGCTCACTCCAAAAGTGAGGTCAAGAAAGGGCGCCCAATAGGTGTGGTGTGACTGACAAGGCATACTACACGTATTAGTGTTAATCGAGATGATCAACAATGCTTGAATGATTGCAAGCACTAACAGAAATGATATATTTTTAAACCCGAGGTGTAGAAGGAATCAACAACTTAGTGCAAAGAAACTCTACTTATGCCAAAGGCATAAGTGAGTGAAGGATGAATCCACTAGGGATTGAGTCTATGAACCTTCCACTAAGGGAAAAGATTCAAGTCATCCACTGAGGATAATAGGTTTGATTTAATTTGTGTCTTGCTGGGGAGAGATTTGATTTGTTTTGTTGGTTTAGTGCTCCACTAGGGATGAAAATGTGAACTCTCCATTAGGGGAGCAAGTTCAAGTCATCCACTCGGAATGAGAGGTTATGAAGTTCGCTGAGGGATTAGAATTTGGGATCCACTGGGGATAGAAAATGTGAACTCTCTGCTAGGGGAGCAAGTTTATGTTGGATTGGATTGATTCTACTGGAGAAATTAGGATGATTTGCATCTCAGAGAAACAGATTGATTTGACTATTTGATTGACTCCACTAAGGGAGGTTGATTGGTTTTGTTTGTTGTTTGTTTAATTTGACTCCATAAGGGAGGAGGGTTGGATTTATTTTAGATTTTAAGTTTTAAAATTTTGAGGTGGACCCTATTAATTTGTGATGGATCATACTGAGAAGGAGCTTATATTAGCTTATACATATCTCAGGTTTACTGATCTAAAGGGGTGGTCTACTAGCCACATGGTAGGGCTATTCAATCAAAACGGTTGCCTTTCGATTTGCAGCAGTCAATTCATGGAAGAAAGCGAGGGGACTCACATCTTCCACTACAAAAGAATGCTAGGATGGCACATTAACAAGATAACATGCTGACCCGACCTAGGGCTGACTACTGAGTGAATGCCGTAGGGGGACTTAAATCAGCTCAAAGATAGTCAAAATTAATTTCATTTTTAATTATATTTGATAGATCCAATTAGTTTGCGATGGATTGCACTGAGTAGGGGCCACATTGGCCTTGGCCTAACTTTAGATTTATCGATCCAAAGGGAGTAGTTTTCTGGCCGAGGGGAGAACTATCCAACCAAATGGGTGTCTTTCGGTTTGCAATGGTTAATTCAGGGTAGAAAGCTCAGGGACTCACACCTTTCATGAATAAGAGAACACTAGGGTGACACATTAGCAAAGTAACATGTCAACCCGACCTAGGGTTGATCGTCAATTTGCGACAGTCATGTTAGAAAGAATGCATAGTAAACTTATATCTTCCAAAGAAATATGACCGCCGGGGTAACTTATTTGTGGCAAACAGATCAAAATTGACTTAAGGGTGACTATTGAGAGAGTGCTGACCCAGGGACTTATCTAAACTCAAGAGTAGTCAGGCAATTCTTATAGAGAGTTCTGCTGACACTGCCCTAAATATAGGATGCCTGTTTGGGAAAGGGGCCACTAGGGGCTTGAATTTCTAATCCACAAGTGAATAATTAATTTATTTGTTTGTTTATCGTGGACCATGTTAGTTTGCGAGGGATCATACTGAGAAGGAGCTTATATTAGGCAAGACCTATCTTAGGTGTATTGAACTAATGGAGAATCTGCGCATCCGTTGAACAAATTCTCCAACCACAGGGGTGGCTACTAGGAAAGGGGGACTATCCAATCCAAGAGTAACCCTGGTAGTGTCTAAATGGGGTCACAAAGGCCGTGATCCAAATAGAGTGCCCATAGGGGATAGGGCTGCTTAGGGCTTTCTCCAAAATCCTAGAGAAGATAATATCTATAGGTATTCAGTGGCCAACTCAAGGAGAAATCTCAGGGACTCATATCTGCCAATAGTGGTGTATCCACCAAGTGAGTCACTGTCAGCATAGTAAACATCAACCAACCTACGGTGTCCATAAGTTATTGACAATCAGCCTAGGAAGAAAGCATGGGACTCATCATCCTAAGCGGCGATTGTGGGATTGCCTATCTTGACAGCAGTGCTATCCGACCTAGGGCGACTACTAAATGAATGCCACTAGGGGACTTATATCAACTCAAAAGTAGTCAAGAGGAAAGGAGCCACTGGCAACTTATCCTAAACCTTAAATATACTCGATCTAGTTAGTGCATGATGGCTGGTTCAAGAATAAAGTGTGTAGGCTTACATCCTCTTAAATAGAGTCAACATGAGGTAGTTTACTACCTGTGTAGTGAGGTCTACCAATCAAACAAGGTGCTCATCGATTTGCAATGGTTAAGTCAGGAAGAAAGCATGGGGACTCACATCCGCCAGACATGTGACCACTGGGGTGACACATTAGCGAGGTATCATATCAACCCGACCTAGAGCAGCTAATGAGTGAGTGCTATAGAGGGCTTGCTTCCACATCAAAATAGCTCGAGATAAAAAATATGTGTTGTTGTTATGTTTATGTTGGAGGGGATAGGATGCCTCCTATGTTCTCTCGCACCTATCCTAGACACATTGGGGAATTTGATGAAATGCTGCCATGAATTGCACCTGTGATCCCACCAAGGAAGGAAGCCCTATGGGCTCTCTTACACCTGACTTAGTCGTGCTAGTCAAAAAAGGATGCCTCTTGGGTTTTCTCACACCTATTCTAGTAGCACTGGGGAGTTGTGTTTAATTTATGTTTGTATTGTGAAAGAAGGATAAGATGCCTCTTGGGTTCTCTTACACTTATCCTAAATACGTTGTGGCGGATTTGCAAATAAGTAAATAATGCTTCGAAAGAAGAGAATATTTTGATGAATTGGAACCAAATTTTTGAAGATAGAATTATTTTCAAACATGATTTTTTTATGGGTAATATTTTTTTAAATAGAGCCCATTAATTGGAAGCATCGGGTGTTCCTCTTTACAATCAATAAGCTGATAAGATCCTCCTTGGTAGGCCTTCTCTATGGCAAAAGGGCCTACCCAAGTCAGTTCAAACTTGCCTCTCATCTTTCGACGGGCAACAATTGGTCTCCTTAGAACTAAAATAAGCTCTCATACTTAAAAAGCTCTAGGGCAGAATAGCTTGTTGTGAGACTGAATCATCTTGGCTTTGTACAACTTGAGATTCTGGCACGCCCATAAGCATCTCTCCTCTAAATCTACAAGCACTTCTAACCACAACTTGGCATTCTGCTCTGTAGTGATTTTACTACCCATTGCTATCCTTAGTGATGGGACTTGAACTTCTAATAGTATTACAGCTTCGGACCTATATGCTAAGGAGAATGGGATAGCTTGAGTTGGAGTTCTGTATGTGGTGCGGTATGCCTACAAGGCTTCAACTAGCTGCTCATGCCATTATCACTTATTATCATCAAGTGTCTTCTTTAATCTCTGGATGAAAGTTTTGTTGAATGCTTTTGCTAGGCCATTCATCCTGGGATAGTAGATGGTGGAGTACCTCCAATCTATATCGTGTTTTTGGTGAAGCTATTGATCTTGGTGCTCTTGAATACAATACCATTATTAGATAAAATTCATTGAGGCACCCTGAACCTATATACGATATGGTTCCTGATTGGAACACATGATAAGCTGTGACCTCTCTGAGTGGGATTGCCTCTGCCCACTTGGAAAAGTAGTCGGTGGCACCTAAGATGAACCAATGATCCTTAGAAGAAGGAGGATCGATTGAACCCACAATGTCGATATCCCAATACTCAAATGGCCATGAGGCCAATGTAGGGTGTAGAATGTTGGGTGGTTGATGTAGGACCACATCATGTACCTGACACTGGTGGCATCTCCTAGCCACTTTCATACAGTCTGTAATCATTGAAGGCCAGTAATATCCTAGTCTCTTGATCTTTACTTTCATCTTCAAAGAGGATTAATGTGCTCTGCATAAACCTGAATGTACCTCAATCATGATCTTATGGTCTTCGTGTTTGTCCAAATAGCATAATTATATTTGATCGAAAGACTATCGGTGCAAGGTGCCATCCACGAGAGCATAGGAGAGAGCTCTCTATTTCATCTGATGGGCTTGTGACTTCTGTTGAGGTAGTTTGCTTGTGTTTAGGTAATCTATGAGTGGTTTCCTCCAATCCAGCTCCTTGTCCTTGTCAGCAACAACAACCCGACCTTCAAGAGAAAGTCTCTCGATGAGTTCAGTGTCAATAAGGGATAAGACTTGTCTATTTTGGACCCTTATTGGAATTGACTCATTTTCTAGACATGCCAATTCTTTGGAGAGTTTGGCCAAAGCATCTGCTACTGCGTTCTCTTCATGAGAAATCTTGTAGATGGTGACCTCAGGAATTTGGGCCAATAGCTTCATGATGTACTCATGGTAGTGATGAAGCTTAGGTTTTAGAACCTTATAGGATCCGACAATCTGGTTGATGACCAGCTGAGAATCCCCATAGACGTTGATGCTTTTGACATACACTGTAATAGTTAACTCCAGACTCGCAATCAAAGCCTCTTACTCGGCTTCATTGGTGGTGCATGGATTGAAGAGATAGTATGGGAATCTCATCACGTCGTGATTTGGAGTTAAGAGAACTATTCATACCCCTACTTTTTCTGAAAGAGTAGATCATGGTTCTTCTCCTTTTTGAAAGGAAGCTACACTATCAAAATACATCTACCAATGATGATTGTTAACCTCCCCTAAGTTCATGATTTGTTCATCAGGGAGATCATCACTAAGCGGAGAATCAGCAGGAAGTGGGTGTGCAGCTAAGAAATCTACTAGTGCTTATAATTTCACCACATGGAGGGGTATGAATATGATATAAAACTACGAGAGAATTATGGACCAACATGCCAATCGTCTAGATAACATTGGCCATGCCATGAGATACTGCAGTGGATTGATTCTTGAAATCAAGTCCACCTTATGAGAAAGCATATAGTGTCATAGCTTTTGAGATGCAAAGAATAAAGCTAGGCAATGTTTCTCAAAAGGTGGGTAGTTTGCTTCAGCAGGGATTAGATGATGGTTGAGGTAGTAGAGAGTATCCTCTTTCCCTTCATTGCTGGCTTGGGCCAACAAAGCACCAAGTGAGTCATCCAATGTAGTAGTGTAGAGGATCAATGACCTACCCGGGATAGGGGCTGCTATAACTGGCGGTTTCACCAAATATTATTTAGTGTCTTCAAAAGTATGTTGGCACTTGTCATCCCACATGAACTTGACATCCTTTTTGACAAGTGCATAAAATGGCTTACATCTCCCCGATAGATTGGAGATAAAGCATCCTAAATATGGCAATCGCTCTTATAATGATCTAAGTTGAGTTAGACTTTTAAAAGGTGGCATTTCTAAGATAGCTTTGATATTTTCTAGGTCTATCTCTATTCCGAGGTGTCGAACAACAAACCTAAGAAACTTCTCTAAAGCTACTCCAAATGCACACTTTAGGGGATTCATTTTGAGGTTAAATTGTATTAACCATTCGAAAATTACTCTCAAGACAAAGAGGTGGTCTTCATTTTCTTTGCTTTTTACTACTAGATCATCAATATAACATTCAACTTGATGATGAATGAGTTCATTGAAGATCTGAGTCATGCCTTGTTGGTATGTAGCACCAGCATTTTTAAGGCTGAAAGGCATGACCTTATAACAATAGATTCTGATCGGGGTTGGAAAAGCATTATTTCTTTCATCCTCGGGGGCCATCATGATTTGGTTGTAGCTAGATGACCCATCCATTAAGGATAATACTACATGAGATAAGGCGATGTCCACCATTAATTTTGGTATAGGAAGTGGAAATTCATCCTTAATACATGCCTTATTTAAGTCACTGAAATCAATGCATATATGCATTTAGCCATTCTTTTTCTTAACTTGTACGATACTGGCTAACTAGGTAAGGTATTTTTCTTCCTTGATACAACCAACATCGATTAGTTTTTTGACTTCAAAAATGGCCTGTTGTTCGATTTCTAATCACATGCATCTAGGAGCTTGCTTGATAGGGTTAACGTTAGGGTCTATTGCTAGTTTATGGATTGCCACATCAAGAGATAATCCGGGCATCTCTTCATAACTCCATGCAAAGTAGTCGTTAAACTCAGTCAATAGCCTAATTAAGTCATTGGTTTCTTCTTCATTCAGTAGAGAATTAATGTATGTAGGACGTGGATCTTCTGCTATCTTGAGGTTGATTTGTTTGAGCTTGTCGATGGTTGAATGAATTTCTTCTTCAAATTCTGGCAAAGCATCTTTGATTTGAAGATCATTTGGGTCATCTAAAGTTTCTAAACACACTTCCTCATAAGAGTTAGTGTGGTTTGAGAAGAACCTATCAGATTTTAGATGATCGGTGATAACTAAGCAATAATCATCGTCATTGACTAGACCCACTATACCAAATCCTAGTCCTAATCTTGATTGTGCATCCCTACCTTTATTATTCTATAGCTTCTCAAAATACTCTGACCTGTGCTTAGACCATGTATAAGGAATCAAACCTTTCTTTGCAAGAGTAATAGCACAAGACGAGTACTAATCAAAAGGTAATTCCATTAAATTTTTATATGAATTATCCTCAAGTTCTATATTCGCTTATAGACTTGAGGATGATGATGCTAATAGGAATCTCTTTGGCCTGACATCCATGGAAGACCTAGGGGCTTCCTTAACAACTAAACCTTCAACTTTTTGAGAGGAAAGTGAGGCTAGAGCTAAGGTTCCCAACTATTGCCTAACAGTTTTACATAATTGTGATTCGAATACATTCATGCTTTTCTTGGAGGCCTGGTCTTCATCACTATCTAACTCGAGTGTCACCTCCAATGAAGTCCGTTGAGAGGGGTTGGCTGGTATGCTAATTAGATGACACTCATCCTTTGAACTGGATTCCTAGTCTATGTAATAGTAGGAGTACTCCTGTGGACTTGAACATAACCCCTGTTGGCTGGCTGCCGAACAAGGCATCTTCCTCCTCTAGAATTGCCTCTCTATCTACCTCTGCCTCTACCTTATGGAGGTTGAGTCATCCTATCCATGTGTTCATAGGTGGAATGAACTGTGGGTGGAATGTAACATGCAGTTCTACCTCTTCCTTAGTGGTCTTTTCTCTGGTACTTGTATTTTTCTTTTTCTTTTCTTTTTTTTTTCTTTTTCTTTTCCTTCTTTTTCTTTTTATTTTGAATTTTAACCAAGTTCACGATAATTGACATTTTGATTTTGAGAAAGGTAGTAGGTCGCATCTTCATATATCTCGACCTCTCTAACTGAAAATGGCTTTTCATCTCCTTTGACACGGTATTCGACCCCATCTTTTTGGAACTAAATGCACTAATGAAGAGAGAATGGAATCATCTTGTTTTGGTGTATCCAAGGCCTACCAAGCAAAATAGTGAATGATGTATTAGAATCAATTATATAGAACTTTTCTTTGATCTTTCAGTCACCTATTTCAAAAGGTAACACTATGGAGCCCAAAGCCCTCTCGCCTTGTTCATTGAATCCTCCCAACATCATCCGATCTCCTCGGAGTGTAGAGATGTTGATCTTCAAATAGGCAAAGGTCTTTAGACTCATAATATTCACCGATGCATCTGGATCAACCAAAACCCTAGAGAGTCTGAATCTGCCCATATCCACTGTGATGTAGAGGGGATGGTTGTGCTCCATGTCCCCCAGAAGATGGTCTTCATTTGTGAATGTGACTCCTTGGGCTTCTCTTACATAATGTGCCTCCTCTCCAATAGCGGTCAGCTAAGCTAAGCATATCTCTGAATCAAGAAGAGCCTTGATTAATGATTCCCTCATATCTTTGGATAAGACAAGGGCATCATAGATGTTTAGCCTAGCTGGAAAATTTTTTAGGTGAGCGAGAACATTATAATCAACTTTGGGTTGATCCTCCACAAGCATATCCATGGGTGGAGCATCCTGTGGAGGGGCTACTTGTTCGGTGGTACCAATGACTTATTTTCACTTATCTTGAGGTGCTGCCCTAGGAGGTAGAACCTTGCCACTACGGAGGCTAACTTCAGTGATCTCTTGTGGCGATTTAGTGGAAGATTCTACCTGCTCGTCGGGCTCACCTATAGCTTCTCCCATAGGACCCTAAGAATCAGATGATTCCAAGTCTATCTCAAGAGGGGAACCCATATTATTCAAAAATGGAAGGTCCATTTCTGAATCAGAAAGTGGTTGATTTGAGTTGTTATAATTATTGTTTAGACTTGAAGAGTTTTCTAAGAGAGTAGAATTAGACAACCCATCAGAAGTGACATAGATGTAATTCAAACTAGATTTATTTCTAAATTTCTTTGATTTGGAAGGTGGTACATAGCAGAAATCTAGTAAAGTAAATGGGGGTGAGGGATTTTATGCCCTCATCCGATGATATAAGATGTATACTAGAAGAAGAGCTAGCTGAAGTAGAAGTGTTGACTGAAGTAGTAGCTGCAATAGTGGAATGGAGGCTGGGCTCGATCGGTGGTTGCCTTACTTGGCTATCTCTGGCTCGGTTGGTTGTTTATGGAAACTTGCAAACCTTCCTTGATGTTGGAGGTTCGAGCTGCCGCAGGCACCTACAAGGAAAGTTTTTTGATTTTTGAAACAATCTTTTTAGAGGTTTAGGATAAGGAGATATCCCAATCTTCTTTGGTTTTGAGAGGCTCACAAGTATCCCTAAGTATTACCCTGACAGAATTGGATGATTGTTCCACTAGATATTCTTTTGGGATAACTATGTCCCTAGTCTTGTAGCTATGCTCAAGCTAGTTCTTGAATGTAAATCAATCCTCCAAAATATAGCCTAACATGTGGTGGTAGGGAAAAAGTTAGGATCATTGCTCCTGCCCACTTCCTCCAACTTTCTAGGCTCGGGTAGCTAAAAATTAGGTTTCTTTAAGAGATTCTTAAAGATTTTCCTGACTACCTCCCTCTTAAATGAATAAGTTTTGTTTAATTTATCCAAAAGAGTAGGTGGATGGTAGTTACCTGATGGTGCATATGTGTACTGCTACTGAGAATATGGTTTAGGAGGAGGTGGTGAAGGCCATGGACGCTGCTATGGTGGTTGATAGGATGGCCTAGGTGGTGGTGGAGGAGATGAAAGTGATGGCTGTGGAGCTCGAGGTCTCTCATATTGCTCTTTGGCCGGTTGCTTCCCCTTATCCAATGCTGCTACTGCCCCTGGGTTCTTCTCATAGGCCTTCTGTGGCTTTGGCTTTAATGGTTGATCTTGAAAAGGAAACTATTTGGTCTCTCCTTGTAGACTAGCCACCTTGTTGATTTACTTCTCAAATATCTTGATGGTAAAACCTTTGAGCATGAAGGCGACCAGGCCATGAATATTCTTCAATAGAATTTCAATGGCATGCTGTCCAGGCAGTTGTGATTCACATTTCATACTCAAATTATACCATATGAGAATATAGTCAATGAGGGACTCATCGGGATGTTGTTGTGCTACAACGAGATCTCCCATAGTCACCCTTTACTGAGCTCCAACAAATCTCTTAATGAAGAGTTGCTCCAACTCAGCAAAAGTCTTCACTAAACTACTGGGGAGTTTAACATACCAATCAAAGGCTATGCCTGCTAAGTTGCTGACAAAAATACAGAATAGTAACACATCGCTACCACCAGCGTTGCAATAGCTGGCCCTAAAATGCACTATTTGCTGGCATGGGTTCTCGCTGTCATCAAAGCTTTTGAAAGAAGGAGGCACAAAACCCTTAGGATATTGGATGACATCAAATTCATTCGGGTAGGGTCTACCTTTTGGAACCGATGATCCTCCTTAGGCTTGCGCCAATGCTTCTCTTAGCTGCTACTCAATCATGAGTTTAATATCCTTTTCTTATACAGAGGTACTATCCATTACCTTGCTATACAAGCTAGTGCTACCCTGCTCAACTGGAGGTGAAGTCTTGGCTTGATCCAAGACATGCAACAACTTAAGCTGGCTGGTCTCTGCAATAGTAGGATGCACTACCGGGGCTTGATTTTGAAGTGCCAAAACTGCTGATAGAAATCTTCAAGCCTCTTTCCCATTTTGTCAATCTCCTCATCCTTCTATTTGAGTTGTTGAAGGAGGTGTTGGGTTGAGTAGGCTATTTCATCCTGCTCGGCCGTAGCACCTTCCAAACTTTGCTGATCCTAAAGAAGAGAACCCCTGGTATCAACCATATGCACCTCTGCTGAGTCCTCTAACATATCACCTTCATTGGGATCAAAGCTCACCTTTTCTTCCTCTAGGTCAGACCAAGCATACCCCAGGATTTCCTCTTTCTCCACAAGATACTGTGCAACAATATCATCTAGAAGCGGTACAACTAGGCAGGCACAAATGATCATGGCTGACCGGTGGTAGGATCATTATCATGAACAGAAATACATCTAACCTCCCCTACTGTTGGAGAGCAAATATTGTGAGGACTATGCTCACTAGAGGACACATGCTCCTAACTATCACTAGATTTGGGTGGAGTGGTACTCCTGGGAGGATTTATAGTCATAGGGACAATGGTACTATGTCCTTATCCCTCTGGTACTAGTGTCTCCACGATCTACTATGGTGGTGGTGATGATGGCATGACTACGATACTTCGAGGCTGCCATTCCCTCTTCACCAGACCTGGTTAGGAGATCGAGCAGCAGAGCTCGGCCTCATCTCAGTCGGCGGTGTAGATGAAATGGGATCTCTTGGTTGTAGCCAGATCACTAGTGCAGTTTTCATTTTCCCAGATGCTGCCTTCATGGCCTTTGATGGAACTATGGAAGATGGAGCTTGTACTGGCGATGGTGGACATGGAGTAGAGCACTATGGTGGAGGCACCACCGACTCTCTCTGTGTAGGAGCTCCCCTCCTGTGGTGGGTAGTACCCATCAAAAGAATGCTATCAGTATGACCGGTTGATGTGATCTACAAAATCATGAGGAGAAGGCACTAGGCGCACAGCATATCTCTCTCTCTCTAGTGACATGTACTTGCGGCTCTATAGCCCTCTCTTGTTGTATGTGCTCACTATGAGGAAATTAAATCAATTGGGCTCGGTTCGACCAGTTTGTAAGCCTCGCCACTTCGGTGTTGAGGGGCCAGATGACCTCCTCCAATCTCTGGTAGGAGCCTCATATTATAATGCCAGTGGAGGTGACACTATAAACCTCCTAATATTTTCTTCTCCATTAGATAGGTAGAGAGGATGGAACTTTTTCTATATGATGAGAGGAGAAACTATCCTGGTTGACTCCTCCACTATAAACTGAGGGACTGCCTCCAACTCCTTTGATATGCGCTCATGATGTCGCTTGATCTTGCAGCATTGGTAGCAGTGTTGGGTCCTGGTGGGAGGAGCATGATAGGAACTAGACCCTATCTCAAAGGTGGGGGAGACTACCCCTGGAGATAAGATAGCCTACCCCTTGGAAGAAGCGAGTGGCTGCCTGGGGTCATAATGGGAACGAATATGCTTGGCTTTGGGCTGCAAGCTGCAGAACCTCCATCGCCTTCCTCTTTAGTGAGGAAAACTGAATAAGAACATCTCTATGGATGGTTGCCACCACCACCTCCCTGGGCGGGGTGAGGTTGCCCCCTCACAAGTCATTCTGGCCCCTTTGAAACCTCAGTCAAAGTGCACCAGATGAGCAAAGTCAGTCTGTGGGAGGCTGGCCAGATCTAAGGCCAAATCCATCCCATAAGGAAAGGTGAAGACATACTTCTGAGAGTCCATGGTAGTGTTGAGAAGCGAGGGCAGAGATTGCATATTGAAAACAAGCTCGGATTATATTTTTGCTTTGGTATTTTGTTAACTTTTTGAATTTTGATTTAGAATTTGAACCCAAACTCAATAATTTGAATATGTTAAGTGGGGTTCTTTGAGTTTAGGAGAGATTTTTTATTTTAGAATCCATTACCAACAAATTTGTGTATGTTGAAAATGGGTTCAATTATTTTGAAGAGATTTAGTGATGCTTCCATCGGTTCATATTTGAATTTGATTTTCATGTTTAGGGACCCTTTATTTAACCAATTTGAGAATGTTAAATAGAGGGTCAATTGATTTTATTTTTTATTTGATTTTGGAATTTACTCACTTATTAAATTTGGGTATGCTAAATGAGATGTTTGAAAATAATCTTCTTCTTTTGTTTGCTTATGATGTGAATCATGTGTGAATTTGGAAATGGGATCCTTACTTAGAAAATTTGTGTATGTTAAATAAAGTCTAAATCTATATTTGATTTTGATTTTAAAAATTAGATCTTTACTTAGCATATTTAGGTATGCTAAATAAAGCCCAAATGTGTTTGATTTTGGTGTTTTGATTTTGAAAAGAGGACCTTGGCTTAGCAAATTTGAGTTTGCTAAGTGAAGTCCAAATGTGTTTTGTTATGTTTTGATTTTTGAAAGGAGGACTTTTACTTAGCAAATTTGCATATGCTAAATAAAGTCTATGTGTGTTTGATTTTGTTTTGATTTTAGAAAAAGTGAATCTTTACTTAACAAATTTGGGTATGCTAAATAAAATCTATGTGTTTGATTTTATTTTTTTGATTTGAAAGGGGGATCTTTACTTAGCAAATTTGGGTATGCTAAATAAAATCCATGTGTGTTTGATTTTGTTTTTGATTTGAAAGGAGGACTTTTACTTAGCAAATTTGAGTATGCTAAATAAAGTCCCAATGTGCATTTGATTTTATTTTTGTGTTATTTTTAAAAGGAGGGATTTTTATTTAGCAGGCATGGTATGTTAAATGGAATCCAATTTATTTTAAATTTTCTTTTTGAAAATGATACTCTCATTTGACAAATTTGGGTACATCAAATGAAATTTTAATGTATTTGTGATTTTTTTTTTTTTGCAAGTAGATTTCCATTTGACAAATTTGGGTATATCAAATGGAAGTCAATTTTGTTTTATGTTTCAAAGATGAAGTCTTTTGTGTGTGATTTATTGCTTTTTAAAGAGATGGAAAATCCAACTTGACACATGTAGAATGTGTTTAGTGGAATTTCAAGTGGTGTGATTTTGTTTGAAGAAAAAGCCTTCATGCAGCAAGTTTGGATGTATTGAATGAAGAGGCTTATCTTCAAATTGTAATTTTTGAAAAGGGGAGAAACTCTAACTTCAACATATGTAAGATATATTGAAATAGAGTTTCAATCTTTATAATATGATTTTATTTTGGAATGAAATCTTTATTCAAAAAATTTGGATATATTGAATGAAGATGTTCATTTTCAAATATGTGCTTTTTGAAAAGGTGATTTGGATTTTAATTTGAAATGAAATCTTCATTCAATAAATTTAGGTATATTGAATGAAGGTATTCATATGTGCTTTTTGAAAGATGATTTTAATTTTGTTTGAAATAAAATCTTCATTCGATAAATTTGGGCATATTGAATGAGTATGTTCATATGTGCTTTTAAAAGATGATTTTGATTTTAATTTGAAATGAAATCTTCATTCAATAAATTTAGGTATATTGAATGAGGATGTTCGTTTGTGCTTTTTAAAAGAGAATTTTGGTTTGATTTTTAAAAGCCCCATCATGTAACAATCTTGAAGATTGTTAGATGAGGTTAAGTTATATGTGGTTTGTGAGAAATTTTATACCAATTTTGGAAAAGTGCCTTTGAAAAGCTATATGTTTTATGAAGGATTTATTTTTTCTATATTTTTGGAATGAACTTTACCTTACCATAGAGATGGTAAGAAAAGGGCTTTAGTTATCTCTTTTTATTAAATTTTATTTTCACCCATTGGGAGACCCAATAGGGGTAAGACCCACATAGAATGAGGTCCCAAAACCTAAAGGATGTTGGCTAGCTTAGCTTAAGAATTAAATGAGCTAAGTGTTAATAAAAAATAAGGATAGTCTCGGACTCATATAAAATACAAATCCACTATCAATACTTGGAGACAATGATCATTTACCAAAGATGGAGAGAGGAAATCTCCCTACAAAAGTCGCAAGAAGAATCATGTGGGTGTTTTTATTTTATCTTTAATCTTCCAAAATCCTTTGGGTGATTTGAAAAATAAAGATAATTATTTGTGTATGTTGGGACACCACGCAGATCCGCAGATGTTCTTATTGAGGTGATTGGGTATGATATTGAGGAATAATGTACTATCTCAGGAGATAGAAGTCATCACCTTATAATGGACTCAATAACCTAATAAAGACTCCTAAGGATGATGGGTCTTCGAATATACCAGAGATTCTTCCCCTACTTTACATGGAAAAGTAAAGTGGGGTTTATTTTAAATCGAGTTCATTAAGTTCCCTATAGAGGAAAGCTCCCATAGTTAATTACATACTAAGGAATGAGATTCCTTAGGAATACTCTCGATTAAGGTAAATTATCATTGTCTCCAAAGATTTCAAAGATATGACTATCAATCAATTAGTTATTTTCCTGAAAATCAAATGGGATTTGAGCAAAAAGGAAAGAATTATTATTTTTGGAACCAAAAGGAGATAAGTAGGGGATGCTCATGATACTAAGAAGCTTAGTAAGCATCCCACACTATCCTATGGTTAGGCTTTAAATTTTTGAAATTGAGGTGAATTATGCATTTGGGTTGAATTTTTATTAGAAATTTAAGGCTTACAATTTCACAACACAAGATCATGAAAATTCCTAAGAGGTGAGGATTTATGCTTGTAGCCCGCAAAGGGGAGAAGCAACCTCGGATCCTAAATCTAGGGAGCCTTGGCGAGGGCTAGGGCATGACATAATTCTAAGGAAAAAATGGGCATATGGTTTACCTCCACAAGAGAGGATAAACCACCCGATTGTTGGACTTACAATTGCCTGGAGGTGGCCACCAACTAACTCGTACTATGATTTTAAATACATGTAGGCAAGTCTTATGTTTTTGCAAGATAGCTAAGCTATTGTTTATCTAGAAAGATGACTAAGTCCTTAAACACACTCTTTAAGAGACTAGATCATGAAGAGAATGAGTAATGACTTAATCTAATGCAAATTTTGTTAAATTTTATTTTGATTTTGGACAATTTATTTGACATAGGCTATGGGATTCATATGCCTAATGCATGAGAAATTAGTTATGGGCCAAAATCAAAAAGAATGAGGTGTGTTTCCACCATGGCTCTCAAAGGTCAAGCCATATTCTCTAGCAGAGGTGGAAGCCTTCCATTAGCAAGAGTGAAGCAAGATAATTTTATGCATGATGTGAAACATACAACAACTAGCTAAGATCTTGCTAAATCTTTTATTATCTTGATTTATATCCAAGGCTTTAGGTGAAGTTATGGGTTGTTTAATTTTAGTTTTGAGTTAATTAGTTGGATAGAAAATTTATTTTTTTCTAAGAGCCTAATTGCATCGAGGCCATTTATCAATCAATGAAGAAACTAGGGAAAAGCATGTCATCTTAATTGTACAAGCTAAACAAAAATAAAATAATTATATAAAGCTAGCACAAAAGAATAAGAGGCCAAGTGTGGTTGGGCTCCACCGCACAAACCCAAAAAAAATGGGTAGCCTAGTTCTACCCTTATACAACCCTGATTACAAATTAATAATTGCAAGTTAGAAGGAATTCATGTTATGGGGGTCTTCATTCTTCATTTCTTCATTTCTTTCTTTCTTTCTTCCCTTTCTTTTTTTTTTCTTGGCTTGGCTAGAACATGGCTTGCTCCAAGGATTCACATGGTTCATAAGACTTAATCTTATGACCAATGTTCATCCTAATCCCCCATATCATTCATTCCAAATCTTAATTACAAAATTACATGAAAATGGGAAAAGTAAATCTAACTAAACCTGCAAAATAGAGATTAGCTAAACATACCACACAACCCAAGCATGTATATGAATAGTTTGGACTTAGCTCCTTACACATGGGTAACCAAGTCCACTTGTCCTAATTTGGATTATGCTTAGGGGTATAAGCAACCTGCACAGCAAAAGTATTTTTATATTTTTATTACAGCGCCCCTTAAGCATAATCTCCTGTAGAAGACATGATTAGGCTAAGATCACCTTACCATTCAGTCTACGCATATACACCCTAACATCCAGTCTAAAAAATTACATTACAAAACAAAATCAGGCATCAAACCATGCATCGCCCTGACATAGAGTAGAATTGGTGACTTAGGTTAATGTGTGTGTGTCATTTAAGGCTTGTGTGACATGTCTTAACTAGGCTTTAAGATTAGGATTTTCTACGTGTGAGAGGTTTAACTTAGAGGGTGGTTTCACTTTAAGTGATTTAGTTGATTTATTTATTTTATTTGATGATTTGATTTGGTTTGAATGAACCTACACTTAATTACCAAGTGTTGTAAAGAGTAGAAAAGAGAAGAGAACTTCTCTTTCATCCCTACCTTAAGTAATTTCTAAGATAGATTCATTAATGATTTTCTTTTGGTGAATGTTTTGTTAAGTGTTTTAATTAACCCTGAGTTTAGATTTAGTATAAATAAACATATTCAATAAGAAAGGCATCTTAGGATTAATTAAGGTGAATTACTATCACATAACACACAACAATTTATTTCTTTCCACCATGTATACCATGCATATGGATGATCCTAAGCATAGCTATACATGCAAATGTAAAACTTTAGCATACTTTGATGATGAATGCTAAGAGATGTTGTTTAGAAAAAATTGAGTATTTTATGGATGCATGCTTTTTGTTTAAGTAAAAAAGTGGTGCTCTTTTATCCATTAATCAAATACACATTTGCTGTATAAAAGACATAAGAGAGCATGAAGCCATTATTTTCTACACCAAGGGTGTAAGGTACAAGACCTACTAGGGGATACTTAAAGCCTTGCAACACTGGGATGTCCAGACTAATATACCACTTTTCTTAAATACATGTGCATGTACAAAGAAATAAATGAATGAAGAATCATGCAAAAGATTTTTGTTTGATTTGGTTATTTAATTTACATGTGTAATGTGAAGGTTCTTCTTAAGCCATAACATGGAAGTGTATATGAATGGATTTAAGTAAGTGTTATGTTCATTTCAAATGAAATATACACTTTGCAAATCCTATCTAAGTCCATGTTAAGAGAAGAGAAGAAAATCACATAAAGCACATCTTATATTATAATCACATGCAAGCTTCTAAATACTTATAAGTAGCATCACTTCATTTTGCAATATTTTATTTATAGGTTTTGAAAATAATTTTTGGTTTAATAGTGATAATTTCCACTAATATTCTTATCCTTAATCAAAGCATGCAATTTGTCATAAAGAAAACATTTCATTTAATTTGATTTTTCAAAAGATATGAATGCATGATTTCATAAGGCAAATAATCATTTAGCATGCTTGGAAAGAAATAAAGTGATGTAAGCATATGACTTCATTTACCATAATTAATTTCTAAGGATAATCTTATAAGATAAGATTATTCAAAGTGAATCAAAATTATTTTAAAGAGATTTTTGTTTTAGTTTTGAATTTGATTTGAGAATGATTTGTGAGAAAGGGTTTGTTGGTCCTAACCCATTTCCCACATGTGAGAATTAGTTTAGTTTAATTTTTGAACCATTAGATTGATTTTATGTTTCTGTTAGGTTAAGGTATAAATTAAATCCATTAATTACCCCTACGACACCACTTTAACATAATTGATCTAACAATTATGAGCCAACATATGATATGCAACCACATGGATTTTAAATCAATAATGCTCCTAAGAAAAAAAAGAGTACCTAATACAATTGGCTCACAATTATTGATTAATTATTGATTAATTAAGTTAAAGGGTTTAATTAAGTACTTTCATAACCATCCCACACATGTGAGTTGGATTATGATTTCCTTAAGCTTACCTTAGGCTTTTGAACTCCTAAGGATCTACCAAAGATATTGATTAAGTTTTTGGATTAATAATTTTATTTTTTAGTTTTGAGTTGGGTTAATTAAGCTATTTAGTGAAGTGCTTAAATCATTAATCAATTTGTAAATTAATTATGTCTTTATCCAAATGAAATAGACTTAGGGGAAAAGATTTGGAAAAGGAATCCAAATCTCATTCCCCTAAGTCTATCCACTATTTTGAGATGATTAACAAGCTTAATTATTGAATTTATCTCCCTTTAATTTGTTAATTAATCATTTAATTGATTAAAGGAGTGATTAGAGATGGAACAAGCAATTACCTAAATTAATCCAATAATAAATTCCAAGAAAATCATGGGAGGCGGAGGTCATCCAACTACATATGTTTGAGAAACTTGGAATTAATTAAGTAATTAGGGAGTAATTAAGGTTATTAGGTTTTCAATTAAACCATAATTGAATTAAGGTTACAATTTAAAATCCATTGATTTTAATTTTATATTATTCCCCTTTGAATTATCTTTAAAATGAATTGAGTTTATAATTTTTAAATTTTTTACATTTAGTTATGAATTTATGAAGTTTCTATGATTAATAGGTAATTAAATACCCTAATTAATTAACTAATCCCATCGGCACCATGTGGGAAGCTGACGCGATGCGTGCTTTCCACGTGGCATGATGAGATTTGTTATTTAATTTGTCAAATTGGCTGTCGCATCAGTCGGTGGTGCTACGCGCTTTCCCCCGGGCCGTCCGATCAAGGATCAAATGGTCAGGAATAAACCCATGGTTATGAGTGATTAAATTAATGGATCTAATTCATTTAATTAGGACCATCCATATAAAACACATGGGATGAATTGTCCATGATTCATCCCTACCTTTTACTTTGAGGAGGCCGAGTCCTTTGATCCCAGCTCGAGCTGGATAAGGTTGGGATTCAACCCACACCATCTAGAAGCATAGAGAAGAAGATCCAATGGTGGAATTTCAATGGGATTACGATTTCCTTCACAAAGGATCAAAGATTTTTCAACTTAAGCTCAGTTTTAAGTCATACCTTGCCGGAGGCTATCACCGACACTTCCAAGGTGGAGGTAGCTTCATCTAGTAGAGATGAAGCTCTGTTAAAGGTTTCAAGCTTTAATATGAAGTGGATTCTTAATTGACCAAATCTCCCTTCAATGGTTTGCGGTTTCGATCAAACTCCCCCTTCCCATGGCTTGGAGACTTGGGAAAAGCTTTGAGTAAGCTTAACTTGGTGCCTTGATGGTGCCTATCAAGTGAATTTGGATTTGGTTGTGAATTGAGTGAAGTGGAATTTCTCTCCACCTCCCCAGTTTTTAGCTTTAGCAAAATCGAGAAGGAAGAAATGGGGAGAGCTTGGAAATGCTTAGGGAAGCTTGTGAATGCTTGCTTTTGATCCTCTGAGCTCAATGAATGCAAGAGACCTGGTTTGAGTGGAAATGAGGGTGAGTATATCTCCCTTGACTTAGATCGGATGGTCGAAGCTTGTTCTTCCATTTTGGATCAATTGATGAGATTGAATGGGTTATTTAGGTTATTAGGAGCTCCATGTGGTTTGGTTTTGGCAGAGGAGTAGAATGATGGAGGTGCACATGTGTTAAATGAGTGTGGGAGGTGATCCAAGTGAATTTTGATTAGGTGGGTCCGTTTTGGCCTTGGGTTAGGTTTGGCTGACCCAAACCCATTGAGTCATGTGCACCACCTCCTTCAGTGTCCAAATGGTCCACTAGGAGGATGCCAAGTGGCCATGAAAAGGAATTGACCAAATTGTAAGTGGATTTGTCCATAGGTTACCCTTTGACCTAGGGGTAAAATGGTAATTCAGCTTTGACTTTGATTTAGGCAGATTTGAAATGATTGAAACATGGGCTGTGCCAATTTTCAATAAATTTGGAATTGATTTGAAATGATTTGGTTCAAGTTGACCCATTTAGGTCAAAATGGGTCAACTTATGTCAAGTAGACCAATTGGTCAAACTAGGTCAAACCAAGGGTCAGATTAAGTTCATATGACCATTTGAAGTATTTTGGTATCATTGGTTTGGTTCAATTTGATTTATATTTACTTTTGGTTCATTTGAGTTCACTTAGGTCAAATGGGTCAAGTTGACCAATTTGACCTATTTTTCCCAATTAAGTTAGGTCATGGGTTGGTTTAGGTTTGGTTGGTCATTTAAAATGCATTGCAAGCTTTGGTTACAATCAGTTTTGATTTAGTTTGATTTCAAGTTGATTTGACCTTTTAGGTCAAGTTGGATTCATGGTCAATTAGGCTTGGTTGGGTCTAGTTGGCCAATTGAGGCTTTGGTCAAGTTCAACAAATGATTTATAATGAATTTGACCCATTGGTTGCAATCAATTTAGCTTAGATCATGATTTGACCCATTTTGACTTTTTAGGTCAAGTTGGGTTAACTTGGGTCAAGTGGCCAATTTGGCTAGGTTAGGCTCAATTGATGGCTTGAACATGTTCAATCATTGATGATGGATTGGTTTAGATCAATGGTTTCAATCAGTTTGGCCTATAGCAGATTTTGACTAGTTTGGGTTTCATTTTGGTTAAGTGTTTACTTAGTCAATGGCTAGGTTTGACACAATTTGGGTGATTGATCATTCCATGATGATTGTTGCTCATAATGTGAGGCTTAGATGGGCTTAGTTCAATCCAATTTGGGTTGGATTAGAATTTGGCTCAAAAATGTGTTTTAGGTCACTTTGGGTTAAGTGATCCTAAGTGGGTCAATTGACTTGATCAAGGCTTGATTCAAGTTTGGTTGAACTCACATATGGACTTATGATTGAGATATAAATCCAATTGCAAGTGATTTGTAGTCATATAAGTTTTGATTCATTTCATAATTTTAAGTCAAAAGGGTGAACATGAATTTGACTTGGGTTGGTTTGATTTTGATTTGGTGATTGAAGTTTGTGTTTATATTTGTATTCATGATTGAAGGATTGATTGAATCATGAAGAAAATCTAAGGGTTTGGATTTATTTGAGTTTGATTTGGCTAAGTTCAAGAATTTGACTTGAAATGGCATGGGTTGGATTTAGGTTAGATTTGGATTTGAATTTTGAATTTGATTTTGGTTATTTGAATTTACATTTCATCTATATTTCTGAATATAAATTAAAATATAAATGGGTTATGAGAAAATCTTTTGAATTTGGAGTGATTTGAATTTGGTTTGAGCTAAGTCTATAAGATGAAATCAAAATGATTTAGGAAAGATTTTAGATTTGGAATTGATCATGGATTTCAAACATTTGGAATTGATTCATGATTTGGATTTTGGAATTGATTTGAATTTGAGAAAATAAATTAAGTTGAAATTGATTTAATATTTGATTTGGAATTTATTAGAGTTTGAAGTTGATTTAAAGTTGAAGTTGATTTGAGAGAAGGAAGTAAGGATTTAGTTCAAGCTATAGGGTAGGCAAGTCATCCTAATACCCCTAAGGCATAATCTATTCCTATGGATAACTCTTCTAAGTCTTTAGGGTTAGGTTAAGTGTTCACCTAATCACTAGAAGTGTCATAAGACTAAGGAACTCTTAGCATCTAGAGGAGTCCTATGTCTAAGGTGGGTAAGTTGAGAGCTCACTCTAAAAGTGAGGTCAACAATATCCTAAGGCCAAATCACTTTCAAAAACAAATCAATCTTAATTTAATGCAATCAATCACATGTAAATAATAATGAGTCAATTTAAGAAGATTTTTGAATTAATTATATCAATTAATTCAATATAAAAATAATGAAAAAGGGGCCAGCCAACAATTTTCATAAAGGAGAAAATCAAAATAGGAAATTGTATAAATATAAAACTCATTGAAATTTTAATTTGAATTATCTTAAATTAATTCAAATAAACTTAAATTAATGAAATTAAAGTATGATAAGGTCGACGAAGCATTGTTAAAAAGAGATATATCATTTTTGAAAATAAATAAAGATAATTTGTTTGAAATTCAAAGAATTCAAATTTAAAATTCAAATAATTTTAAATTTTGAAATTCCATAAAATGAAGGGGAAAATCAAATTAAATTCCTAAGCCCAAAATCATCAAAATAGATCAACCAAAATTAAATTGGCAAGATAATTTTATAGGAGAGAGAAAGTAAAATGATAGGAGACAGAAATTAAATAATATGGATAATTCAAGAATAATTTCACTCTCATGGAAAAATAAATAGGTAATAAATAAGACCAAGCATAAAAAGAGTTAAATGAAGTGTGAAATAAATCAAACTCACTTTAAAACATAATAGATAAAGCTTAAACTCATGTAACTCTTTAAATTATCCGAAAGGATAATTTAAAGATTAGCTAAAGACATCACATGAATAAAATATGAAAAATTATGCAAAAATTTAAATAAATGATATGAAATTATTTAAATCATTTTTTTTATTATTGAGCTCTTATTTTTCTTATTATTGCAGAACCTAGGAAGATTCTCAAAGTGGCCTTATTTAATTATCTTGACTTTCTAAATTTGAATGAGCTTATTGAGTTTAATGAGCTTCTTTAAACACTTACAATAAAATATTAGTTCCATCCAATCATAGGTTTGTTATTATCAAAATCAATTTCATAAGCAATATGGCTCATGGTGTCAATGAAGCTTACACAATTGAAATAAGCTCTTCAACCCTTCTCTCAGTACCATTGATCTGATCATCTTTTAGTCTTTATTGATGCAACTGTCATTGGGATAAGTCAATTTTGAATTGAAAACCTCATCCAACAATTTTAGTTATGTTAGATGGGGTTAATATATGTATTGGAGAGATTTGTAATTTTGAGGAGGAATGTCTTGTTTAGTTGAACTTCACAGAAAGTGAGCAAAAATGCATTTTGAAGATGTTGGATGAACCTTACTTTGCCATGCTAGTGATAAAAGGTTCTTAAAAATTTATATTGAGTTCATTTTATTTAATTTATTTTAAACAACTTCTTTGGTTGATTCTTCTTACATATTGGCGGTCTAATAAAGGTTTTAGGACCTATTAGAGTGAGGTCGTAAAACTAAAGGATATTGGCCACACTTGTTTAAGGATGAAATAGACAAGGTGCCCAATGGAAGGAATGATAGTCTTAAACATACTTAAACACAACATAAGTCCACTATCGATGTTTAGAGATAATGATTGACTACTAAAGATGTAGGGAAGAACACTCCCCAGCAGAGTCACCAGAAAATCTGTGGTGTTTTAATTTGGAGTTGTAAGGAGACCACACAGATCTTAGGTGGTACTTATTGAAGCAATCGGGTGCGACATTAAGATATGATGTACTATCTCGAAAGATAAAAATATCACCCTATAATAGACTTAATCACCTAATAAGGACCCCTAAGGCAGATGGGTCTACATATATACCATAGATCTTTTCCCTACTTCATATGGATAAGTAAAGTAAGTTTTATTTTATGCCAGATTCTTTTGTTTCCTATGGAAGTAAGATCCCATAGTTAATTACATCTTATGAAATATGAGTTTCCTAAGAACAACTTTGATTAAAATAGTCAATAAGTATCTCCAAAGATTTTAAAGCTAGACGATCAAAGGATTAGGTACTTATCAAAAATTAAGTTGGAAAGTTCAAATGGAAAGACTTATTTTTAAATTCCATAAGAAGATAAGTAGGCAGACCAAGATTAGTGAGTGCTCTGATCTACCTTAGAATGAGGCTTTATATTTTTGAAAGAGAGAATTTGCTTTTGTTTCAATTGAAATCTCATTAAAATGCTAAGGCTTATAGTCCAACAACACAAGATTGTGTAAATGATTAAGAGGTGAGGACTTATACTCATAGCTTGAAGAAAATAAGTAGCTTTGGAACCTAAATCTATAATTCTTTAGCACAAGCTAGATGCATGACTTAAGTCTAATAAAAAAATGGGAAATAATAGTTTACTTCCACAAGAGAAAATAGGCACATCCCAACTCTTCTAGACTTACAATCGCTACGAGTGGTCGCCAGCTAACACCTCATACGCTTTAAAACTATATAGGCCAGTCTTATGTGGATGTAATATAGCTAGGATATTATTTAATTAGGAAGGAAGATAAGGTCTTAAACATCGCTCCCTAAGAGACTAGATAATGTTTGATATGCAAGCATGCCTTTGACTAAAGTTTAAAAAAAATTTACAAATTTGGAATTATTTTGGCACATTCATTTTGGACCAAGGCTTAGGATAATTATGCTTATATGGATGATGAAATTAATTTATGGGCTAAATGAATTAGAAGAGGTGTTCTCCACTATAAGGGATTGCTCTCAAATGTCAAGCATATGCCTTATCATGCAAGAGTGGATACCCTCCCAATTCAAGAGTGGCACAACATGATATGCATGGTGCGATAACATACAACATTCAACTAAGGGGTTGCTAAATCTTTTATTATCTTGGTGAAGAACCTAGGCTTTAAAATGAGATTAAGAGTTGTATTAAAATTTAGTTATGAGTTATTTAGTGATGATAGAAATTTTAATTTTATCCTAAAGAGGTTACCGAATCCAGACCATACATCAAATCATCACACTTTAAGAAATTTATAAAAACATGTCATTTATATTGCATATACTAGACATAATAATCAAACATTGGAATTTCATAAAAGAATAAAAGGCCAGTGCGATCGGGTACCATCGTACACCCCAAAAAAGAGAAAGCATTGTTTAGCCAAGATCTACCCTTATACAACCCAAATTATAATTTAATTTTATAAATAAAAATAATGTTATGAGGATCTTCAATCCTTGTTCTTTCTTTTCTTATTTAGATCTATTTGCTCCAAGCTTCAGAGGGCCTCCTAGGTCTTTGCCTTCTAACTACTGCTCATCCTAAACCCCATAGCACTAATCCTAATACTATCACAAAAATTACATATTTATGAAAAAAAATGAAATCTAACTACATTTGAAAATAGATGTTAGTTAATCAAAAATACAAGCCAATTAATTATAATATACATATTTGGATTTAGAACAATACACTTCAGCAGCCAAGCTCATCTGTCCGAATTGGATTATTCTTAGTAGCATAAGCAGTTCCTACAAGTAAGAGCATTTATATTTATTTATTATTATAATGGCCCCTTTAGCATAATCCCTTGCATAAAATATTCTTAGGCTACTAATGACCTAACGTCCAATCTATGCACAAATAATCCTAACATCTTGTATAAAGCATTACATCATAAAATAAAATACATCACCATAACATACATCCGCCTAACTTAGCACTAGAATTGATGACCTAGCATCCTAATGTGCGTGCTAAAGTTTACTGTGGTGTGTCTTAATTAGGCTTTAGAAGTATGATTTTATATAGTTTTAGAACTATTTAAATTAATCGTTAGGGGTGGTTCCACTTCAAATCTTTTTAATAAATTGATTGATTTTAAGTTACATTTTATTTTATTTTATTTTATACCTACGTAAGACCTCATTATTATAAAGGGAAGAAAGAGATTTGACTTCTTTATCCCTATCATAAGTTATTTTCTAAAGGTATCTTATCATGGATTTAGTTTCCTTAGTGAACCATTTATGAACATTTTATTAAACCTAAGTTTAGATTAATTTTAAGGAATCTCATTCAAAGATGAAAGGCATCTTAGAATTAATTAAATTGAGTCACTATCACATGAGTAACATTCCACTACTTCTTTCCATTATCAATCACATACGCACTCTTTCATTTTCTTTCATTTTCTTCTTTGTTCTTAATCTTTGATTTAATATACATATTTATACATGCAATACATATTCATATTTTACACACTTGATGATCATTAATGCATTAATTTAGAAGAAAAGAAAGATTTCATTTCATAGCTAAGCATATGCAAACATGTATTAGAAATTTAGGCAAGTATGTGCCATTGTTAAACCAAGGGAGTGACATTATTTAAGACCTCCTTGGGGTAACTTAAAGCCTCGTGTTCTTGGGATGTATAGACTATATATTTCTAATTCTAATACATGTGAGCATATCCATAAGCATAAGAATAAAATCATGCAAGGGTTATGTAAAAATAAATTCTCTATTCATATAAAGTTTAATGTCATGAAAAGTAAAGTTTTGCCCCAAATACTATCACATGTATGCACATCAATGAAATTAAGCAAATACATGCCATTATTAAACCAGGGAAGTGAGATTATCTAAGACCTCCATGGGGCTACTTAAAGTCTCATGTTCCCAGGATGTCCAGACTATATTCTTGCCAACTCAAATATATGTAAACACACACATGAAACATAAAGATAAAACAATCCTTTATTATCTTTAAATTATAACTAAATAGAAATTTTATTAAGCATTTATAGCCAACATTAATTTAAACTTCACATATTTTTATTCATTATTATCTTATAGTTTCAAAAATAATTTAATATTTATTAGTGATAATAGCCACATTATATAATAACATTTATCCAACACATGCAACTTAAATGTAATCATATTCTTTTAATTCCCTTAAAAAAACATGAACATATGAAATAAATGACATGCACAATTGTAATAATTGAAAAGAATTAATTAAAATTTTCCACATAGCATACTCAATTACATTAAGTCCTAAGGATAATCAAGTCAAATAAACACTCCTTAACACTAATCAAAGTTCTTATAAGATTTAATTTTGATTTTAAGTTGTTAAAACCTAAAGAGGAGAAATGATACTTAATATTTACCTCATCCCATGTTGGTGATTTAATATATTTAAAGAAGGAAATTAAATTGATTTTATGAGTTTATTAGGTTCAAGCCATTAAGCATATCAACTTAATTACCCTTCCTTAAACTTCTTTAATTTAATTAACCACTTGATCAGGAGCCTTCAATGATATGATTTTAGGAAAACAAAATTTGCAATGCACCTAAAAAAGTTTAATACAATTAGGCTCATGCTTAAGAGTTAATTAGATTAAAGAAGAAAATAATCTAAGCTAAATGCTCTTATGATTTTTCCACACGAAAGGGATAATCATAATTTTTTAATGACTTTATGTTATTAAACACATAAAGAAAAAATTAATGGATTATATTTGACTTACCTAAACCAATTGTTAATTTTATTTTATCATTAATGTTCCTAATTATTATATAATTATTAAACATGTTTATTAACCCTTTTAAGGAAATATACTTAGAAAATAATTAGGAAAGGGGGCCAAGTTATTTCTCCTCATTATCTCCACTTTACATTGATTAATGAATGGAAATTATCTAATTTTTTACTATTTACCAATTTAATAATCATTTAATTAACTAAAGAGTGTAATTAGGATTGAAATTCCAAATTCTTCAAATTACATGGAAAATAATTCCAAGAAAATTATAAGAGGCAAAAAACATCCCGTAGAATCATCCCACCAAATTTGAAATTAATTAGCCAAGGAATTTTCTTTTATTTAAGGTAATTAGCCTAAGCTTCAAACCTTAATTAAGCATTATTCATTGAGTGTTTACTAGGGATTTTATTTTTCTTAAATTCTCCTCTATCTTGGAGAGACAAAAGGAAAATCTTCTTTTAATAAAAATAGTTGGTGGTGGTGTCAGAGTGTGTAAGAAAAGATAAGAATTAAGAAGTATTGTTATAAAACTTGGTTTAGATGTAAAAACTCAAAGAATTGAGAAAAATATAAAGTGGCCTGTAGAGATTCTAAGAAATCAATATATAATGCAAAAAATTTAGCTTTTAGTGATTTGTACAATTGATTAGATACCAAAGAAGGTGAAAGATGTATGTATAAGTTAGCCAACTAAAGAGATAGGAGAAGTAAAGACCTAGGTCAAGTGAGGTGTATTAAGGATGAAAATAATAAAGTGTTTTTCTTAGAAAAGGATATTGAAAATAGGTGGATGAGATATTTTAATAAACTTTTCAATGAAGGATCTGAAAGTATGATTGATTTTAGCAACCTTCATACCCTAAACAAAAATAAAAAAAATTATTTTTATCATCGTTTTAGTAAATCTGAAGTTATAGAAGCTTTAAAATAAAAAAAATGTGGAAAAGCAGTAGGACCTAATGATATTCCAATAGAAGTGTGAAAATGTTTAGGAGATCAAAGAATTTCTTGGCTAACAAATATTTTTAATATTATTTTAAAGACTAAAAAGATGTCAGATTAGTGGAGGAAGAGTTTATTGGTTCCTCTATTTAAGAATAAAGGTGATACACAAGAGTGTGGAAATTATAGAGGAATTAAGTTAATGTGCCATACGTTAAATTATAGGAGAGAGTAATTGAGCATAGGCTACGATGTGATACAAAAGTTTTTCATAATCAATTTGGTTTCATGCCAAGTAGATCTACTATGGATGCTATATATTTGTTAAGAGGTTTGATGGAGAAGTATAGAGAAAGTAAAGAGGATCTACAAATGATATTTATTGATTTAGAGAAAGCTTATGATAAATTTTCAAGAGATATTCTTTGAAGAGTTCTAGAATAGAAAGGAGTTAATATTGGTTATATTCAAGTCATTAAGGATATGTATACTAGAGTTGTTACTTGTGTCTAAACACAAGAAGGATTGGCAAAATATTTTCCTATTTTAGTTGGATTACATCAAGGATCAACTTTAAGCCCTTATCTTTCTGCTTTAGTTATGGATGTTCTTATTAGGCATTTACAAAAAGATGTACCTTGGTGTATGCTTTTTGCTGATGACATTGTTCTTATTGATAAGGCTAGAGAGGGAGTCCAAGAGAAACTTGAATTATGGAGGTCAACATTAGAGTCTAAAGGTTTTCATTTAATTAGATCTAAAACTGAATATATGAAGTGTAATCTTAGTTGTAGAAGTTCTAGTGGTAGTCTTGTGACATTAGGTGAACAAGTCATTAATAAGAGTGAGTGATTCAAATATTTAGGCTCTACTATTTAAAATGATGGTGAAATAAATAGAGATGTTATTAGTAGAATTCTAGTTGGATGGTTGAAGTGGAGGAATGCATCTGGCCTGTTGTGCGATAGAAAAGTTCAACTTAAACTTAAGAGAAAATTTTATAAGATGGTGGTAAGACCTGCAATGACTTATGGTGCAGAATGTTGGCCAATAAAAGAGAAGCATAAGACTAAGTTATGTGTTACAGAGATGAGAATGCTTGTGGATGAGTGGCTTTACTCTTAGAGATAAAATGCAAAATGAGTATGTTTGGGAAAAGTTGGAGCAGCTCCAGTGGCAAATAAGATTAGAGAGAGTCACCTTAGATGGTTTGGCCACATAAAGCGTTGGCCATTTGATGACCCGATTAGGAGAGTAGAAGCATTAGATTTGTCTTATGTTAAGAAAGGTAGAGGTAGACCTAAAAAGACTTGGTTAAGATGTATAAAAAATAACCTTAGTATACATGAATTTAATGAGAATTTGACACATAATAGGACACAATGGAGATGAAGGATTCATGTAGTCGACCCCACTTAGTGGGATAAAGGCTTGTTGTTGTTGTTGTTATTATTGTTGTCTCCTTTGGGTAACCATTCCAAAATGGGTTTATTTACATTATTTGGATTTTTCTATAATTAGTTATGATTGTTTGAAGTTCTAGACATTTAATTACATTTTTAAACCTTAATTAAACCTTTAAATCTTCAGTGCCACACATATGCTGATGCGACAGCACTTTCCATGTGGTGTTGATTGTCTAGTTTAATCATTTGATGCAATAGCTAACTTAGTGGCGACGAATGCAATTTTGTCTCGACTGTCCTATCCAAGATCGGATGTTGAGATTCATGCTATGATTTGAAATAAGTTGAATCATAATTTCTAATGCAATTAATCAGGGCCATCTATTCTAATCAGGCGAAATTGAAGGAAAGAGATCCTTCGTCTTGCGAGCACCAGAAGTCAGACACCGTCTGCCTTCAACCACTCGATCTGAGCTCATTGAAGCACATTTGATGGTGAAATCAGCTCCAAAATGATTAGGGAATGAATCTAGGGAGATCCTACGATGGAGATCGCACTAAGACATGATTCACTTCATGAAAAACCAACATCTACAAGCTGAGACTATGGTTGCCAAATTTTTGCCTTGTAGCTTTGTCTTGAAGAGACAAAGCCTAGTTAAGAAGATCTCGAGCCGCCTCCTTGTCTATCGATTTGTAGACCAAACTTCATCAAAAAAACTCATCAGAGTTGGCCTAAGGATGCCTTTTGGTGGTCGAATCACTCAGGAAATGATTTATTTTGGCTTGTTGGAGTGAGCTGAAGGTGTGGAGATTTGGAAAGTTTGACAGACGGATCTCTCAGGTACGATCGGGGAGCAAGTCTCACCGATGGTGGAGTACACGAGGAGCTCAGGAGAAGGTATGGGAATGTCTAGAATTATCTAGGGAAGCTTTGTGTTGAGTTTGAATGGATGGGGAGGACTATACTCTCCTCCCCAACTGAACTATGGGTTGAGATTAGTTCAGCCTTCAATAGTCTTCTGGCTGGGGTAGGTGGCCGGAGATGGCAGGATACTACTGAGATGGCAGGGGATGAGAGGCTGGGGGAGTGTAGTGTGCTGGCATGAGGTGTACACACTCCATTAGGTGGACCAATTGTTGCCCATGGGTGAACTCACCCTCTCTTGGCTAAAGGTTGAGTCAAACAGCTTGGGTTAGGTTGGGTTAGTGGTTCTCTATCCAAGAAGAGCTAAAGGTGGCTCCATAGGGTAAGGGGGTGGAGAAACCACCCAAATGGGGATTTTGTCCTATTTTGGTGGCTTGGTTCAATGGTTTTGACCCAAATGAGGTTCACCATGTGTTGGGCCCACTTGGGAAAGCCCATGGAGACCAAAGGATAGGTCATGCCAAGTTTGGTTGGGTTTAGCTCAATTTGACCCATATGGATCAAATGGGTCAAGTTGGACTAAGTTGACCATTTTGACCAAATTGGTTTGAGCATGACTTAGGTGAGTTCAATTGGTCATTTGGAGTGAATGAGTGCAATTGGTTTGATTCAATTTAGAATAGATTTGAATTTGGAAAATATGGTTAAATTTGGGTCAAATGAGTCATGTTGATCAATTTGACTAAATTGGCTTGAGCATGGGTTAGGTCTATATTTAATTGATCATTGGTGATTGATTGGAAGAGTTGAATTGAATTGATTTGGGCTATAGAGTGATTTGGTTCAATTTGACTCTTTAGGTCAAATTTGGCTAAGTAGGCTAATTAGGTTAGGTTGATCAATTTTGGTTCAATTGAGGGTTGGATCATGTTTAATATTCAATTGGTGATTGATTGTAAGCAATGGTTTCAGCCATTTGGTCTAAGATTTGATTTGGTTCAATTTGACCTTTTAGGTCAAATTGGGTCAAAGGGTCAAATTGACTTAATTAGGGATTGGATGGCTTGATTTGATCCAATGGTAGTTTAATAAGAATTTGGTTTAATAACCCCTTTTTGGTCACTTTGGGTTAAGTGACTTAGTCAAGCCAACTTGGACCAATTTGGGTTATGGATGGTTGGGATGTGTTCAATGATAAATTTGAGGTTGATTGGTCTCTTTGATTGCAATTGATTTCGGCTTAATCAGGATTTATCTCATTTGAACCCTTCAGGTCAAATGGGCTAACTTGGGTTGATCACATTTCTTTGATTCAATTTGCTTGATAGCAAGTGTTGGAGTGATTTGAAATGATCCATTGAATAGTTAGAGTGATTGAGAAAATCAAATTAGATTTAATTTATATGAATGGGTTTGAATTGAGTTATAGGATTATAGTGGAGTTAACTTGGGTTAAGATCCAAGTTAACTTGGTTTGGAGATTGGATTAGAAAATAAATTCAATTAAGACTAATTGAATAGGTTGGGGTTGGTTTACCTCCATCTACATGAGCTTAAATTTGGATGAGTGAATGGCCATGAGTTTTGGTTCAAGCATTAGGATAGGTGAAACTTATTTTTCCTAAGGAAAATTCTAGGCTTAGGATTATACCCTATAAGTCTTTAGGATTAGGTTTAGTATTCCTTTATCACTAGAGGTGTCCTATCACTAAAGAAATCCAAGTGTCTAGAAGGTTCCTAGACCTAAGATGGGAAGGATTAATCCTCACTCCAAAAGTGAGGTCAATAATATTATTTTATATTGCATGTCTAGGATTGTTTGTCTATTAGACTGGATGGTAGGGAGTTCTTTTTAGAACTAATATTATCTTATGTAGGGTGATATGTTAAAAAGGACCACTATCATAAATAAATTAAAATTATTTTTTTCTTCCAGGTATGCTTAAGCCCTTAAGCATAGCATAAAGGATATGTGGGCTTGCAAGCAAATGTTTGTGAAATATAATTGCTCTATGCTATTTGTATTTTCTTGACATTTATTTTGTAGGGCTTATGCTTTATTTTAAATTTGAAATGTAAATTTGATCTTAGAATTCGGTTATCATCTTTTAGGTCTAGGAGTAGTAGCAGTTGACCCTACCAATGATGGGTGCGGAGGTCCCCAATGAAACTCAATGTTACTCCCTAAAGAAGGAGACAATCTTGGAAAAAAGGCCCATGGATCTAAACTTGTACTTCTAGGTTGGCTTGTATAAGGGAAGAGCATGGCTCCCTATTTGGTCTTTCTTCCAGGGTGTACAGTGGTACCAGGCCATATTGGCCTTTCTTTAAATTATGTTGGCTTGATTTATTTTGGCTGGACAATAGAATCAACCTACTTTTCTATGTTTCTTTCTATGTTGTGCTTTCTATGATGAATGTCTGGACATAGGCTCATAGAAAAAAAAAATTAAATTTTCTACCTAATTAAATCTAATCAACTCTAACACAAAAATAAAGAAACTTGAAATCTCACCTAAATTAAAGCCTTAGGGAAAACCTAAAATCAATTAGAAATAATTAGCTCTCTAAAATCATACAATCATGTTGCTCTAAATTCTTAAATTAAGGACTTCACCCATTGCACATAAGGGACATCTAACTGGTGAGGATGGCAGCCTACATGGGGAAGTCTATTTTATCTTATTGATTTAGCCAATAACCAATTCTAATTGCATGACATTTAGGCATAAAAATGCATGCCCAAGACATCATAAAATTCTTGAGTAAAAAAATTTTAAATCTGACAAATGTGCATTACTTAGATGCATTTTATACCTTACATGATCTTAGGGATTAAGGAGTGAGTCCAAGTTCTTAGATTCATTCCTAAAAATACAATAGCCTAGCCATCTTACATACATAAGACTTAGCATCATGGATTTAAAATACGCTTAGGTGGTGTTAGTTGGCAACACTTTCAGGCTGGTTGTAAGTCTAGAAAAGTCTGGGAAAGGTTTGTTCCATCAAGTGAGAGGAATGACCGATAATTTCTAAAATGAAATTAGGTCGAGCATCTAACTTATGTTAGAAGAATGAATAAACTTAGGTTTTGAAACATCCTCCTCGGAGTAAGTTCTTAACCTTAGGAATTTTTGTAGTCTTGTGCTACTAGAACTTAGGCCCTATACTTCCAAGAAAATATCAACTCAAAATCTAAATTAAATTTGAAAATTGAAAGCCCAATGATAGGATAGTTAAAATGCATACTAGGCATCCTAGTATCAATATGCATTTCTTACTTAATCTCATTTAGCCTCCAAAAATAACTATTTCCACTTTAGATCATTCACAATTGAAATTCTAAATACCATTCTTTTGAAACCCAACTTAAAAATCCATAAAAATAATGACTTATTTCTTTAATTGAGAGTATTCTTAGGAAGAGACCCTTCTTCCTGAGATATAATTAATTATAAGGAATTTCCTTTATAGGGAACCATGAACCCAGTTTAAAATAAACCATGTTCTACTTCCCATGTAGTTAAGGGAAAAACTCTCTCGTATCTGAAAGACTTATTAGCCTTAAGAGTCTTTTATTAAATAATTGAATCCATTATAGGATAACATGTTTACATTTTGAGATTATGTTTATTACTTAATGATGCATTTTATCATTCAAATAAGAAATTCCTAAATCTTATGTGGTGTCATAAATTTTCCCTACAGTGTGTAGGAAACTCATTTTTCTTCATGCCCTCCCATGTGAATACAAAAATATATATATTTATCCTCATGCTCACATTTCTCTTTCTTTATTTCCTTATTTTTGGCATGCCCTTTTCTTTAGTAGTTCAAAAAATTTTGAATGGATATGGTGTGTGGGGGAGGTGAGCTAACTCATTTTGGGATATGTCTTGAGTTGATTCAACTTAACCCAAATTAAGTTAGGTTGCGTCAAATGAGTCTTATTTTCCCAATTGATTTAAGGTTAACTTTAAATTATATTAAACTAATTATTTATAATACCTATGATTAATTAATGTGATTTAACTTAAGCCTAAATCAACTCAATTTAACCTAAATAAGTCAAATTGGGCCAATTTGGGTTCACTTAGGTCCATGGGCCAAATTGACCAAATTAGACAAATTAGAGCCAAATGATAGTTAAATAGAATTTAATTAAGTTTTAAAAGTAATTTAAAATAATTAATTTGATTTAATTTTAATACATTTTTATTTTATTTTAATTTATTTTGATTTTGACTTGATAGGCTCATATAGGTCAATTTGGGTCAGATTAACCAATTGACCAAATTGGCTAAATTGGGTACCATTGAGAATTAAGTCATATTCAATAATCAACTTAAGATTAATTTTAGGTATTAATTTTGTTTAATTTAGGTTGAGTTAAGTTTTGATTTAAACCCATTTTTGATCTAAATTGGGCTTAATGGGTCAAATTGGGTTCACAAGGGTTAAATGACCAATATGACCCAAATTGAAGTGTGTTCAAGCTTCAATTATGTCTGATTGAGTATTTTAAATAATTTGAATTAATTTATTTTAATTAATTTGTATTTGATTTTAATTTGGATCTATTTTTGGCAGATTTGAGCTTAATGGGTTAAATCGGGGTTTACTTTGGTCAAATGACTAATTTTGTCAAATCAAACCCAAGAAAAATTTAAATTATGTTCAAATATAATTTTAAACTAGATTAATAATTAATTATTTTAGTATTCTATTTGTAGTATTTTAATTTGGAGTCGTGTGGACACTATGTAGATCTTAGGGAGTACTTCTTGAAGTGATCAGGTACAACATCAAGGTATGATGTACCATCTTGAATGATGGAAATATCACCCTATAATAGACCTAATCACCTAATAAGGACTCCTAATATAGATGGGTCTTCATATATACTAGAGATCTTTCCCCTACTTTACATGAAAAAGTAAAGTAGGGTTTATTTTAAGTCATGTTCTTTAGCTCCCTATGGAAGCAAGCTTCCATAGTTAATCACATCTTAAGAAATAGGGATTTCCTAAGAAAACTCTTGATTAAAGTAGCCAATCAATTATCCCCAAAGATTTTAAGGTTATACTATCAAAGGATTGGGTATATTAGAAAATCTAGTGGGGATGTTCAATTGGAAAAAAATTACTTTTTAAATTCCAAAAGAAGATAAGTAGGGAGCACTCATGATACTAAGAAGCCTAACGAGTACTCCAATCTATCCTGTAGTGAGGCTTTATCTTTTTGAAAGAGATTTTATTTTATTTGAGTTGAATTTTTATTAGAATGGTAGGGCTTATAATACATCAACTGAAGATTGTGGATGTGCTGCTAAGAAATCTGTGAGTGCTTATCCTTTCACCGCATGGAGTGGTACAAATGTGATGTTGAACTATGATAATATCATCGACCATCATGCCAACCATCCAGATATTATCGGTCGTGTCATGAGATATTGCAGTGGGTTGATTCTAGAAATTATGTTTACTATATAAGAGAGCATATAGTGTCATATCTTCTAGAAAGCAAAGATTTAAGCTAGGCAATGCTTCTTAATGGGTAGATAGTTTGCTTCAACAAGTATTAAATGATGGCTAAGATAGTATAGTGCATTCTCTTTCCCTTCATCATTGGCTTGGGCCAACAAAACATCAAAGGAGTCATCTAATGCGGTAGTGTAGAGTATAAGCGACATGCCCGGGATAAGGGTGGCTAGGGTTGGTGGCATTAGATATTATTTGATGCTCTCGAAGGCATGCTGGCACTAGTCATCCCACTTAAACTTGCAATCCTTCTTGACCAGCATTGAGAATGGCTGGTATCTGCTTGATAAGTTGGATATAAAGCATCTTAGATAGACCAACCTCCCTTGGAATGACCTGTGTTGAGTTAGACTTTAGGGGGGGGGCATTTCTAATATCACTTTAATCTTCTTCAATCAATTCTGATTTCACAGTGTTGGATAACGAACCCAAGAAACTTCCCTGAAGCTACTATGAATGCACACTTTAGAAGGTTCATTTTGATGTTATATTATCTTAACTGCTCAAAAATTACTCTCAAGTTAAAGAGATGGTATTTCTTTTCTTTACTTTTGACCATGAGATCATCAACGTAACATTCAACTTGATAATGAATGAGTTCATCGAAGAATCGAGTCATGGCCCGCTAGTATGTGTGGCACTAACATTTTTAAGGCCAAAAGGTATGACTTTATAGCAATAAATTTTGATCCGGGTTCTGAAGGAAGTGTTTCTTTCATCTTCAGGTGCCATCTTTATTTTGTCGTATCTTGATGAACCATCTATGAAAGAGAATATTGTATGAAATAAGGTATTATCCACTATCAATTCTGGTATTGGTTGTGGAAATTTGTCTTTTGGACAAGCCTTATTAATATCCCTAAAATCGATACATATGGGAATTTGGCCATTCTTCTTCTTAATTGGGACAACACTAGCAACCAACTGGGGTATTTTTCATCCTGGATGAAACCAACATTGATTAGTTTCTTGACTTCAAAAATGACATGTTACTCAATATCTAATTGCATGTATCTAGGAGCTTGCTTGGTAGGGTTTGCATTAGGATGTATCACTAGCTTATGGACCGCTACGTCAAGAGCCAATTCTAGCATTTCTTCATAGCTCTATGCAAAGCAATCCTTAAACTCAGTGAGTAGCCTAACTAAGTCATTAGTTTCAATTTCATTCAACAGGGAGTTGATGTATGTCGGACATGGGTTGTCTTCAGTTCCCATGTTAATTTCTTTGAGTTCATCTATATTTGATTTAATTTCTTTTTTTAATTTTGGAGGTGCATCCTTGACTTGGAAATCATCTAGATCATCTGAAATTTTTAAGCACTCCTCTTCATATGAGTTGATGTGATTTGAAAAGAACCTATTAGATTTTAAATGATTGGTGATGACCAAATAGTAATCATCATCATTGATTGGGGCCCACCATACTGAAGCCTAGTCCTGGTCTTGATTAAGAAATTTTGCATTTATTATTATAGAGCCTTTCAAAGTATTTTGACCTATGCTTAGACCATGTATGTGGAATTAAACCTTTCTTTTCTGGAATATGAACACAAGGTTAGTATCAATCAGAAGGCAATTCTATTAATTCTTTATATGAATCATCTTAAAGTTCTAGATAAACTTCTTGACTTGAGGATGCATCTCCTAGATAGAACTTCTAGATATTTGAGCTTGTACAAGACTTAGGGGATTCTTTAACAACCAAACCCTTAACATTTTATGAGGAAAGTGGGGTTAGAGTTAAAGTTCTCCTCTGATGCCTGAGAATTTTACATAATAAGGACTTGGATACATTTATGCTTTTCTTGGGAATCTAGTCTTCATCATTGTCTAGCTCGAGTGTCACCTCCAATGGGATCTACTATTAAGAAAAGCTGGTGTGCTAACTATTGGACTCATTCTCTGAACTAAATTCTAAGTATATGTAGATAGCAGGTGCACTCTTGTACTCATGGAAGCTAGAATGAATCTCCTAGAATGTGGTAAGTATGGAGGCCTTCCACCTCAGGGACTCCCTCTGGAGTTGCCTCTTCCTCATCCTAGTGGAGGTCGAGTCATTCTCTCCACTTGTTTGAATGATGTAACGAACTATGGGTGGAATCTAATCTCAAGCTCCACCTTTTTCCCTAAGGTCTTCTTCTCGTTCCCCATTCTTTTCCTTTTGAATTTCTTTTCCATTTTCTTTTTCTTTTCTTTCTTTCTTTCTTTTCTTTTTCTTTCTCTTTTTCATTTTGACTAAGGTCACGAGAGAAGACATTTTATTTCTTTGGCAGATAGTAAGTCGCATCCTCATAGATCTCAACCTCATGAACTACAAAGGGTTTGAGATCTCCTATGACATAATACTCGATTCCACCTCTTAGGAAATTGATACACTAATGTAAACAAGATGAAACCATGCTATTCTCATGTATCAATGATCTTCCAAGCAAAGCACTGAAGGATATATTTGAGACTATTATGTGAAACTTGGCTTCAATCTTTCAATCATAAATCTCTAAAGGCAACATTATGAAGCCTAAGGCCCTCCCGCCTCGTTCATTGAATCCTTTCGACATCATCCTCTTCACTTGGAATTTGGAGATGTCGATCCTCAAGTATGCAAGATTTCTTAGACTCATAATGTTAACCGATGCACCTGGATCAATTGGAACTCTGGATATCCTAAATATACCAACATCCATTATAATGTAGAGAGGACGGTTGTGCTCGATCATCCTCAGATGTAGGTCTTCATTAGTGAATGTAACTCCTAGGACTTGTTCTATGAAATGTGCCTCCTCTCCAGTAGTGGTCAGCTAAGCTAAAGATATTTTTGGATGAGGAAGTTGTAATTAACTTTGGGCTTGTTGTCCACAAGCATATCCACATGTGGAGCATCCTGTGAAGGGGCTATCTACTCACTAGAACCAATGACTTATTGTCCCTTATCCTGAGGTACTACCCTACGAGATAGAACTTTTCCACTATGGTGGTTGACTTCAGTGACTTCTTGGAATGAAGGATTTGTAAAAAATTTTATCTTCTCGTCGGGTATAGCTACAGCTTCCCCTAAAGAATTCTCAGAGCCGAATGACTCCAAGTTAATCTCAAGAGGTGAACCCACATTATTTAGAAAAGAAAAGTCAATTTTGAATTGGATTAGGATTGATTGGAATTATTAGTGCTTTAATTTGAAGAGCTTTCAAATGGAATAAAATTTAGATCATCAAAAGTGGAAAAAATGTAAGTGGGTTCAATCTTCTACATTGATTTCGTTAATTTTAAGGGAGGTACAAAGTAGAAATCAAGTAAAGTAAGGGGGATGAGGGGTTCGGTGCCCTCATTCTCTGATACAATGCCCCTACTAGAGGTGGAGCTAGTGGAGGTGGTAGTACCTACAATGGTGGAAGGAGTGCTAGACTCAGATGGTGGTTTCACTATGGCTCTATCCCAGGCAAGAGAAGGCTGTTGTTGGTCTGCTACTGGTATTGTTGGGCTTCCACCCTCCCTTAGTTATCCTTCACAACTAGCAAACCTTCTTGATGTTGGAGGTTTGAGTTGAATCAGGTACCTACAGAGAAAGTCTCTTGATTTTAAAAATTATTTTCTTAGAGATTTGGGATAAAGAAATATCACAACCTCCTATTATCTTAAAAGGATCAGATGTATCCCCGAGGATTACTTTGATGGAATCTGACGATTGTTCTGCTAAGTATTCCTTAGAAATAACTATAGATCTTGACTTGTAGCTCACTCAAGCCAATCCTTGAAATTAAAAGTTTTCTCTAAGACATGGCCTAGCTCTATAAAGGACTTCACCAAACTATTGGGCAGTTCAGCATACTAATCAAATGCTAGCATGAAAGGCTATTAACAAACTATCAAAAGAGAAGCGCATTGCTGCCACCGACATTGCAATAATTTGCTCAAAAGTGTGTTATATGCTACCTTGGGTTCCCATTGCCATCAAAGATCTTGAAGGACGGTGGCACATAACCCTTGGGGTATTGAACTACATCAAATTTCTCCAGGTAGGGTCTACCCTTGGGAAAAGATGAGCTTCCCTGGGCTTACGCCAATGCTTCCTTTACCTGCTACCCTACCATCAACTTTATATCATTTTCTTGCATGGAGGTACTGTCGTTGACTTTCCTATGCAAGCTACTAGCATCATCATCTATGGGAGTGCACTTAAGATGATCTAGGGTATGAACTATCTCAGGTCGATCAACATCCATGGGGGAAGGTTGTGAAATTGGGGCTTGGTTCTCCAAGGCTTGAACTACTACCATAAACCCTTCTACCCTTCTCTCCATTCTATCGATCTGATCATCTTTCTGCTTGATTTATTGGAGGAGATGTTGAGTTGAGTTCGATTCCTCACCCTCCTTAACTATGACACTTTTCTTGCAAAGTTTCTCCCTCTACAAAGATCCTCAGGTATCTTCCATGTGGACTTCTACTAAGTCATCTAACATGCCATTCTCATCGGCATCAAAGTCTACCCTACCCTCCTCCTAGTTAGACTGATCATCCCCAACTATCTGCTTCACAGCGGCATGATTGTCCTCTAAAATATCATCCAAAGATCGATTATCCACCCAATCTGATGCTACTGGGACATATGTTGGTTGATGACTGACTACTAGACTGAGCCTTGAAGTAATGATATGCTAAATATTTTGGACAGGCGGAGTACTCTCTCTGACTGACTCAATCATAAAGGGGGTTACCTCGATATCCCCTCCCTTCTCCTACTCCAACTATTGTGGTGGTGGAGCGACCACGACACTCTTGGGTCGCCACTCCTTTTTCACCACTGTTGGGATGGAAAGTCAAGTAGGGGAGCTCGTCCTTACCTCAATAGGTAGAGTAGATGAAGTGGGATCCTTGGGCGGTAGTTGGATCACCAAATAAGAAGCTCTCTCTCCAAATAAGGGTTTATGGAACTTGGTGGGAACTATAAATGGTGGGACTTGAACTGGTGAAGGTGGATGGAAAGTGGAGTGGTGTGATGAAAGTAACACCGACTGCCTCTCCACCAGAGATCTCCTCCTACTACTGTTGGAACTGGTAAGTACTATGTGGTCAAAATGATCATCTCTGTTAGTCTACCGATCAGAAAAGTCTATCAAAGCAGAGACCACTGACTGCGTGGCGGACCTCCTCTTCTCTCTCTTGCTCACTTGGGCTATATTCTTGGCCTTGGTGGCCCTCTCTAGGTAAATTTGATCCCTGATGATGGGGGTAATGCAGCTATCCTCCTCCTCAAGTCATATAGTGTGCCAAACCTTGAGCATCTATTGGCTATCCCAACCGTCCTAAGCATGAACTGTAAACCAGCATAGGGCTTCCTTTTATCTCTCTAGATGATGGGGGTAATGTAGCTATCCTTTAATAGTCCTCCTCTTTCTCTGAAGCTGATAAGGGTGAAACCTACTGCTGCCCAAAAGAGGATAGATCTCATGAGGGGAACCCTCCATAGCAACATGGGAGGCTTCATCTATCTCCTTGGCCACACGGTTGTAATGTCTCTTGATCTTATAGTTCTTATTATGGCATTGGGTTTTGGTGAGTAGAGTAGGATGAGAACTAGAACTGATCTCAAAGGTAGGGGAGACTATCTCAGAAGTGAAGATTGCTTTCCCCTACAAGATAGGGCAAACCATAGAGGCAGTACTAGCCCATGTTAAGACTACAGCATGCATAACTGACTGAACTGGCACTACTGGTAGGGGAACCTCAACTACCTTCCTCTTTAGTGAAGGAAACTCAGAATCAGAATGTAGATCAAACTATAGAAGTGGCTTCTTGTCTGCCACCTTCTCTCAGACTGTGGTGAGTGCAAATCCCTCGCAAGTGACTTTGAAGTGCACAAAGCTAAGACTGAACATGATGATGATGGCATTGGTGAGTATGGCCTAATCCAAAGCTAGATACACACCAGATGAGAAAGAGAAGGTCGGCTTACCAGAAGACATGCCAAAAGACTCACTAAAGGAAGAAAGAAGATAGAATGGTATCTTTGTTGCACTATTGGAAAGAGAAAATCAGATTAGACTTTTTTTTGTTGACTTTGATTGTTGATTTTAAATTTTGAATTGGAACCCTCATTCAACAAATTTGATTATGTTAAATACATGTTGAAATTTGGTGATTTCAGTGAAAAGATTGCTCCTTTGCTTTGTTGGCGTTTGATTTTGATTTGGAACCCTCATTCAACAAATTTGATTATGTTGAATGGGGTTCATTTATTTTGGAGAGATTTTGAAAACTCTTTATGGAAGAGACTTCTATTTGTTTATGATTGTTGGTATTTGATTGATTTATATTTTGAATGGAACCTCCATTTAACAAATTCGATTATGTTAAATGGGGTTGGTTTGTTTTTTTTTTTGAAATGATTTTAGTATTTTTGAAGAAGGGATTATTGTCTTTGTTGTTGTTGTTGTTTGATTGATTTTTTTAATTTTTAATGGGGACCCTTATTTAACAAATTGGATTATGCTAAATAGGGTTCATTAATTTTATTTAAAAAGTTTAGAATTTTGGAAAATATTTTTTCTTTATTTTTGCTTTGGACTTCATTAAAATTTTGTTGAATATTAGATGAACCTTACTTCACAAAGCTACTAGTAAGAGGTTCTTTAATTTTACTTAATTTATGTTTGATTATTATTTTTTGATTGATTAATCTTTATTTTACTTATTGGGGGACCCAATAGGGGTTTTAAGACCTACTTGGAGTGAGGTCCTAAGACCTAAAGGATGTTGGCCGCCATTGCTTAAGAATGAAATAAGCCTAGTCACAATATAAAGAAGGATAGTCTTGGGCTTATATAAAATATAAGTCTACTATTGATACTTGGAGATAATAATTGACTACTAAAGATGGAAAGAGGAACAATCCCCAATGGAGTTGCTAGAAAAATCTGTGGTGTTTTAATTTGGAGTTGTGTGGACACCACATAGATCTTAGGGGGTACTTATTAAAGTGATCGAGTATGACATCTAGGTATGATGTACCATCTTGAAAGATGGAAACACCACCCTATAATTGACCTAATCACCTAATAAAGACTCCTAAGGTAGATGGGTCTTCGTATATACCAGAGATATTTCTCCTACTTTACATGGAAAAGTAAAGCATGTTTTATTTTATGTCAAGTTCTTTAGTTTCATATGGAAGCAAGCTTCCATAGTTAATTACAACCTAAGAAATGGGGATTTCCTAAGAACACTCTTGATTAAAGTAGTCAATCAATTATCTAAAAATATTTCAAGGTTATACTATCAAAGTATTGGGTAGTTTAGAAAATTAAGTGGGGATGTTCAATTGGAAAAGGCTTATTTTTTAGATTCCAAAGAAAGATAAATAGGGAGCACTCATGATACTAAAAAGCCTAATGAGTACTCCAATCTTCCATGTAGTGAGGTTTTATATGTTTGAAAGAGATTTTATTCTATTTGAGTTGAATTTTTATTAGAATGTTGGGGCTTATAATCCATCATTACAAGATTATGGAATTGTTTAAGAGGTAATGATTTATGCTTGTAGCCTAAAGGAAACAAGCAACCTCATATCTTAAATCTAGGGAGCCTTAGCACAAACTAAAAGCACGACCTAAATCTAAGTGGAAAGGGGACATAATGGTTTATTTCTACAAGAGAGGATAAATCGTCTGACTCTTCTAGACTTACAATCGCCTGGAGTGGCCGCCAGCTAACACCTCCTATGCTTTAAATCCATGTAGGCCGATCTTATGTAATTGTAAGATGGTTTAAGCTATTATTTAATTTGAAAGAGACTAGGGTTCTAAACTCACTCCGTAAGAGACTAGATCATGTTTGGTCATATGGCTTAGTCTAAATGCAAAATATTTTCAAATTTTATATTATTTTGACACAATATTTTGGACAAAGGCTTCAAGATATTTTATGCCTAAATGCATGATGAAATTTGATTATTGGCCAAATCAAGAGAGAACAAGGGTGAATCTCCACCATAAGGAGGGGGGCGGGGGTGCTCTCATAGCTCAAGTGGTCCCTAAAATGCAAGAATGGAGGCCCTCATTTTGCAAGAGTGGTATAATATGGTATGCATGATATTGGACATACAATATTTATCTAAGGGGTTGCAAAATATTTTAATTATATTAATTATATCTCAGGCTTTAAAGTGAGATTGAAATTTATCTTAAAATTTAATTATGAGTTATTAATTAGGTAAAAAAATCAATTTTATCCTAAGAGCCTACCACATCTAGGTCACACATTCAAACATCATGTTTAAGAAACTATGAAGAAGATACAATTTTATTGCACAATCTAAACATAACATCAACCATTCATGCATAAATTTTGTAAAAGAATAAAAGGGCGGTGCAACTGGGTACCTCCGTACACTCTAGAAAAGAAAAACGTTGGGTAGCCAAGCTCCACCCGTATACAACCCGGGTTATAAAAGAATATTACAACTGAAATTAAATGAGATGCTATAAGGGTCTTTATTCCATGCTTTTCCTTCTCCCTTCTTTCTTTCTTCTTGATTTGAGTGTGCTCCAAGGCATCACGGGGCCTCCCAGGGCTATTCCTTCTAGCCACTACTTATCTTAAACCCCATAACACTAATCCTAATTCTTATTGCACAATTACTTTTTTTATGGAAAAGTAAAATCTAACTACACCTACAAAATAGATGTTAGCTAAACATACATATATTTCCAAGCAATTATATTTCATAATTTAGACTTAGCATAGTGCACATGGGTAACCAAGCCTGCTTGTCTTAATTATGGATTATGCTAAGGGGCTAAGCAACCTGCAAGTAGAAGCATTTATATTTATTTCAACAACCCCATTAACATAATCTCCTACAAAAAAATAATACTAAACTAAGAACGGCCAAACATCCAATCTACAAACCGTATTCCTAACATCCAATCTATGAACCATAATCTTAACATTCAGTCTAAAGCATTACATCATAAAACAAACACAACATCATACGTACACCATCCTAACCTAAAGCTAGAAATGGTGACTTAGCATTCTAATGTGTGTGCTTAAGCTTAGTGTGGAATGTCTTAGCTAGGCATTGGAATTTTAATTTTCTTAAGTTTACAATTATTTAATTTAGCATGAATGGTGGTTTCACTTTAAGTTGTTTAGAGGATTTGTAAATTTTTATTTATATTTTTGTTTGTTTCATTTGATATTCACTTAGCATCTAAGTGTTGTAAAGAGATGGAAGAGACCTCAACCTCTTTCATCTCTACCTTAAGTTATTTTCTAAAACATATTATTTTAATTTAATGTATATTTTATTCATCCTAAGTTTGGGTTGACCTTAAATGATTTCATTCAATGTGAAAGACATCTTAAGATTAATGTAGTTGAATTACTATTACATGGAACTTATTACACCATTCCTTTTTTTTATCACCCATAACATGCATATGGTTTAACACTTAGTATACATATCCATGCAATATATTTTGGAATATTTAGATGATTATGAATTCATATGTTTTTAGTAGAAAAGTGGATTCTCATTTGTTATTCAAATACAATCACATTTAAATAAAAGATGTAAGCAAGTACATGCCATTGTTCAAACTAGGAAAGTTAGATAATCAAATGACCTCCTTGGGGATACTTAAAGTCTCATAATCCCGAGATGTCCAGACTATATACTTGCTATCTTAAATACATATGAATGTATACACAACTATAAGAATGGAAATCATGTAAAAGATTGTATTTTAGTTTAATTACTTACACATTCAAAGTAGAGTTTTATACAAATTTTATTACAAGTACACATAAGAATGAAATCAAATAAGTACGTGCCTTTGTTAACCAGGAAAGTGAGATAATCAAATGACCTCCTTGGGGCTACTTAAAGCCTTGTATTCTCGGGTTGTTGAGACTATATACTTATTAACATTCAAACATATGTAAACCCATACATGAATGTAGGAAAGAAAGCAAAGCTTTGACATGCTTAGCCTATAAACTCATGCAAATCCTACATATGAATTCATAGCTAATATCTCTCCAAATTTTCATTATCAATTTATAATTTTGAAAATAATTTTGAAATTTATTAGTGATAAAAGCCACACATATAATAAAATTAAGCCAACACATGCAACTTGACATAAGTAAATTTTGTTTGATTATTCAATTTTAAAAGCATGAAAGCATGAAATCATATGACATACAACATTTATGGTGATTGAAAAGGAATAATTAAACATAGCCACATAATTCATTCAACTTCATTAACTCTTAAGGACAATCACATTAAATATGAATCATTTAACGAAGAGCAAAGCTTCTTTTTAAATTTTATTTTGGATTTTAATTGAAGTTGAACAAGTGGATTCATTTATTGTATTTCATCCCATTTCATGTTGATGATTTGATATGTTTAAGGAGAAGTAATTAGATGAAATTTATAAATTAATTAAGTTAGAATCATTAAGCAAATCTTTCTATATTTCTTTAATTTAATTAAACACTTATTCGTGAGCCTTAAATGATATGCAAATGAGAAATTAAAATTGCAATGCCCCTAAAAGACCTAATGTAATAGACTCATGCTTAAGTGCTAATTAGATTAAGGAGTCAAATCAAATACTTTCAAGATTTTTCCACACCCATGGATTAATCATAATTTCTTTAAGGGTCTTTATATTATTAAACACATAAAGCAAAAACCTTGAATTGAATGTTAATTACCTTATCTAATTACCATTTTAATTTAATTTATTTTTGTTAATGATTGCTTAATTAATATCTTAATTACTCTATGCATTAATTAACTCCTTTTTAATGAAATGAATTTAGATAAGTAATTAAGAAAGAGGTCATAATCACTCTTCCCCCATCATTTAACTATTAATTAGTGATTAATGAAGTTTAATTTATCAATTTTTATTAATTAGAATATTAAATAATCATTAAATCACTTAATGAGGGTAATTAAAGTTTAAATTTCAAAGTCTCCTAATCACATAGCTAATAAATCTCAAGAAAATTATCAGAGGTAGAAGTCTTCCCATTAAATAAATATTTCAAATTTAGGATCAATTTCCTAAGTAATTAGGGCTTAATTAAGCTAATTAAAAAACATTCAAACCATAATTAAGCTTTGTTCACTGTTCAAAACTTAATGAAATATTTTGATTAAATTCTCCTCTATATAACCTTTCCACAATGGGTTTATTTATATTTTTAGACTTTTTTATAATTAATTATAATTTTATGAAGTTTCTAAGTAATTGAACATATTTTAAACCCTAACTAATCCCTAATCCCGTCGACACCATGCGGGAGTTGGCGTGACTGCGCTTTCCACATGGTGCTGAGGGATTGGCCACTTAAACGATCCAATGTGGCATGCTGAGTTAGGGGTGGCTGATGCGCTTTCATCCCTACCATCTAATCTTAGATCAGATGGTGAGGATTAATCTCATGGTTCTTAAAGGATTTAAATCAAATTTCTAGCAGATTAAATCATGACCGTCCATTCTAATCATGTAAAATGGATGACGAATGATCTTTTATCCCCTGAGCGATGAAAGACAGACACCATCCGCCCTCCTCTGCTTGATTCAAGCTCTCCAGAGCTTGTGAGGCATCGGGATCAACTCCAAAAGATCAAGGACAAGATCTAGAGGGATCATATGGTTGGAAAAAAAATAAGAACATAATTTTCTTTCACAAAGGCTAAATAACTATTAGATTTTCTACGGTTTACTAAAATTTACCTCGTCAGAGCTCAGGATCGATGGTCTATCGACCGAGATAGTTTTGTCTTGAAGAGACAAAGTCCTATTGAAAAGGTCATGCGATGCCTCCTCACTAGTTATTTTGTGGACAAAATGTCACCAGAATCCTCATCTGAGTAGGTCTAGGAGTCATCTTCGAAGCTCGAATCAATCAAAAATTGATTCACTTCAGATTGTCAGAGCTTAGTGAAGGTGTGAGTAAAGTTAATTTGAGTTTGGTGGAATATAGGCAAGGTTGGATGGAGTGGAGGCTCTATCCTATTCGAGTTTGGTTTTTTTGATGATGAGAAGCTCAAGGGAACTCGGGGAAGCACTTGGGATGCTCCTCTCCTCACTCTCAAGCTATATGAATGCTATGATCTGTGTTGGAATGGGATGGGCAGGAGTATACTCTCCTCCCCCTCAAATGAGATGGCTCGGGTTTGCTCTTCCTTTGGTAGTCATTCGGCTAGTGCGGATAGTCGAGGACATCAGAAGGGTGCTGAGGTGCCTTAGTTTGTGTGGGTGAGTGAAGGGAGGTGGGCTGTCATGGTTGAGGTGGAGTGTCCTTGCTTCCCATGGTGAGCCAATGAAAAGAGATGGGTTAGCTCACCCATTTTGATCCATGGCTGACCCAACCAGCATTAGGTCATGTTAGCTAGTGGGTAAGGGGTCCAAACTAAGCTAAGGGAGTCTGCCAAATAGAAAGGCATAGGTATGACCACCCAAAAGTAGGTTTGTCCCATTTGGAGGGCTTTACCCAATTGGTATTAGGTTAATTGATATTTGAAATAGATTGGGTTTGATTTGGGCTGATCCATGGTGACCCAAGAATGGGCACATGCCAAGTTTGAACCATGTAGGTCAAATTCAGCTAGGTTAGGTTAGGTTGACCAATTGATCAAATTGGTCAAACCATGGGTTGAGATATGTTCAAATGATTATTTAAGATATTTAGGTTCAATTAGTTGAATTAATTTGGAGTAGAGTTGAATTTGACTTATATGAGTTCAACTAGGTCAAACGGGCTAAGTTGAGCAATTTGGTCAAATTGGCCAAATTGGCTTGGGTTAGGTGCTAATTTAGGTTCAATTGATCATTTGAAGATGATTGTAGGTGTTGGTTTCAATCAATTTGGATTTAGGAATGATTTAGACCAATTTGACCCTTTAGGTCAATTTGGGCTAAGTAGTACAATCGAGTTGACTTGGTTAAATTGGACTCAACTAGAGGTTTGAACATGTTCAATAATCAATTCATGATTTATTTGAGTCATTAGTTTGAATCAATTTGGAATGTATTGAAATTGGACCAAATTTGCCCCTTTAGGTCAAATTGGGTCAACTTGGGTCAAGATACCAATTGGACTTAGTTTGGCTCAATTGATGGTCAAGTCATATTCAAGGATAAGTCTAAGATTGGTATAAATCATTGGTTTCAACTAATTGAGCTTGGAATGAAGTTTGGTTCAATTTGGCTCAAACTGGGTCAACTTAAGTCAAGTGATCAAATTAGCTTAGTTTGACCCAATTGGTTGCAATTGATCAAGCAAGAATAATCAACAATCATTTAGAAGGTATTGGTTAAGTTGTTTTAATCCAATTTAAGTTTGATTGAACTTTGGTTTAAATGGGTCCTTTAGGTCACTTTGGGTCAAGTTAACCTAATGGGTCAATGGAGTTAGCTTTGGGTTGAATTAGGTTGAGTTGAGTTTGATGATTGATTTACGATTGATTGATGGCTTTGATAGAAATTGATTTGGGTTTAATTGGGTTTTATCTCATTTGGAAATTTTGGGTTCAAATAGGCTAGCTTGAGATTTGATCAATTGGTTTGATTGTAGATTTTGGAAGAGTTTGAAATAAAGGTTTGAATGGTTGGAGTGTTTTTTATGAAAATTAATTGAATTTGGTTTGATTGAAGGAATTTTGGTTAAGTCCATAGGATTGGGTTATGGGATTAAGATGGGTTTGGGTTTAGATCATTTTGTCTTGGAGCTTGGATATGAAATGGGATTCAATTAGGTTTGGATTGGATTGATTTGGGATTGGATTTGGTTAAGAGGATATGCTTAGGTTTGGTTTAGGCCATAGGATAGGTAGGTTTTCCTTAGGTTCTATGGCATAGCCTAAATCTAGGGCATAATATCCTTAAGTCTATAGGCTTAGGTTTAGTGTTCACCAAACAACTAGAAGAGCCCTATGACTAGGAAAGTTCTAGTGTCTAGAAGACTCCCTAGTCTAAGATAGGAAGAATGAATCATCACTCCAAAAGTGAGGTCAACATTATTATATTAATCTGATAAATATAAGCATTTAGGATGACATAAATTGATCAAATTTTGATTAGTTTGACTTTTGCCTTAGTGGGGCCCACATGGGTTATCCTAGGTCAGACAACCTGATTGACTACTTTGAATCCTATCTAGTTTTATTTTTGGATTACACTTATGTATAGATTATATGCTTTTGGTTTGCTTTTACTTGACTTAGTTTTAATTTTATAGGAATTTCTTGAATTTAGCTTATTTTGAGCCCAAATGGTCTAATTGAGTTAATCAAACTCAATTACTTTAATTCAGGTTTAGTTGAATTCATATATTATTTTAATTTATTATTTTAATTTCTACTTTAGTTGAGGTTGTGCACTTAGCCACTACTCATAATATCCTAAGTTCCTAATTAGGAAGCTCCAAATCTAAGGTCGTAGATCTTAATTTACTGAGATTATAGTAATTATTAACTTTACTTAAGATTAACAAAACCTTAGTGCCTAGATTAAATCCTAGGTCTAAGAGTAGGGTTGTCAACCTAACTAAAAGTGAGGCCAACATAAGCTTAAGAGTAAGAATAAATCTTTAATAAAATAATCTATGATTATTAAAAAATTAGGAAATAATATTATTTTAGAAGGTAGATTGAATCTACACATGTTACTTGTTCACACATCTCATAATAGAATGCTTGGATAAGGATAAGGCTCTTTCACACTACATCACATCAAACACATAAGTTTGAGCCACATGCACATACAAATGTTTGGTGTCATTATTTCTTTTGATTTTTATGCAAATAAATTAGAATCTCAAGCAAGATCAGCTTTCATCTGGGTATCAAAAGGTGCTAATTGTACACTCACTACACATCATAAAGCATTTATTTCTTCTATAGAATGCGGAACCAAACATATTTGTGTTCTAAACATTGATAGTGATTTTCTCTTGTAGGAATGCCTTCAAAGCAAGATCAAAGAACGCATGTGGAACTTGGATATTGAATGTTCAAGATATATGATAGGAGATAAAAAAATGTTATAGTGGTGTTGACCTCTAAACATGTTTCATGAATAAAATCAAGCATACATGATGAAATAGACTAATATTAAGCATAATGTTGCATGAATTGAAGTTAAAACCCTTTAATTATGATTGCAACCAATTGCAATCCTCTCGATTCATAAAATTTGATTGCATAAATTATTCAAAATATAAATATTAGTAAATGGAGATTCTCACATTAATTAATGTTCATTTTATTGATCAAAATTAATTTTAAATGTAATTACATGTATATCAAAGTTGGGAAGCCTCGAGAACATCCAAATGACCATTGTTCATGAAATTAACTATGTCATTATCATCAAAATATCAAAATATATCAAACGACACCTTCTACGATAATTCAGTTAAGTCTACATGAAGGTCGAGTGATACGAATGTGATGTCACACAATTCAAGTGAAATTTAATTTCAATTATCATTGAAGTTTTCTAAATGACCTCTAATCGTAAAATGGACATCATCATCACATTTAGAATACCAAATTTTCTTGGAATTGACACCCATATTATCCAGAGTTATCATATTAGAGAGTTTTTCAAGAATTTCATGAATTTTGAGATAGCATGGCATACTAAAAATAAATAAATAATAAAAGAGTAATATTATATGGGAGGCTAATACACATAATGATTCATTTTTTTAAAGTGTAAAATTATGATATCATTATTATTATCTTCCTTATAAATGTATTTTATCTAAAGTGATTTAGCAAATAATGTTCAAGTCATTCTAATCCGCTTTAATCTCAATTGTCTTTTTTCAATGCATGCTGCCTCTTTGCATGCCTGACCTATTGCCCACCATGCTAGCAGTTACAACCACCCAAATGTGATCATTGGCTACTACTATCTACATCAAATAAAAAGAAAGGGGAATTCAATATTATCCCAGCTGAAAACTTTCACTCCCAAGCAATCTCTATGTGCCTGACATAGAGAGGTGTGAAGGTGAGTTACACCCCATAGAGCGAGGCTTTTATGTCATTGGCTGCTAAGTACAAGTGAAGAAGAATGAGAGATAGTGGGCTTAAGGAATTCAAATTAAATGGGTTTATTATTTATATTTATCAAATTTGGTATTTAAAGTATAAAAATATGAAGGGAATTAAAGTTCTATAGGGCATCTTGTTGTCATTTTGCTATTAAAACTTGCTCTTATCCTGCTACCAAATGGCCTTCTATTTTGTTAGATTTGGGAAAGTTAAAAAAAGGATTTCGAATTTTAGTTTTGTTCAATTAGATATTTTCTTTAAAGCTTTCATTTTAATGTTTGGTAGTGAAACTAAGGAGACATGGGATTTTTTGCAAGTTAAAGCTTTCATTTTTGTTGTTGGGTAGTATTGGGGTTGAATCTTTTGTAGATCTTGCTCATATCCTACTTCCAAATAGCCACCAAGCTAAATGTAGGAGGGAGAGAAATGAAGTAGGCTTTAGGCTTTGTTCCTCCTTTCCTCATTATGGTTGTTATCAAACATTGAACTTATTGTTACATTAACATGAAGTTGGTGAGGATTAAAGCCATAAATGATGCAAGGAATCACTTTATCTCTTTAATGGGGAAATAAAAAAAGAGGTTTGAATATCTTTATGATTTAATATGGTTATTTTGTCAGTTCATATGGTGTGATTTGAATTCCATTCAGATCTTTATATAAAATCAAATATTTCCTTATGGGAAGTAGGATAATGAGATTTCAATCTTTGTATAATTTAACCTTGCTGTCATCCTACTATTGAAGGCTAAAATTTACCTATATTTGGTCAGTAAATCAACATTTCATTTGTTGAATTTTGGGAAATTGGTACCTTCTTGATGTTTTAATGGTGAAATGGTAGAAACATGAGCTCCATCATCTTTTCAGATTTAAGGTTTCATCTTGCCACTAAAACTTAATTCATATATTGCTACTTTATTCCTATCCTTGTTGTAAGGTTAAAGTGAAAGTAGAAAATTTGGGGATTTATGAATTTATAGACACTGAGGCTCTCATTTTGCTGCCCAAAAGTAACTATTAGTTAAATTTTATCAAAGTTTGGCTACTAAATGTTCTTCTTGTTCTTAAGTCATTATGAGATGAAGTAGTAATAAATTGTTGATCTCATTTTTGGATGAGGTTAACATCATCTCAAATCCTAGTAATTAAGACACCAAATCTTAGATTAGGAGCCTGCTGATTAGGCACTTAAAACACTATATGTGGTGAACTAGTGAATCATTCTAGAATTTAACCTAACTTAATAGGATTAGATGAACCAGAACCAAACTTAAATTTAAATAAGTTGAAACCAAAATTCTAATTAAGTTTGAACCAAGATAATTGGGGTGGGTAACAAATTAACCTACTTAAGCTTAAAATTATCTAAACCTAAGGAAATTCAAACAAAATCAAAGTAAATTGAACTCAAATCAAACTAAAAGCATAAAGCCAATGTATGAACATAAATAAATCCAAAAAAAAAAATCTAAATGAGGTTCAAGATTATCAATCATGTCACCTGAGCTAGAGTTGACCTTTGTAGACCCCACCAAGTCAAAGATCAATTCACCAACATTTGACCAAATTAAATCATTCTAAGGATTTAGAATTATCAAATGAACATGTGTAAATATAAACTAATTATCAATTCACTAATAATTGACTAAATGAATCTAAATCCCATAAGTCCTCAAATGGTCTAATTAGATCACTTGATCCAAATGAAACTTATTGAAAACTATATCAAAATAATTTGTAATTAACTTAAATCGAACATCCAAAATTATCTTGAAGTCATAAATGAACATAACTCAACCAATTATTGGAATTAATTTGACGAATTTGGTCATTTACCCCATCAAAATGGGTTGAAATTAAAAATTAATCTTAAATGAAATAAAACCAATTGATTTAAATCATTTAAAATATTTAATTAAATACTATTTAAAGCCAATTATATTTTAATTATGACAAATTATCCATTTGACTTGAGTAAACCCAACTTAATCTATAACGAGTTCATTGGGCCTAAAATTAAAATTAATTCCAAATCTAATAAAATAAAATAATTGAAAACATCATAAATGGATAAAAAAATATTTGAATATAAATTAAATCCATTGATCAAAGTCAATCCAAAAGTAACAAATAGTCAAATTGATTAAATTAATATACTTAAACCCAAGTCTAAAACATATGGACTCAAACCTAATCCATAGTGCACCTAAGGCCTAAATTGGGCAACCAATCATTAATGCAAAGAGGTGAATAATAAGCATTTAATGCTAATTGATCAAACTTACCCTAATCCAGAGCCATCTTTTCTTCTATTGGATGATCAAAATGAAATTGCTTCCCTACTACCAAAGTAAAGTGAGACACATGTGGAACTCGCATCGCCGAGTGTACAGTGGTGCCACATGGCACTAACTAATTTAAAGATGATAATCAGATTTTTGGATTTAAAAGATGCAAAAACTACTAAAACCTAAAAAAATTCTTAAAATATAAAATATCCAGCGAAAAAATAAATAAATAAGGGCTCTATAGATTCATCTCAATGAGAGAAATCTAATAAACTTAAAATCTCTAATTTTCATTGGGTAATTTTAGGTTAATTTTGGTTAATTAAAATTAATTAAACCCTAATTAAATATCAATCCAATTAATTTAAGATCTTATGGATGTGAAATTGGAGTTTAAATACACATCATATGAAATCCTTATAATTTATTGGTAATTAAATTAAAAGAAGTGAAATTTTCAACCTCAAAACCTTAATTTACGGGAAAGAAATTAATAAAAAATTAATAAAATTGAAGAAAAATAAAAATTAAATTTGAAAAATCATATTACACATCTATAGACCTTAGAAAAATAGTAAACCTCATTAAAACTTTCAAATCCTCAAAAATAAATTAATTAGGCAATTAAATAAATTAAATAATTTGTTTAATTGATCTGATCCTCATAGTAAATCAACCAAAAATCTAATTATTCTAAATAAACCCCTTGTAGATTTATCTTTTGGTGGGAATTAAAGAAAATTAAAAGCCTTAATTAATTTTCAATAATTTAAGCTTAATTTAGGTTTTATTTAAAATATCAAAACCTTAATTAGTCATAAAATACATATTTGATTAACATGCAATTTTAGAGAATGAAAATTGGCAAGGAACCCCACTTTCCATAAGAATTTTAAAGCCAAATGACTTCTAGATTAAAAATTCTCAATCAATTTAACTCAAATGATAAATTAGAAAAATTACAAAAATTAAGAAAATTAATGCAATTAATTTAAATATCTTAAACAACATTAGAGGACTGGGGGAAAATTTCTAGTCTTTGAAGTTAAAAAAATTAATCAATCCTTCACTTAAGATTTATAAAATTAATTAAAAGTTAGAAATAAGTCAAACCCTAAAATACTAAATTAGTAAATTAAGAATACAATAAATATTTAGTGGAAAATTGGAATTAATTAATCTCTAAATTTCATGCCTAAATAAGGAATTCATTAAAATTAAAGCCATCTTAAGCTTACCTAACATCAATTGAAAAAAAAAATTAATGATTAATAAATATGAATGATTAAAATTAAGCATAAATAACCTAGGAGTAAGAATGGTCTAAATTAGGTTTGGCAACTAAATAGTTCATTCCTTAAGTTTCTTAGGTTATGATTGATAAGCAAAATTTTATATTAAGAGGTTTAATTAAATAATGTCCCTTTAACATATAAAATCCTTTTAAAATCAACATAAATAATGGGTTAAGTGGATAAATTAATGAACATCCTTAAGTCATGAAATTTAAATGTAATGGACTACTTGAATAATGAAACCAAGGCTTCTAAAGTAAGCCTAAATAAAAAAAATATAGTGAACTTAAATCTACTAAATTAGATAATTCAAGTTAATAAACCTTATCATTAATAAAACAAGTGAATAAGATCAATTCAATCATAATTAATTAAAATATGTGAAACTAAATAATTATTCATTAATCAAATCAAAGAAATATAAGATCAAACATAAACATAAACTATGAAATTATATTCACCCAAAATAATCATAAAATTAACCAATATAAAATATAAGTAAAGAAAATCATTTGAAACCAAGTCAAATTAAAGTGAATATGAACTAAATTTAATTATTTTAAAGAATTAGACTTTAAGTTAAAATTTAAGGAACTATTTTAAATTTTAAGTCAAGGTTACAAATCAAACTATGAAATATTAATCAAGTCAAATGAAATAAAAAATATTAAAGTTTTTTTTCTTAACAACATTTAAAATTAATTAAATTATATAAACTTTAACCTTAAAATAAAGATTAAACATTAATCAAAATAAACTATTCAAATGAATTCAAAGAAGTTTAATTAATATACATAAAATCTTAGTTTACTCTTAGAATGGATTTTATCCTTAGATGAAAATTTCATTATAATAGGGCTAGGATGTTGAATGGAATGGGTTCCACTCAAAACAGAATTTCTTTTATTCTACATTCTTTAAAACTTAAATTCAACCTTAACATAGAAATAAACCTAAAAGTGAAATAAAATCATAAAGCAATCAAAACATTTAAATTGAAATCACCCAATGATAAATTAAACAAACTTTAAACTTAAACTAAATTCAAATTAAAATAAGACCTTGTGCAGTCATACCATACAAACCCTTCTTTGACACACTAGATTATTTAATCATCGACCTTAGTCTTAAGTTAGACTGATGATTTATGGTTCTCTGTGATGTCAAATGATGTTTTCCTTATTTTATGGTGTAATATTTTTGAATAAATGGCCATGATTATTTGCTAGCTAGTCTGTATATTAGGGCATTCTTTTTAGGCTAATTTATTTTTTGTAGGGGGTTATGTTTAAAGAGACCATCATAATAAAATAAATAAATCTTATCTATTTGTAGATGTTGCTTAAGTCCCTAAGCATAGCCCAATAAGATAGGTGGGCTTAGTAAACACTAATGTTAAGCCTGTATATTTAGAATATAAGCCACTAGAGTGTTGTATGTATTTCCTAGCGTCTGTTTTGTAGGGATTAGGAATTTATTTTAGAATTTTAAAATGAAATTTGTGAATAAAATTAGGTTAGAATCTATAGGGTCTATGAATAGCAGGAATTGACTTTACTAGCCAGTGGTCCCTTGTGAAGCCCGTGGAGGTCCCTGAAGAAGGTGACAATCTGATCACATATCAAAACTTGTATAAGAAAGGTGTATAAGACCTCAACTTTTTTTAGTTTGTATATGTTCCCTTTATTTTTTTTTGATTTGATATATTTTGGGGTGCACAATAGAAATGCATGCTTTTCTAGGTTTCTTTTTATGATTTTCTTTGTGATGAAATTGCTTGGAAATATTAGGCTTTTAGGAAAACTAAATTTTTTATCACACTAAAATTAAATAACTTAAACATAAAAAATAAAAAACTCATAACTTCATTTTAATTATAGCATTACACATAACATAAAAGAAACTAGAAATAATTAGCTATTGTGAATCATGAGAGCATATTATTTATTTCTCTTGAATTGGGTGGTTCACTCATTGCACATAAGTAAGCATATGACCTTTGAGGATGACCACCCTTCTTGGGGAAGTGTGCCTTCTAATTTTGATTTGGCCAATGATCTCTTTCTAATTGCTTCTCAGTGTAGGCATAAATTACATACCCAGGACTTAAAATGAATTATAAGTCAAAATATATAGAAGACAAAATTTGTTGCATCAGTTAGATGAATAACATACCAAAGATCATCTTAGGGTTAGAGAGTGTGTTTAGGTTCTTAGCTTCCCTCCTAAATGCAACATTCTAGCCATCTTGCATGCATAAGACTTGAATCATGATTTTAAAATCGCTCAAGTGGTGTTAGCTAGAAACTCTTCCATATGAATAATTAGTCCAAAAGAGTTTGGGATAAATTCATTTTCTCAAGTGAGAAAGAGAGCCAACAATTCATAAAAATTATATTAAGTTGAGCTTTTAACTTATGTCAAAAGCATTTAAACTTAGGATCAGAAGCATCCTATTAGAACAAGTCTTCAACCACTAGGTGTTTCTACAGTCTTGTGATGTCAAAATCTAAATCTTAGATTTCTAATAAAATGATAATTCAAAACATAATTAAATTTATAGTCATGTGTTGTTAGAAGCATTATATGATAACATATTTACCTTTCAAGATAATATATTTATTCTTTAATGATATATTTGATTACCTAAATAAGAAATTCCTCAAATCTATGTGCTTCATAAATTTTTTCCACATAGATATAGTTTGATGACTCTATTGAAGAATAGTTCCTCTCTCCATCTTTAGAAATAGACTTTTATTTTTATATCGGCAATGTACTTGTGTTTTTCATCAGTTCAGATTTAGTATTAGACCATTGAGAACCTCTCCATTTCATCCTTAGTAGAGTATACTTAACATCCACCGAATGTATTATAGAACTTCCTTATTTATTAAAATCAAATAAGAGAGTTCTATAATTTCTATATTTTTAAAAATACTTCTTTTAAACACTCTAGACATAATAAAGGGTAAATTTTCCTAATGATTCATAAGAGCTTTTGACTACGCTATGTTAATTAAAGGCTATTATAATTTTTATAATTTTCTTGTTTAAAAATAAAAAATGGTTGGATAGCTCATTTTTGCTACTATATCTAAGATCAACTTTTTTGTTGATAGTAGTAGACTACCTGATGGCTCTATCATCAAATTTGGAGCCAGCTTTGAAGACTAAAATATCACTGATAATGGAGTGACTATTGCTCCTATTAGTGATATGGTTGTTAAAGATAAAAATTACCATTGGCAAGGAGGTGGCTATGGAGGCCACTGAAAAGGTCCAAGTGCCTTATGTTGAAGAAAGCAAAACTACCCACTAAAAAGACACCTTCTCCCTTTTTTCCCAACATTTTTGAGATAGGTTTCACTTTTGAGCCTTTATTAATGACAAAGAGTCAAAAAGAAAATTAGAGGTAGAAGACTTAGGAGGCAATCCCTTAAAGAAAGAAAATAAAAAGAAATGTTAGAAATTAAGCAAGCTAGGGCGAGGGAAGTGTATGCCCTTTCGGATACTTCTCTTCTAGAAGGTTGCAGACTTCATCCCCATTTTGTAGCATAAGGAGAGGAAGATATATCTAAAATTATGAGTTCTCCATTCCGTCTATTTACTTATAAAGGTGAAAAAAGAGCTTTAGGCTAGTGAATAAAGAGACCCATGGTATATACAACAAATCCTTCATTGAATCTCTTGGTCCTCTTCTTATACTGAGGAAGGGTTACTTAGGGTTATGAAGGGATAGGTCTCAAGAGAGCTTGAGAGAGAGATCATAGGGAAGACCATGACCACTCAAAATAAATATAAGAGAAAGATAGTCTTTTTAGATAGAAGAAGGTCCTATCAACTTATGCCTATTACACCAAACCAGTATTATCACCTAGGGAGGTCACTAACTTGGCAAAAGGGTGAGTTGGCTAGCTTAGGGAGGGATAGGAGGGATAGGATTATCCCTAAGAAAGCACTCACGAGAGCTAAGAAAGCACTCATGAGAGTTTATGTTAGGGAAATCCCATTGGCCATTGAACCAAAGACACACTCACCGTCACATCCAGAAAGACCACTTGTCATTCGGCCTAGCCTACTATAGAAAGGCCTTCATCATATTTGTCTAGGCCCTAAATTAAAAGGGTCATACTCATCTCATTCATATAATAAAAAGATAGAACCTCCTTTTTTGTCTCCTTATAATAGAGAAATTTTAGATGAGAGACACCTTAGTTTGGGAGCCATTCTTGTTATAGATGAAGTCCCCACGATTTAGGGAAATCATGAAGGAGAAACATTAAAAATAAAACTCATGGATATAGAAGAGGAATCAAAAGCCATCCTTGATAGCAACTGTATTCCACTTCATAAAAAAAAGATGAAATGGAATGACCTTTAGATGATGACTCAAAGCTTAATTAACACCAAATCAACCTAATTTAACCCAATCAACCCAATTGGATCACTGTACCCAATTAGACCTAAATGACCAATTTGATTCAAACTTTAATCCAACTCCAATTGAATTAAATCAACTCATCTAATCTCTTCCATAATGATTGTTGATCATCTTTGATTACCAGTTGCAATCAATTGGGTCAAACCAAGCTAATTTGGCCACTTAACCGAAGTTGACCTAAAGGCCAAATTAGACCAAATCTCATTCCAATCTAAATTAATTACAACAAATGTCTCTAATCAATCATAAATTGATTATTAAACACCCTACAATCATGAATTGAAACAAATTTGACTAAGCCAACCCAATTGACCTACTTAGCCTAAATTGACCTAAAAGATCAAATTGAACCAAAATCCATTCTAATCCAAATCAATTCAAATCAACACATACAATCATTCCCAAATGACCAATCAAACATAGACCAACACTTCATTTAATCCAATTTGATCAAATTGGTCAACTTGACCTATTTGGCCTAAATGAATTGATATGAACCAAGCCCAAATCCACTCCAAATTGAATCAAACCAATTACACCAATGCATTGAAAATGACCAACTGAACATAACCAAAGTGCCCTCTTGACCCAATTTGGTTAACTGGTCAACGTTACCTAATTGTACCCAAATTGACCTATATAGGTCAAATTGAGCCAAACCCAATCAAACATGGCATAACTCATCCTTAGGACCCTATTAACCATCCCAAGTGGACCAAACCCAAGGTGAACTTGGTTTAACCCAAACCAGGTGAAATAAAGGTTCTAAATAAGACAAAAATCCAAAATATGAAATTCTAACCACTCCCTTTAGCTAAGGCAGCCACCTTAGCTTGCCTTGAGCTCCCCCATACTGACTAGACCTTACCCAAAGTTATAGGGCTCAGCCATTAACTAAGGTGAGGACCCTCTCACCTTAGCCAACCCTTGGTTTAGCCCAAGAGACTTGTCCCTCTTACCACTGGTCACCAAACTCTCACCTCCACTAGGGGACCTCCACCTCATAATTATCATGACATTTTCTATTGCCACGATATAAATCAACCTCTTTGGTTGGCGAGGAGGGTATACACCTCCTCACTGATCCAAAATGATCAGAGAGGATCCATAGATAAAGTCAGCTAGTCCCCAAGCATCCCTAGAACTCCCCGTTCACCTTACCACTGGAGAGACCAACTTTTATCTCAGCCCGAGCACCCACTCCATCCAAACTTAGCTAAACTCCATCAAATCCAATTAACTCTACCCACACCTTCCCCAAGCTTTGACAAATCCAAATGAATTGAATCCTAGTTGATTCAGTCACTGGAGCATTAATTTCAACCACCTCTAGTGAGTTTCACGATGGCGCTTGGCCTAAAGGATGAACTACGGGGAGGCAGCTCGCGAGCTTCTCAATATGGCTTCACCTCTTCAAGGCAAAGCTATCTTAGTCAATGGACTGCTGTTCATGAGCTTCGACAAGGTAAATTCTAGTAAACTATAAAAAAACCTTAGGATACTTGATCTTTTGTGAAATAAATGTGATTTTCGTGCGATTCTCACAATAGGATCCCTTTAGATTGCACCTCTAACCATTTTGGAGTCGAGCTTGACATTGAACGAGCTTTGGTGAGCTTAAACTAAGCGATAAAAGATAGATGATGTTCATCTTTCACTGAGAGATAATGATGAATCATTGATCATCCATTTCACATGATCAGAACATTTAATCATGATTAATTGTGTTAGATTCTCTTGGATTTTTCTTTTAAAATTATGAGATTAATCTCCACCATCTTATTCATGATCAGATGGTTGAGATGAAAGTGTGTTCACCGTTGTTGAGTCAGCAGCCATGTCGGATGATTTAAATAGTGAATCCCACAAGACCATGTGGAAAGCGCTACCACATCAGTCGCCGCACGGCACTGACTATGTAAATAGATTAATTACAGTTAAAAATGTGATTTAATTAACTAGAAATTTAAAAAATTACAACTAATTATAAAAAAATCAATAAAATAAAAATAAACCCATTTTGGAAAGCTTAAACAGATCTAGGAAAATAAAATTTCTTAATCTTGCCTAGTGAATAACATTTAATTAAGTTTTAAAGTTTTAATTAATTACATTAACTAAGCCTTAATTACTTAGTTAATTGTCATGAGATTTTGTTTGACTATTCCTTAGGATGACTTCTGCCTATTATAATTTTCTTAGGTTAATTTGCCAAGTCAATTAAGGAAGCTTATTTTTAAATCCTTACCACCTATTTTAAGCATTTAATAATTATTAGAATTTTAAAATAACTATGAAATTAATTAGAAATGTTTAATTAATCATAAAATTAGTAAGGGTGGCCAAAGAAAAATAATTGGGACTTATGATCTTATTTATTCTTCCAAAATTATCCCTAAGAGCATTTAATGAATTAATTAAATAGTTTAGTTAAATTAGGAAATAAATAACCTTTATAATTAATGTAATTGATCAAAATTCTTAATTAAACCTCTTTATGTGCTTAGCTAACATAAGGATCCCTTAATGAAATCAAGATTCTTCATTAGTTTGAAGAATTTTGAAAATAATTAATTATTCTAATTTTCTTCTTAATTTAATTAATCATTAGTCATGGGCTTAATTGCATTAGAATCTTAGGTCATTGTTGATTTTATCTTCCATCATTTCATCATAATTTTTTGGCCCTTGATTAATAGTTAATCAAATTGAAAAATCTTCTTCAAGAGGGAATTTGAATGGTTAAATAATGGGATGAAAATTAATTAAATCATAAAAATCACTTAGGGTTCCTTTAAACTTATTAATGAACAAAGAGGGGTAAGGGAAATCCAAATCACTTAACATTTTCCTTAGGTTTAAATAACTCAAAATCTTAAACTTAAGTGATGTAAAACATCATGTGGATTAAAAAATTAGAGCTCAAGGTCCATTTGCAAGATCTCAAGCTAAAGCCCAAGAAAATTCAAGAAAGAAGATGGCTTAGCTCATTGGCCAACTAAGGCCCATTTTATGATTTCATTTAGTTATGTAATTTTTAATTTTATTCTAGAAACTCCAGATTTAAAATTTTGAATTTAAAAATTCAGAGCATAACCTGTGATGTGGTTGAATCCACATAGAATAATAGCATGTGAAATGGTTGGATGGCATAAAATAATAAGGAAACTTAATGCTTCACATTAATGTTTCCACCCACCTTTCCCTCCATGTTTTGAATTCTTTTTCTTTTGAAAGATGATTGTAATGGCTATAAATAGGCCCCCTTGTTGGAATGAAAGGAGTTCTTTTGTCAATTATAGATTATTTGAGTTGTTCTTGTGGATTGAGAGCTTGGTGGCCAAACCTTGGCAATCTTTAGTGGGAGTGCTAGTTATCAAACATATCTTTCTTTCCTAACCTCTAATACCCAAGGTAATTTGTTTTATTTTTCTTATACCTCTTTATATCATTTCCAATCATACACTAAGCTTTCTACACTCCTCCATAAGCCTACACATTCCTTCCACTCAATAATACCTCTACTTCATTAATTACAACCTAGTCCTCATTTTATACCAAAATAACCACTTAAACCCTATAATTTCCAATCAACTACTCTAGATCATATATACATATCCTAACCTAAACCACCCAAGTATTTTTAGCCATTTATCTCACTTAAATCTCATTCGTTATAGCTAAATTTTAAATCAGTCTAAGTTAGTTTAAATTGGACTAGTTTATGTCATCGCACTGTCATATTATCCTACACCCTTCATTATCCCACCAAAACTACCGAATATATTTTTAGATATTAATCTAAATATCTATGGATATTCAATTCTCTCAATCTCATCAAAAGAAAGAATACCCACCTCTATCATTAAGTCAAATCAATTTGATGAAGCTCAAGATATTCATGTGGGTGTACTTTATCCTTAAGAATTAATGAATTTAAAGGTGATGTTTAATGATGTTTCAATTACTTTACTTAGTGCATTCATCTTATATGTGTTCATGCATTTATGCTTTGAAATCATATAGAAATTACATCACTTGTATGCATTTGAATTAAGCAGTCTCTATTATCACTGATAAATTTCTCAAAGCTATTTTGCTTAAGTAATAAAAGAACTATATAAATAAGTTATATTAATTACATGTATTTGAATTAAAAAGTGTGGCTATTATCACTATTAAATTTTAAATTATTTTGTATACAAATGAATATGAGTTGGAATTTTGATTTTGATCTTTCACATGTATGAATCATAACTCAAAAAGGTATATAGTCAGGACATCCTAGGAATATGAGATTTTAAATAGTCCCAAGGAGGTCTTTGATTACACCACTTCCCTGGTTCAACAGTAAAATGTACCATGTGATTTGTGATGAGTTATATGGTAGTGATAAATCAATGTCATTATTTAAATGTAAAGTAATTTTTCTAAGATTCATCTTTATCTTCTTACATGTGTATGTAAACTTTTGAATTAGCAAGTATATAGTCTAAAAATCCTAGGAGCACAAGACTTTAAGTAGTCCCAAGGGAGTCCTTGATTGCCTCACTTTCCTAGTTCAACAATGGCACATACTTATAATTATTCATTGTATACATACATACATGTGTTAACATAAAGTTGAAATGTATTAAAAAAATGGAAAAAACCATCTCTTTCAAAATGTAATCCATTCATCATGTGATGCCACCCATGATATTCAACCAATGATCTAATTAACATCTACTCATGCATGCATTGATTGTGATATGCTTAGTTAAGGATCCATGAACATGTTAAAAGCATTGATATTTATTTATTACACTCACCTTGGATTCATTAATCTTAGGTTAACTTGTATCTTTCAAGATGAATTTCCTAAGCTAAGTCCAAACATGAAAGAAATCACAAAGTCTAAAAGTTATGAATCCTACCTTTTAGATCAAACCTAAGGGTAAGGATGGAGGAAGTTTCTCCTTCCTCTCTTCTCTTTATAATTTTGTAATTTCTATTCAACACAATGAAATAAAATTTGCATCTAAAATTCATCCTAAGACAATAATCATGTAAAGAATAATCATCCTTAAGGGGTAATTTGAAGATCCAACACTACAAAAAAATTTACAATCTAATGCCAACAAAACATACCTTACTAAGCCTTACACACACACTAGAATGATAGACCACTAACTCTAGTCTTAAGTTAGGATGATATTTGTTGTGGTGGTATGTTATTTTATATTATGATATAATATTTTAGACTGGATGTTAAGATTGTTGTGTGTAGTCTAGAAGTTAGGACGACATTAGGTTAATGATATTTTTATAGGAGATTGTACTTAAGAGATTACTGTAATAATAATAAAAAATGTAAAAGCTTTTTTCTTGCAAGTGTTATTAAGTCCCTAAGTATGATCCAATAGGATAGGTGGGCTTGGTTACCCAAGATAGGGTGTTAAGTCCAAATATGTGGAATATAATTTCTTAGTTTGAATGTGTGTTATAATAATCTCTATTTTGGAGGTGTAGTTAGATTTAATTTTTCATAAAAATATAATTTTTGCAACATGGTTAGGATTAGAGCTATGAGATTTAGGATGGGCAGTGGCTAAAAGGCACAGACCTGGGAGGCCATGTGAAGCCTAAAGTATTCAAATCCAAGAAGTGAAGATCAAGAAGAATTAAAGACCCCCATATCTTCTCCTTTTATTGTACCTTCAATTATATTCTTGGCTATATAAGGGTAAAGATCGGCTACCCAATTTCTTTACATTTTTGAGGTGCATGGCGGTACTCAATCGGACAGGTCTCTTATTCTTCTTTGAAATTCGTTGTTTGATTATTATGTTTACTTTAATTGTACAATAAAAATGTCATGTTTTCCATAGGTTCCCAAAGTGTGACTGTTAGATGTATGGCCTAGATGCGTTAGGCACTTTTAGAAAAGTAAATTTTTTTATCCCCACTTAACAATCTTAACTAAAGCTTCAGCAATTCATAATCTCATTTTAAAGGCTAGGATAATAATTAAGAAATAAAAAGATTTAGTAATTGTTGACCTCACTTTTGGAGTGAGGATTCATCCTTCCCATCTTTGACTTAGGAATCCTTCTAAGCACTTAGGTCTCCTTAGTAATAAGACACTTCTAGGAACTAAGAGAACATAAAACCCAAGCCTAGAGACTTAGGAAGGTATACCTCAAGCTTAGGTTATACCCTAGAGCAAATAGGTCTTTCCTACCCTATGGCCTAAACCAAACCCAAACTCATATGGATGAAACAAAACCAATCTCAGGCCTATCCAAACAACCTAAGTTGAAGTCTATTTCATATCTAAGCTCCAAGCCAAATTGGCTTATGTCCAAACCTAAAGTTCATCCCACCATGGATCTATCCCATAATCAAAGCTCATTCAAATGAATCAAATCCAAATTGATTTTCACAAAAGCACTCTAACTGTTCAATACTCTATTTCAAACTCTCCCAATATGCATAATCAAACCAATCAAACCAAATGAATCCAATTAATCCAAGTTGGCCCATTTGACCCAAAAAGTCTAAATGAGCTAAAATCTAATCAAACCAAGTTGGCCCATTCAATACTCTATTTCAATCAATTCTAAATCCATTATTGAACTCTTCCTAACACCTAATTCAATCCAACTCAACCTAATCAACCATTTGGTCACTTAACCCAAAGTGACCCAAATGACCAAATCAACTCAAACTTCAATCCAACCCAAATTGGATTGAATCAACTCATCCAATTTCCTCTATGATGATTGTTAATCATCATCAATTATCCAATTGCAATCAGTTGGGTTAAATCAAACTAATTGGATCACCTAGTCCAATTAGCCTAATTAACCCATGCACTAAAATGAACAAAATCTCATTCCATTTTTAATTAATTGAAATCAATGGTTCCCATCAATCATAAATCCAATATTGAACATGACTCAACCACCAATTGAACCAAGCCAAGCCAACTTGGGCTCTTGACCCAAGTTGACCTAATTTAACCGAAAGGGCCAAATGGGGCCAAATCAAATCCTAAACCTAATTGATTAAAACCAATGCCTTTAATCAATCACAAATTGATTTTTGAACATGATCCAACATGTAATTGAATCTAATTTGACCAAACCAACCCAATTGACCCATTTAGCCCAATTTGATCTAAAGGATAAAATTGAACTAAATCAGTCCCAAATTCAAATTGACTCAAACCAACACCTACAATCATTCCCAAATGATCAATTGAACCTAAACCAACCCTTCACCCAAGCAAATTCGTCCAATTTGACCAAATTGGTGAAGTTATCCATATGAACACATATGAGTCAAAATCATGGCACCAATACATTCCAAATCATCATTTGAACATACTCAAAACTTTGTTTTGACCTAATTAGACTAATTGGTCAACCTAACCCAATTAGAACTCATTTGATCCACATGAATTAAATTGAGTGAAACCCATCCAAACCAAATCCAAACCCAACCAAACTTAGCATGACTCATCCTTAGGTCACCATGGGTTAGCCCAAATGGGCCTAACCCATGGTGAACCTGAATTGGGTCAAAACCCTTGAACCAATCCACCCACGTAGGATAAAATACCCATTTAGATGGTCTCACCTACTCCCCAAGCCATGACAACCACCCTTAGCTAATTTTGGACACTAGGACCATTGACCCAACTTGACCCAAGGCTGTTGGGTTTAGCCTTGGCTCATGAGAGGGTGAGCTTACCCTTAGCCCACCATTGGTTCACTTAGAGGAGGAGGTACAACCCATATCAACCTTCACAGCTGCCTCAGCCTCTCAATCCCCTCCACCTCAGCAGTCCACTGCCATCTCCAGGCACTTACCCCAATCAGATGACTGCTAAAGGTTGAGCCAATCTCAACCCTTGGTTCACTTGAGGAGGAGAGTATACTCCTTCCCATCCATTCAAACTTCACATAAAGCTTCCTTAGGAGATTCTGAGCAGTCCGAAAGCTTCCCCCGATCCCATAACACTCTCTATCGCCAGCGAGACTAACTCCCATTCAAAACCAAGAGCTATGTCCATCTAACCTCACATAAACTTTACCAAACTCAAATTAACTCTTTTCACACCTTCCCCAAGCTCTGACGAGTCAAAATGAATCAATTTCCTATTAATTTGATCACTAGAAGCCACTCCAAGACCAACTTCGGTGAGCTTAGCGATGACGTTTGGTCCATAGAGATGCTAGCAGGGAGGTAGCTTGAGTTCTTCTCAATAGGGCTTCATCTCTTAAAGACGAAGCTACCTCAGTCGACGGGCAGCCAGTCTCTAGCTCCGATGAGGTAAAACTCTAGCAAACTAATGAAAGTCCATTAGGTTTTGGTATTTTATGAAGAAAAGTGTGATTGCATACAATTTCCATTGTAGAATCCCCTTAGTTCTTCTTCCCACACATTTTGGAGTCAATCCCGACATCCGACGAGCTCTGGCAAACTTGGATCAAGCAACGAAAGGCGAATGGTGTCCATCTTTCGGCTCTCAAGGATGACAGATCATCAATTGTTCGTTCCATGTGATTAGAATAGACGATCATGATTTAATTTGCTAGAAATTTTGATTTAATCCATTAGATATCACTGGATTAATCTTCATTGTCTGATCCAAGATCAGACGGTGGAGACAAAATTGCATCCACCGCCGCTGACTCAGTCACCATGGGGGACATTTTAAGTAGTCTATCCTATGGCGCCACATGGGAAGCATCGCCACGTAAGCTCTTGCATGGATCCGATGGGTTAAGGGATTAATTAGGTGTTAAAAATGTCATTAATTGAGAAAAATTGCAAAAATTCATAACTAATTGTAAAAAAATCCAAAAAGTATCAGTAAGCCCATTTTGGAAAGGGTACACATAGAAGAATTTAATAAAATTAAAATACCTAAGGTTTGATTAGTGAATAGTTCTAAATTATGGTTTGAATTCTAGGCTTATTACTTACTTAAAGCCTAATTACTTGCCCAATTGATCCCAATTTTGGTGGGTTAATCTTATGGGATGTCCTTTGCCTCTATTGACCTCACTTTTGGAGTGAGCTCTCAACCTCCTCCTCTTAGACATAGGACACTTCTAGACAATAAGAGTTCCTTAGTCATAAAACACTTCTAGAGATTAGGTGAACACTTAACCTAAGCCTAGAGACTTAAAAGGGTTAATCATAGGGTTAGGCCATGCATTAAGACTTAAAGAAATCACTTATCATATAGCCTAAACCCAATCTAGATATACTTTCACAAATCGACCCCAGATTCAAATCTCAAAATAAACCTCAAATTCAAATCCAAATTCCAAATCCATATCCAAAATTTGACTCCAAATGATTGAAACCCGAAATCAAATTCAAATCCTAAGACCCATCCTAAGCCATATGAACCACCTTCATAAGCTTAGCCAAAACTCCCTTTAAATCAAATCAAACTCAATTTATTTCTTTATAAATCAATTATTCCCTCATTTATATTCACAAATATAAATGAAACACACCTTATAATGACCAAAATGAATCAAACTAAATTGATTCCCCTCTAAGCTTTTTTGACCTACATCCATGGACTTGGTCAAATTTGCTTTCGAATGACTCCAAACTCAAGTGATTTTCTCATAAATCATTTATATCTTCATTTATATTCATAAATATAAATGAAATATAAATCCAAATTACCAAAACTATATCCAAAATCAAATCCAAACCCAATTTAAGCCATTTGAGCTAATTCTTTGGACTTAGCCAAATTCCATCCAAATCAAGTCAAAACCAATGGATTTTGTCTTAAATCAATCATTCATTCAATTATCTACCCAAATATAAATGAAACCTATAATCATCAAATCAAATTGAAGCCAAGCCCAGTCAAGCCTAACATAGCCCTATTGACTCAAAAATTTCAAATGAGCCAAAATCCATTAGACTCTAACTTGATTGCTGTTGAATTTATATTTCATTCTATGGCACATATATAAGTTCAACTAAACTTGAATCAAACCAAAACCAAACTAATTGACCGACTTAGGTCCACTTGACCTAAAGTGACCTAAAGGACCCATTTGAGCCAACTTCAAATCCAAACCAAATTGGATTGAGCTAAACTCACCAAAACCTTCCACCATGATTGTTGATCACCATAAGATGATCAATTGCAATTAATTAGGTTAAACCAAGTCAACTTAGTCATTTAACCAAGTCAACCCTTGGCCTAAATGAACTAAAACTTGACAAAATTCATCCTACATCAAATTGATTGAAACTGATGATTTGAATCAACCCAAAATCAATATTTAAATATGACTTGATCACCAATTGAGCTAAACCAAGCCCAATTGGTCATTCGATCCAAGTTGACCCAAATTGGCCTAAAGGACCAAATTGGGTCAAATCATGATCTAACCCAAATTGATTGCAACCAATAGTTCAAGTTCATTCCAAATTGATTATTGAACTTGACCAAAGCCATAATTGAACCCAATTTAATCAATCAAGCCTAATTGAGCCATTTAGCCCAAATTGGCCTAAAGGGTCAATTTGGTCTAAATCCAAATTGTTTCGAATTGAAAACCACTGTGGGTGAAAAATATATTATTCCTTCATCTATACCCTTTTTTTGGAAAGGAATAAATGAAAACAAAAATATACTCCTTGTCGGGACACCACATAGATCCGCAACTTATTAAGGTGATCGGGTACGACATTAAGGGGAGGTAACTATCTCAAAAGATAGAAGTGACCACCTTATAATGGACCTAATCACCTAAATAAGGACTCCTAAGGACTATGGGTCTTCGTATATACTAAAGATTCTTTCCCTACTTTACATAGAAAAGTAAAGTAGGGTTATTTTTTTATCAAGTTCATTAAGTTTCCTATGGAGGCAAGTCCCCATAGTTAATTACATCATAAAGAATGAGATTCCTTAGGAATACTCTCGATTAATGTAAATGATCATTATCTTCAAAGATTTCAAAGATAGGATGATTAATCAATTGGTTTAATTTTAGAAGATCAACTGGGATTGATTAAGCAGAGGGAGCTCTTTTCAGAGCCAAAGGAAGATAAGTGGGGGATGTTTTTGTTAATAGGAAGCCTAGTAAGCATCCAAACTATCTTATTATTAGGCATTATATTTTTGAAGTTGAATTAATTTATTTATTTGAGTTAAATTTTCATTAGAAATTTAGGACTTACAATTCCATAATACAAGGTCATGGAAAATGCCTAAGATGTGAGGATTTATGCGCAAAAGGGAGAAGCAACCTCAGAACCTGAATCTAGGGAGCTTTGGCGAGGGCTAGAGCATGATCAAAATCTAAGGAAAAAATGGGTATATGGTTTACCTCCACAAGAGAGAACAAACCACCTGACTGTTGGACTTAAATCCGCCTGGGGGTGGCCGCCAACTAACTCCTCCTACAGTTTTAAATTCATGTAGGCAAGTAATATGCTTATGCAAGATAGCAAGGTTGTTATTTATTTAGAAAGAGACTAAGTCCTTAAACACACTCCCTAAGAGACTAGATCATGTAGGGCATGATTAATGACTTAAATTTAATGCAAATTTTTCCTATATTTTCTTTTTATTTTGGACAATTCATTTGGCTCAGGCTATAGGATTCATATGCCTAATGCATGAGAAATTAGATTATGGGCCAAAATTAACAAGAAAGGAGATGTGTTTCCACCATGGCTCTCAAAGGTCAAGCTAAGTTCCCTAGCATGGGTGGAAGCCCTCCAAATCAAGAGTGAAATAATATGCTTTTTATGCATGATGTGAGAAAGAAAATACAACATCCAGTTAAGGGGTTGCTAATTCTACTATCTTGATTTTATAGCTTAGGCTTTAAGTGAGGTTATGAGTTATTATTTTTTTTTATTTTTTAGTTAATTAATTTTGTAGAAGATTTATTTTTCTCTAAGAAGTTAATCGTTATCCAGACCATACATCAAAGCATGGAAGAAACTAGGAAAATATGCCATTTCTAATGAACAATCTAAACAAACATCAAATATTTTATAAAGCTAGTGCAAAAGAATAAGAGGCCTTTCATGGTCGGGCACCACCGCACAAACCCAAAATCAAATGTGGGTAGTCCAGCTCTACCGTTATATAACCCAGATTATAAATGAATTAATTACAATCAAGTAAGGAAATTCATGTTATGGGGGTCTTCATTCTTCTTTTCTTCTTTCTTGTTTCTTCTTTCTTCTTTCTTCTTTTGGTTCCTTCTTTTAGATGGTTGGAATGTGGATGCTCCAAAGGCATCACTTGGTACATAAGATGTAATCTTATGACCAATGTTCATCCTAATCCCCCATAACAATCATTCCAAAATCTTAATTATAAAATTACATGAAAAGGGAAAAGTAAATCTAACTAAAACCTATAAAATAGATATTAGCTAAATAAACCACACAAACCTAAGCATGTATATGCATAAATTCGACTTAGCACCCCACACATGGGTAACCAAGTCAACCTAGCCTATTGGATTATGATTAGGGGTATAAGCAACTTGCACAGTAAAAGTAGTTATATTTTTATTATAGCACCTCTTAAGCACAATCCCCTGCAGAAGACAACAGGTTAGACTAAGATCGCCCTGTCCTTCAATCTTCGCATATACATCCTAACATCCAGACTAAAACATTACATCGCAAAATAAAAGTAAACATCAAACCATGCACCACCCTAACATAGGACTAGAAAGTGGTGACTTAGGTTAATGTGTGTACCATTTAAGGTTTGTGCGGTATGTTTAGTTAGGCTTTAAGGTTTATATTTTCTAAGTATGAAAATGTTTAACTTAGAGGGTGGTTTCATTTAAGTTGTTTAGTTGATTTGGGTTAATTTTATTTGATGATTTTATTTTGGTTTGGAAGAACCTACTCTTAATTACTAAGTTGTAAAGAGAGAAAAAGAGAAGAGAACTTCCCTTTCCCCCCTATCTTAAGTAATTTCTAAGGTAGATTCATTAATGACTTTTGTTTAGTAAATGTTTTCTTATGTGCTTTAATTAATCCTAAGTTTAGATCTTCCCTAAATGAACCTATTCAAAAAGAAAGGCATTTTAAGATTAAGTAAAGTGAATTACTATCACAAAACACACAACACTTTATTTCTTCCCTACATGTGTAACATACATATGGTTACATCCAAAGAATATATATACATGCAATGCAAGTATTTAGCACACCTTAATGATGAATGCTAAAAGAGGTTGCTTAAGGAAATTTGGAATGTTTCATGTATGCATGATTTGGTTAAGTAGAAGAGAGTGATTTATTTATCTATTTTTCGTAAGCACATTTATAAGTATAAAAGACATAAGTGAGTACGGCACCATTGTTGGCACAAGAGGTGTAAGGTATAAGACCTACTTAGGGTTACTTAAAGCCTCGCAACCTCCGAGTTGTCCAGACTAATATACCAATTTTCTTAAATACATGTGCATGTACAAGAAGAAATGCATGAAAAGAGAATCATGCAAAACATTTATATTTGTTTATTTGATTTGGATGTTTATTTTATATATATGATGTGGAGTTCCTTCTTAAATCATGACATAGGAGTGTATAGGAATGAATTTAAGCAAGTGTTATGTCCTTTTCAAATGGACTATACACTTTGCAAATCCTATATAATCATATGTTAAGAAAGAAAAGGAAAGTCACATAACATATTTTATACTATTCACATGCAAGCTCATAAGTAGTTGTAAATAGCATACCCTTCATTTTTAATGTTTAATTTATAAGTTTTGAAAGTAGTTTTGGATTTAATAGTGATAATAGCCATTTATATTCTTACTTTAGCTAAAACATGCAATTTGCCATAAAGGAAACATTTTATTTTTAATTTGATTTTTCAAAAGACATGAATTTATGATTTTCATATGACATACACATTTAGCATGCTAGGAAAGAAATAAAGTGATGCAAGCATGTAATTTCATTCACTCTAATTAATTCTTAAAGACAATCCTATGGAATAAGATTATTTAAAGTAAATCAATTTTTTTAAAGAAAATTTTAATTTTGTCTTGAGTTTGATTTAAATTTAGGAAATGTGAAAATGTTTGCAAGTCTTAACCCATTCCCACATGTGTGTATTGATTTGGTTTAATATTTAGGGTGATCAGATTGATTTTATGCTTTGATTAGGTTATGGTATAGATTAAGTTCATTAATTACCCCTTACTTATACCACTTTAGCATATTTAAAGAAAATAATTATGAGCTAATATATGTCATAAAACCACGAGAAATTTAAATTAGTAATGCACCTAAGAAAGAAAGCCTAATGCATTTGGCTCACAATTAATGATTAATTAAGTTAAAGGGTTTAATTTAAGTACTTTCATAACCCTTCCAACACATGTAGGTTAGATTTGATTTCCTTAAGTTACTTAGGTTATTGAACACCTAAATATCTACCCAAGAAGGATTGATTAAGTTCTAGAATGTTTAAAAATTTTTATCAAGTTAATTAAGTAGGTCATTAATGGATTAGCCCTTAATTAAATTTAAATTAAGGAAGGAAAGGGGTTTAGGGAATGCCTTCGGGAAAATACCCCAAACCCATTCCATAAACCTCCTCTTCACTTAAGCAAAGTTTAATTAACTTAATCAAGGGATTAAACCATTGTTCACATGCTACATTAAGCTTAATTATTTTAAGAGAGTGATTAAGGATTCATTAATTGATTTTCCTAATTAATTCATCAATAAATTGTAAGAAAATTAGGGGGAGGCAGAGGTCATCCCATTAAATACATCTAAAAAAGGAAAATTCATTATTCAAAATTAATTGGAAATAATTTTAATGAATTTCCCTTTGAATTATCTTCAAAATGCATTTGATTTTTTTTTTTGACATTTAGTTATGTAATTTTGAAGTTTCAGTGATTAACAATTAATCAAAACCCTTAAATAATCCCATCGGTGCTACGTGGACCACTGATGGGCTCGTGCTTTCCACGTGGCACAACAGGATTGGTTATTTAAGCTATCACATCGGCTAGACAGTCAACCGACGGTGTTAAGCACTTTCTCCTCAACCGTCCGATCATAGATCCAATGGTCAGGATTAAATGCATGGTTCTAATAGGATAAATCAGAGGATTCTATGCAGCTTGATTAGGACCGTCCATCCAAAATGCATGGATGGACGATCCATGATCCGTCACTGAGCTTGCCTGTGGGAGAGGGCATCCGTCCACTCCTTAGGGCATGATCTAAGCTCGATTGAACTCTTATTGAGCTCAAACTTAACCCACACCATCATCATGCAAGGGGAAAGACATCCAATGGTCAAAATGCAATGGAGTGAAAGTTTCTTTCACAAAGGACCAAACACTTCTTATTCTAGGCTCAATTGGTTCATTTGATTTCATTTAGATCAAATGGGTCAAGTTGACCAATTTCACCCATTTGACCTAATTGGGTTAAGTAATGGGTTGGTTTAGGTTTGGTTGGTCATTTGAAATATTTTGCAAGCTTTGATTTCAATCAATTTTGGTTTAATCTGATTTTGGCTTAATTTAACCTTTTAGGTCAATTGGGCTAGTTTGGGTCTAGTTGGCCAATCGAGGCTTTGGTCAAGTTCAATAATCATATTAGAATGATTTTGACCCATTGGTTGCAATTGATTTGGCTTAGATCAAGTTTTGACACATTTTGACTTTTTAGGTCAAGTTGGGTCAACTTGGGTCAAGTGGCCAATTGGGCTAGGTTAGGCTCAAACGATGACTTGGTCATGTTCAAACATTGATCATGAATTGGTTTTGATCAATGGTTTCAATCGATTTAGCCTATGGTGGATTTTGGCTAATTTAGGTTACATTTTGGCTAAGTGTTGGCTTGGTCAACCCTTAGGTTTAACTTGGTTTGACCCAATTTGAGTGATTGATCATCTCAAGATGATTGTTGCTCACAATGTGAGGCTTAGCTGGGCTTAGTTCAATCTATTAGGATTAGAATTTGGCTCATAAGGGGTACTTTAGGTCACTTTGGGTCAAGTGAGCATAAGTGAGTCAATCGACTTGATCAAGGCTTGATTCAAGTTTTATTGAACTCACATATGGACTTATGATTGAAATATAAATCCATTTGCAAGAGATTTGGAGTCAAATGGGTTTTGATTCATTTGACAATTTCAAGTTCAAAGGGTGAACATGAGTTTGACTTGGGTTTGATTTTTGAATTCAGTTTTGGTTTGAGGATTGAAGTTTATGTTTATATTTGATTTCATGATTGAAGGATTGATTGAATCAAGAAGAAAAATCAAGGGTTTGGCTTGATTTGAGTTTAATTTGGCTAAGTTCAAGAATTTGATTTGAAAGGCTTAGGTTGAGTTTTGGTTGAATTTGAGTTTGAGTTTTGAATTTAGTTTTGGGTATTTGAATTTATATTTCATTTATATTTGTGAATATAAATGAGAATATAAATGGGTTGTGAGAAATTTTCTTGAGTTTGAATTGATTTAGGTGTAGAAGGAACCAAGAGCTTAGTGCAATGTGTCTCTTCTTATGTATAAGACATAAGAGAGTGAAGGGGGAATCTACTAGGGATTGAGTAAGTGAACCTTCCACTAAGGGAAAAGGTTCAAGTCATCCACTGAGGGATGAAAGGTTTGAATTTGATTTGAGTCTCCATGGGGAGAAAATTGATTTGATTTGTTTAGTTCTCCACTAGGGATGAAAATGTGAACTCTCCACTAGGGGGCAAGTCCAAGTCATCCACTAGGGAGAAAGGTTTGTAAAATCCGCTGAGGGATTAAAATTTAGGATGCACAAGAGAACCAGAAAGACTTGCATCTCACTGAAGAGAAGCATATTGGTTTCATTTGTTTGTTTAGTTTGTTTTTGATTATTTGACTCCATTGGGGAGATTGATTGGATTTATTTCAGATTTGACTCCACTGGGGAGGTCAGAAGGAATTTATTTTAAATGTTTAAGTTTTGAATTTTTGATATGAACCTTATCGATTTGCGAGGGATTGCACTGAGTAGGGACCGTGGTGGCCTTGATTTAGCTCAAATTTACCAATTGAAAGGGGCAGTCTACCAATCACATAGTAGAACTACCCAACCAAGGGTGTGTCTTTTGGTGTGCAGTAGCTGTACTAGGAAGAAAGTGTAATAGACTTATATCCTCCAAAGTAGGGATCAGTTGCTGAGGCGATCAGTTGGAAAGGCAACGAATCAAACACAACCTAGGGCTAGCTATTGAGTGAATGTCACTGGGGGACTTCAATCAGCTCAAAGATTATCAAGATTAATTCTATTTTTTAGTTATTTTTGATGGATCCCATTGGTTTGTGATGGACTGCACTGAGTAGGGGCCATGGTGGCCTTGGTCTAACACAGATTTATCAATCTAAAGGGAATAGTCTACTAGCCACATTATAGGACTATCCAACCAAAGGTGTACCTTTCAGTTTGCAACAGTTGATTCAGGGAAGAAAGCATGGGGACTCACATCTTTTCTGAATAAGAGACTGTTGGAGTGACACATTAGCAAGGTAACATATCAACTCGACCCAAGTCTGACTATTAAGTGAATGCCACTAGGGAACTTAAATCAGCTCAAAGATAGTCAAGATTAATTTTATTTTTTTTAATGTATTTTTGATGGATCCCATTGGTTTGTGATGGATTGCACTGAGTAGGGGCCATGGTGACCTTGATCTAGCTTAAATTTACTAATCCAAAGGGAGTAGCCTCCCGACCGAGGGGAGAACTATCCAACCAAAGGGGTGCCTTTCAGTTTGTAGTAGCTAATCTAGGGAAGAAAGCTCGGAGACTCACATCTTCCACTAAATAAGACCACTGGGGGGATGCATTAGTGAGGTAACATGTCAACTCGACCTAGGGCTGCCCGTCAATTTGTGACGATCATGTTAGATAGAATGCGTAGTAGACTTATATCTTTCAAAGCAAAATGACTGCTAGGGTAACCTATTTATGGAAAACATATTGAACCCAACCTAAGGGTGACTACAAAGAGAGTGCCAACCGAGGGACTTATCTCTACTCAGGTTGTCAGGCAATTTCTTTAGGGAGTTCTACTGGCACTGCCCTAAAGATAAGATGTCTGCTTGGGAAAAGGGGCCCCTTATGGGCTCGAATTCCTAATACACAAGAAAATTAATTTGTTTATTTTATTTTGTTTATTTATTATGGACCCTATTAGTTTGCAAGGGATCATACTGAGAAGGAGTCTATATTAACCTAAACATATCTTAGTTTTAAAGAACCAGGGGAGAATATGTGCATTTGTTGAATAAATTCTCTAATTATAGGGGTGGCTACTAGGAAAGGGGGACTGTCCAATCCAAAAGTCACCCGGGTAATGTCTAAATGGGGTCACAACACGTGATCCAAGTAGAATTATCATAGGGGAAGGGGCCACTAAAGGCTTTATTTAAAACCCTAGAGAAGATGACATGGCTAGTCATAAATTAAATAGGTATTCGGTGTCCCACTCAAGGAGGAAGCTCGAGGACTCATATCTGCCAAGAGTGGTGTACTCACTAGGTGAGTCGCTATCAGCATAGTGAACATAAACCAACCTAAGGTGCCCATCATTTTGAGACAATCAACCTAGGAAGAAAGCTCGGGGACTCACATCTTCCTATAGAACTGATTGTCGGGATAGTCTATCTTCGTCGGCTCAATAGGTGACATCCGACCTAGGGCGACTATTGAGTGAATGCAACTAGGGGACTTATGTCAACTCAAATGTAGTCAAGAGGAAAGGAGCCTCTAGGGGACTTATCCTAAATCTCATATATACTCAACCTAGTTAGTGAATGATGGCTAGTTCAAGAAGAAAGCTTGGGAACTCACATCCTATTAAGCAAAGTCAACATGAGGTAGCTTACTAGCTGCGCAGTGAAGCCTACCAAACTAACAAGGAGCTCGTTGGTTTACATTGATCAAGTCAGGAAGAAAGTGTAGGGACTCACATCCACCTGACAAGTGACCATTGGGGTGACAGTCTAGTGAGGTAGTATGTCAACTCGACCTAGAGTAGCTAGTGAGTGAGTGCCACAAGGGGCTTGCTCCCACATCAAAATAACCTGAGACAAAAGATTTATGTTTGTGTTTGTATTTGAAGGAGTAGGATGCCTCTTGGGTTATCTCACACCTACCCTAAACAAGCTTGGGGAATTTGATGAAATGGTGCCATGAATGGCAATTGGGATTCCCACCAAGAAAGGATGTCGCTTGGGTTCTCTTATACCTAACTTAGTTATGCTAATCGAAATAGGATGCCTCTTGGGTTCTCTCACACATATTCTAGTAGCGTTAGGGAAATGTGTTTGATGAGTTTGTGTTGTGAAGGAGGGATAGGATGCCCCTTGGGTTCTCTTACACCAAACCTAAACACGTCGTGATAGAATCACATGATAAGCAAACAACGCTTTGAATAAAGAGAAAATTTTGATGAATTGGAATGAATTTTTGTTGATTGATAGAATTATTTTTCAAACATGATTTTTATGTGTAATATTCTTCAAATAGAGCCCATTAATTAGAAGCATCAAGTGTTCTTACAATCAATAAGGTGATATGATCCTCCTTGGTAGGCCTTCTCTATGACATAGGGGCCTTCCCAAGTGGGTTCAAACTTGCCTCCCATCTTTCAATGGGCAACAATTGGTCTCCTTAGGACTAATATAAGTTCTCCTACTTGAAAAGTCTTGGGGTGCACCAGCTTCTTGTGAGCTTGAATCATCTTAGCTTTGTACAACTCAAGGTTTTGGCATGCCCGTAGGCCTCTTTAATCTAAACCTTCGAGGTCTTCTAACTGCAACTTAGCATTTTGATCTATAGTGATTTAACTACCCATTGCTATCATTAGTGATGGAAGCTAAACTTCTAATGGTAGAACGGCTTCAGACCTATAAACTAAGGAAATTGGAGTCAATCTAGTCGGAATCCTATATGTGGTGTGGTAGGCCCATAAGGCTTCAACCAACTGTTCATGCTAATGTCATTTGTTGTCATACATTGTCTTCTTCGGTATCTAGATGAGAGTTTTGTTGAATGCTTCTACTAAGTCATTTTCCTGAGGTAATAGATGGTGGAATATCTCCAATCTATATCATGTCTTCTGGGGAAGCTGTTAATCTTGGTGCTCTTGAATTCAATATCATTATCACATATAATTCATCGAGGCACCCTGAACCTATATACGATATGATTTCTAAAAAACTGAAGCACATGCTGAGCTATGACCTCTCTGAGTGGGATAGCCTCCGCCCACTTGGAAAAGTAGTCGGTGGCAGCTAAGATTAACCGGTGACCCTTGGAAGAAGGAGATTGATCAGACCTACAATGTCGGTACCCCAACATTAAGAGGGCTAGGAGGCCAATGTAAGATGCAGAATATTGGGTGGTTGATGTAGGACCACACCATGTGCCTGACACTGATGGAATCTCCTAGCCACGTTCATGCAGTCTGTGATCATCGAGTCTCTTGATCTTTCCTTTCATCTTCAGATCAGATTGATGCTCTCCGCATAGTCCTGAATGTACCTCAATTATAATGCCATGGGCTTCATGTTTATCTAAACAACATAACCACATTTTGTCAAAAGACTGTCGGTATAAGGTGTCATCCACGAGAGCATAGGAGAGAGCTCTCTATTTTGCCTGATGGGCTTACGACTTTTCTTGAGGTAGTTTACCGTTGTTCAAATAATCTGTGAATGGTTGCCTCCAATCTAGCTCCTAGTCTGTATTAGCAACAGTAACCTCCCCTTCAAGAGAAAGTCTCTCGATGAGTTTAGTGCCAATAAAGGATAGGACCTGTCTATTTTAGACCCTTATTGGAATGGACTCATCTTTCAGACATGCCAATTCTTTGGCAATTTTGGCCAAAGCATCTTCTACTGCGTTCTCTCTATAGGGGACCTTGTAGATGGTGACCTCAGGGATCTGAGCCAACAACTTCATGGTGTACTTGTGGTAATGATGAAGCTTGGGATTGAAAACTTTATAGGACCCAACAATTTGGTTGATGACTAGCTGAGAATCCCTATAAATATTGATGCTTTTGACTCATACTATGATAACTAACTCTAGATCGACAATCAATGCCTCATACTTGGCTTCATTATTAATACAGGGATTAGAGAGATATTATGAAAATCTCATCACATCATGGTCTAGAGTTAAGAGAACTATTCCTACCCTTGCCATTATTGGAAAAGTAGATCATGGTGCTTCTCCTTTATGAAAGGAAGCTGCACAATCAAAATACATCTTCCAATGGTGATTGTCAACCCCACTACATTCATGATTTATTCATCAGGGAGATCATCACTAAGTGGAGAACCAGCAGGAAGTGTGGTGTGCAGCTAAGAAATCTGCTAGTGCTTGTCCTCTAATTGAACAGAGGGGTACGAATGTGATATCAAACTATGAGAGGATCATGGAACAACATGCCAAATGTCTAGATAGCGTTGATCATGTCATTAGATACTGCAGTGGATTGATTCTTGAAATCAAGTTCACCTTATGAGAAAGCATATAGTGTCGTAGCTTTTGTGATGCAAAGATTAAAGCTAAGCAATGTTTCTCAATAGGTGGGTAGTTCACTTCAGCAGGGATCAGATGATGATTGAGGTAGTAGAGAGCATTATCCTTCCCTTTATCATTGGATTGGGCTAACAAAGTGCTAAAGGAGTCATCCAATGCAGCTGTGTAGAGGATTAACGGCCTGCCCGGGATAGGGGCTGCTAGAACCAGTGGCTTGATATCTCTGAAAGCATGCTGACACTTGTCATCCAACTTGAACTTAATGTCCTTTTTGACAAGTGCTGAGAATGGTTTGCATCTCCCTGATAGGCTAAAGATAAAGCATCTTAGATATGCCAACCATCCTTGGAATGATCTGAGTTGTGTTAGGCTTTTAGAAGGTTGCATTTCTAATATAGCTTTGATCTTTTCTAGATCTATTTTTATTCCCCAGTGTCGGACAACAAACCCAAAGAACCTCCTTGAAGCTACTCCGAATGCACACTTCAGCGGGTTCATTTTGAGGTTGTATTATCTTAACCATTAGAAAATTACTCTCAAGTCAAAGAGATGGTCTTCCTTTTCCTTACTCTTGACTACTAGATCATCAACATAGCACTTAACTTGATGATGGATGAGTTTGTTGAAGATCTGAGTCATGGCCCGTTCGTATGTTGCACCAGCATTTTTAAGGATGAAAGGTATGACCATATAATAATAGATTCCAATCAGGGTTCCAAAAGCAGTGTTTCTTTTATCCTCGAGGGTCATCTATATTTGGTTATAGCCAGATGACCCATCCATGATGGATAAAACTGCATGAGATGAGGTGATCTCCACCATTAATTATGGTATAGGAAGAGGAAACTCATCCTTAAGTAATTCCTTATCTAAGTCCCTAAAATCAATGCATATGCAAATTTGGTCATTCTTTTTCTTAACTGGTACGATGCTAGCTAACCAGGTAGGGTATTTTTCTTTCCTGATGAAACTAGCATCAATCAGTTTCTTGACTTCAGAAATGACATATTGTTCAATTTCTAATCATCTAGGATCTTGCTTGATAGGGTTGGCATTAAGATCTATTGCTAGTTTGTGGACTACTACATCAAGGGATAATCTAGATATTTCTTCATAACTCCATGCAAAGTAGCCCTTAAACTCAGTCAATAGCCTAACTAAGTTATTGGTTTCTTCTTCATTTAGCAACAAACTGATGTATGTTGGGCATGGATTTTCTTTTGTCCCGAGATTAAGTTTTTTAAGCTTATCAATTATTGAATAGATTTATTCTTCAAATTCTGGTAGTGCATCTTTGATTTGGAGATCATCTGAATGATCTGAAGTTTCTAAATATACCTCCTCATAAGAGTTGGTATGGTTGCAGAAGAACCTATCAGACTCCAGATGGTTGGTAACAACTAAGCAGTAATCATCATCTTCGACTAGGCCCACTGTACCAAATTCTAGTCATAATCTTGATTGTGCTTCCCAACCTCTGTTGTTCCATAGCTTTTTGAAGTATTCTAACCTGTACTTAGACCATGTATAAGGAATCAAACCCTTGTTTGCAAGATTAAGAACACAAGCTGAATACCAATCAAAAGGCAATTCTATTAATTCTTTATATAAATTCTCCTCAAGTTCTACATCAACTTCAGGACTTGAGGATGATGACCCCAAAAAGAATCTCTTCGGCTTCGCATCAATGGAATACTTAGGGGCTTCCTTAACTACTAAACCTTCAACTTTTTGAGATGAAAGTGATGTTAGAGCAAAGGTTCCCAACTGATGTCTGATAGTTTCACACAAATTTAATTCGAATACTTTTGTGCTTTGTCTATAAGCCTGGTTTTCATCAATGTCCAGCTCGAGTGTCATCTCCAAGGAAACCTGCTAAGAGTGGTTGGATGGTATGCTAATCACATTAGAATCATCCTTTGAGCTAGATTCCAGGTATATTTGAATAGTAAGGCTACTCCTATGAACTGGAACCTAACCCCTATTAGCTGATGGCCAACCAGGTGGGACTACCTTTATTATTGCCTCTGGGACTACCTTTATTATTGCCTCTACCTCTACCTAGTGGAGGTCGAGTCATCCTACCCATATGTCCATATGATGGAATGAACTGTGGGTGGAATGTGATATGTGGCTCTACTTTTTCTTCAATGACCTTTTTTCGTTCACTTGAACTTTCATTTTTCTTTACTTTTTCATTTTCTTTTTCTATTTCTTTTTCTTCATATTCTTTTGCATTTGAGTTTTGACCAAGTTCATGAGAAAGGGTATTTTGAGGAAGATAGTAGGTCACATCCTCATATATCTCAACCTCTCAGACTGAAAATGGCTTTTCACCTCCTTTGACATAGTACTCAATCCCATCCTTTTTGAACATGATGCACTGATGGAGGGAGGATGAATCATCTTATCCTGATGTATCCAAGGCCTATCGAGCAAAGCAGTGAATGAAATTTGAATCAATTATGTAAAACTTGGCTTCAGTCTTCCATTCACCTATCTCCAAAAGTAACACTATGGAACCTAAAGCACTCTCGACTTGCTCATTGAATCTTCTCAACATCATCTGATCTTCTCGGAGTGTGGAGATGTCAATCCTCAAGTTGGTAAGAGTCATTAGACTCATAATGTTAACTGATGCACCTAGATCAATAAGAACTATGGCAAGTCTGAATCAGCCCATGTCCACTGTAATGTAGAGGGGACGGTTGTGCTACATGTCCCCCAAAAGAAGGTCTTCATCTGTGAAAGTTAGCCCCTGGGCTTCTTTGGAGTAATGTGCCTCCTCTCCAATAGAGATCAGTTGAGCTAAGCATATTTTAGGATCAATAAGAGCCTTGATTAGTGATTCTCTCATCTCTTTGGATAAGACAAGGGCATCATATATGCTTAACTTAGATGGAAACTTTCTTAGGTGAGATAGGACATTATAATCCACCTTGGGTTGGTCCTCCATAGGCATATCCAAGGGTGGAGCATCCTATGGATGGGCTTCTTGATCATTTGAACCAATAACTTGTTTTCCTCTATCTTGAGGTGCTGCCCTAGGAGGTAGAACCTTGCCACTACGGAGGTTGACTTCAGTGATTTCTTGTGGCAAGTAAGTAGAAGGTTTTATGTGCTCGTCAGCCTCACCTATAGCTTCTCATATGGGACCCTCAGAATAAGATGATTCCAAGTCTATCTTAAGAGGTGAACCCGTATTGTTCAGAGAAGGAAAGTCCAACTCTGAATCAGAAAGAGGAAGATCAGAGTTATTATAATTATTGTTTAGACTTGAAGAGTTTTCTTGAAGATTATAATTAGACAACCCATCAGAAGCGACACAAATGTAATTCAAACTAACTTTATTCCTTGATTTCTTGAGTTTGAAGGAGGTACATAGTAGAAGTCAAGTAAAGTAAGTGGGGTGAGGGATTTGATGCCCTCATCCGGTGATACAAGATGTATACTATATGAAGAGCTAGCTAAAGTAGAGGTGCTCATTGATGCAGTAGTTGCAACTATGGATTGGAGACTAGGCTCGATCGGTGGTTGCACTACTTGGCTATCCCGGACTAGCATAGGCTGTTGCTACTACTACTGCTGAGCTCATCCTTTCCCTAAGTTATCCTAGACAACTTTCAAACCTTCCTTGATGTTGGAGGTTTGAGCTGCCTTAGGCACCTGTAGGGAAAGTTTTTAATTTTGGAGATAATTTTCTTAAAGGTTTTGGAAAAGGTGATATCTTAACATTCTTTGGTTTTGGAAGGATTGCAAGTATCCCCAAGGATTACCCTAATGGAACTGGATGGTTGTTCCACAAGGTATTCCTTCAGGATAATTATAGCACCGGTCTTGAAGCTATGTTCAAGCCAGTCCTTGAATGTAAAGCAATCCTCCAAAATATGACCAAACGTAAGGTGGTAGGGGCAAAAGTTAGGATCATTGCTTTTGCCCACTTCCTCCGGCTTTCTAGGTTTGAGTAGCTAAAAATTTGGCTTCTTTAAGAGATTCTTAAGATCTTCCTAATTATCTCCCTCTTAAATGAATAAGGCTTGTTAAGTTTATCCAAAGTGTATGTGGACCTTAGCTACCTAGCGGTGGGTATGTGTACCACTGCTGCTACTGATATGGTTAAGGAGGAGGCAGTGCAAGCCATGGAGGCTGCTGTGGCGGCCGGTAGGACTATTTCAGTGGTAGTAGAGGAGGTGGAAGTGACAGTTGTGGAGCACGAGGTGTCTCATACAGCTCTCTGGGCGGCTGTTTCCCCTTATCTACTGCTACCACTATTCTTGGTTTCTTCTCATACACCTTCTACAGCTTTGACTTTATTGGTTGATCTGGAAAAGACAACTGTTTGGCTTCTCCTTGTAAGCTAGTTGCCTTGTTGATTAGCTTCTCAAAAGTTTTGATGGTGAAACCTTTGAGCATGAAGGAGACCGGGCCATGGATATTCTTAAGAAAAATCTCAATGGCATCGTTGTGATGGGTGATTTCATACTCAAATTATGCCATCTGAGAATGTAATCAATGAGGGACTCATTGTGGTATTGTTGAGCAACAATGAGATCGCTTAGAGTCACCCTTTGCTGAGCTCCAGCAAACCTCTTGATGAATAGTTGCTCTAACTTAGCAAAAGTCTTCACTGAACTATTGGAAAGTTTAGTGTACCAATCAAAGGCTATACCCACTAAGCTTCTAATAAAGAGATGGAAGAATAAAGCATCACTACCACCAGCATTGCAACAACTGGCTCTAAAATTGCAATGTTCTGCCTCAGGTTCCCGTTGCTATCAAAGTTCTTGAAAGAAGGTGGCATGAAACCCTTAGGATATTGGATGACATCAAATTCTGTTGGCTAGGGTCTACCCTTTAGAACTGATGGTCCTCCTCAGGCTTGAGCCAATGCTTCTATCACCTACTGCTTAACCATGGTCTTGATATCCTTTTCCTATATGGAGGTACTATCCACTATCTTTATACAAACTGGTGCTGCCTTGCTTTACTAGTGGTGTAGTCTTGGCTTGATTCAAGATATGCAACAACTCAGGTGGACCAATTTCTACTATAGTAGGATGAACTGTCGGGGCTTAGTTCTGGAGTGCTAAAATAGATGCTGATAAGTAGACAAGCCTCTTCCCCATCTTATATATTTGATCATCCTTTTGCTATATTTATTGTAGGAGGCGTTGGGTCGAGTAGCTATCTTCCTGCTCGGCCACATCACCTTCCAATGTATACTGCTCATGAAGAAGGGAGCCCCTGGTGTCGACCATGTGTACTCTTGCTGAATCCTCTAACATATCATTTTTATTTGGATCAAAATTGACCTTTTCATCCTCCAAATTAGACCAAGAATATCCTAAGTCCTTCTTCTCCACTAGATACTGAGCCTCAATGTCATCTAGAAATCGGTCTAATTGAACTGATATAAAAGATCGAGGCAGACCAGTAGTAGAATCACTATCATGAACATAAATGCATCTAACTTTTGCTGTTGTTGGAGAGCCAACCCTAGGAGGGTTATGCTCACTAGAAGAAAGATGTTCTTGACTGTTGCTGGATCAGGATGGAGTAGTACTCTTAAGAGGATCTATGGCCATGGGGACAACTGAACTGTCTCCTCCTCCTTCTATTGTTGCAATCTCTATAACCTACTGAGATGGTGGTGGTGATGGTATGACCACGATACTCCCAGGTCGCCATTCCTTCCTCACCACAACTGAGGTAGAAGGTCAAGCAGGAGAGCTCGGTCTCTCCACGGTAGGTGGTATGGATGGAACCAGATCTCTTGGCTGTAGCCAGATCACCAGTGGGGCCCTCTTCTCCCCGGATGCGGCCTTCATGGCCTTTGTTGGAATGGTAGATGCTGAAACATGTACGGGAGATGGTGGACAAGGGGTAGAATGGTGTGGTGGAGGCACCACCAACTCTCTTTGCATAGGAGCTCCTCTCCTATGATGGGTAGTCCCTGTGAGTAAGATGTCGATGATCACGGTAGCTCATCGACCGGAAAGTCTGTGTGTGAGGCCGCTGACCTGGTTGTACCTCACGCTCGGCTAGTAACATAAACCCGATATCGGCATCTCTAGCCCTTTCTTGCCTAAAAAGTCTACCCACGCTATGGGGAATAACCGATCTCAGATCAAATTGAGCCCTGGACTCCAATCGTCCATAGGCTCTGCCAACTCAATGAAGAACTATCCTCAGGCCGGCATACGACCTCCTTCTCTCACTGATGGGAGCCTAGAAATGAACTACTAGCGTAGGTGAAGCAAAAATCATCCTAACATCCTCTCTATCAGAACTAGAGAGGGGGTGAAATTTGTTCTCCGTGATGAGAGGAGAGACTATCCTGGGTGTCTCCTCAACTATAGAATGTGTAGCTACCACTAACTCTCTCGCTATGCGAGTGTGATACTGCTTGATCATGCGGTTCTTATTCCTGCACTGAGTCTTGATAGGTTGAGCAAAATAGGAGCTAGACCCAACCTCGAAGGTAGTAAAGACAATCCCTAGAATCAGGGGAGCCTTCCCCTTAGAAGATGCCAAGGAGTGGGTGCTAGCCCTAATTGGGGTAGTAAGGGGAAAAATAGGACACACTAGCTTTGTCACTACCACTATTACTGTGGGAACTACCACACCCTTCCTCTTCAGTGAGGGAATCTCAAAATCATATGGTAACTCAACCCGAATGATCGGCTCCTTCCTGGTCACTATGCTCCTACTGACAGTCGTGAGGGTGGTCCCCTAACATGTAATCCGAGCCCCCTCAAAGCCTCGGCCAAAGTGGATGAGGTGGCCATAGTTAGAGCATGGGAGATTGGCCTGATCTAAGGCCAAGTCCATCCCATAAGGAAAAGTAAACACATACTTTGGTGCTACCATTGAAAACTGAGCTAACTAAATTGAAACTGGCTGAAGCTCACTGAAATTCTGCAATATTGAAAAACAAAATTGAATCATATTTCTATTTTTGTTGATTTTTTGAATTTTTGATTTTAGAATTTGAACCCACACTCAACAACTTGAAGCGTTAAGTGGGGTTCAAATGAATTTGGAAGAGAGATTTTGAAATTAATTGAAAAGGAGATTTTTGAATGTTGAATCCATTTTAAACAAATTTTTGAATGTTGGAAATGGGTTCAGATATTTTTGATGTTTGATGTTTCTATAGGTTCATATTCAAATTTGATTGATGACCCTTCATTTAACAAATTTGAGTATGTTAAAATAAAGGATCAATTGATTTGATTGATTTGTGATTTTTGGCTTTACTCACTTAGCAAATTTGAGTATGCTAGGTGAGGTGTTTGAAAATAATTTCTTCTTTTATTTGCTTATTTTTTGAATCATGTGTGAATTTAAGAATGGAATCCTTACTTAGCAAATTTGAGTATGCTAAATAAAGAATCCAAGTGTTTTGTTATTTTTGAAAAGAGTATCTCTACTTAGCAAATTTAGGTATGCTAAATAGAAAATCCAAATGTGATTGATTTTGTTCTTTTATTTTTGAAAAAGAGGATTTCTACATAGCAAATTTAGGTATGCTAAATAGAAAATACCAATGTGTTTTGATTTTGATTTTTGTTTGAAAAGAGGATTCTTAGTAAATTTAGGTATGTTAAGGAAATCCAAATGTATTTTGACTTTTTTTATGTTTTGATTTTAAAAAGTGGGTCTTTACTTATCAAATTTAAGTATGCTAACGTGAAAGATCTAAGTGCTGTTTGAATTTTTTATTGTGAAAAGTGGATCTTCACTTAGCAAATTTGAGTATGCTGAATGAAGGATCAAAATGTTGTTTGAATTTTTTATTTTGAAAAGTGGATCTTCACTTAGCAAATTTGAGTATGCTAAATGAAGGATCCAAATGTTGTTTAAATTTTTGATTTTTGAAAGGTGGATCTTCACTTTGCAAATTTGAGTATGCTAAATGAAAGAACCAAATATTGTTTTGAATTTTTGAAAAGATGGTTATTGGTTTTATTTTAAAAATGAAATCTTCAATCAATGAATTGAATGAGGAAGTTGATTTGTGCTTTTTGAAAATATGATTGTTGGACTTTATTTTTGGAAAGTGAAATCCTCATTCAATAAATTGAATGAGAAAGTTCACTTGTGCTTTTTGAAAATGATGATTATGGATTTTAGTTTTGAAAATGAAATCTTTGTCAAAGTGAACTGAGTGAAGATATTCATTTATATTTTTGGAAAATATGATTGTTGATTTTATTTTTGGAAAGTGAAATCCTTATTCAATAAATTGAATGAGGAAGTTCACTTGTGCTTTTTGAAAATGATGATTATGGGTTTTATTTTTTTTGAAAATGAAATCTTCATCAAAGTGAATTGAGTGAAGATGTTCATTTATATTTTTGGAAAATATGATTGTTGATTTTATTTTTGGAAAGTAAAATCCTCATTCAATAAATTGAATGAGGAAGTTCACTTGTGCTTTTTGAAAATGATGATTCTAGGTTTCATTTTCTATTTGAAAATCAAATCTTCATCAAAGTGAATTGAGTGAAAATGTTCATTTATATTTTTGGATAATATGATTGTTGATTATAATTTTGGAATGATCCAACATATAACAATCATGAAGATTGTTTTATGAGAGTTATTTAGCAAAATTTTTGTGCAAACATTATATTATGTGCATTTTAAAAAAGTACTTTTTTTGAAAATTGATATTTTCAGAAAAGATTAATTCTTCTTTATTTTTGGGATGAACCTTACCTCACCATAGAAATGGTAAGAAGGAAGTCTTAAGTTATTTCTTTTTATTAAATTTTTATTTTCACCTATTGGGGAACCCAATAGAGGTTTTAAGACCTACATGGAGTGAGGTCCTAAAACCTAAAGCTGTTGGCTAGCTTAGCTTAAGGATGAAATAAGCTAAGTGCTAACAAAAAAAGGATAGTCTCAAATTTATATAAAATACAAACCCACTATCAATACTTGAAGACAATGATCATTTACCAAAGATGGAGAGAGGGACCATCCCCAGCAGAGTCACCAGAAAAATCTATGGGTGAAAAATATATTCTTGCCTTCATCTATTCCACTTTTTTTGGAAAGGAATAAATGAAAATAAAAATATACGCTTTGTCAGGATACTACGTAGATCCACAGATGTTCTTTTATTGTGATCGGGTATGACATTGAGGAGAGGTGTACTATCTCAGAAGATAGAAGTCACCACCCTATAATGGACCTAATCACCTTAATAAGGACTCCTAAGGAATATGGGTGTTCGTATATACTGAGATTCTTCCCCTACTTTACATGGAAAAGTAAAGCAGAATTTATTTTTTTATCAGGTTTGTTAAGTTCCCTATGGAGGCAATAATCCGGGTTGTATAAGGGTAGAGCTCAGTTACCCAACTTCTTCTCTTTTCTGGGGTGTACGACTGTACCTGGCCACATCGACCTCTTATTCTTTCATGAAATTTATGAATGTTTGATTATTGTGTTTATCTTGTGCAATGGAAATGGCGTGATTTTCATAGGTTTCTTAAGCTCGATGATTGAATGTGAGGCCTAGATGTGGAAGGCTTTTTAGGATAAAATTAATTTTTCTACCCTCACTAACAACTAATTATTAAATTCTAAACTAACTTATAACCTCACTTTAAATCCTAAGATCTAATCAACATAATTAAAATATTTAGCAACATCTTAGCGGAATGATGTAGGTGACAACATTCATGTATGGCATCTTGCTTCACTCTTGAATAGGGAGGGTCTCTCTTGCATGATAGGGGAATGCTTAACCTATGAGGACATCCCTTGTAGTGGAGAACACCTCCTCCCATTGATTTAGCCAATAACTATATTTCATCATGCATTTAAGCATAATTGACCTAAGCCTTTGTCCAAATCAATGTGTCAAAATGATTTAAAAGATTGTAAAATTTTGCATTTAGTCAAAGTCATGATTTCATACTAGTTATGATCTAGTCTCTTAGAGAGTGAGTTTAGGACTCTAACTTCTTTCCTAATTAAATAATAGCCTAGCTATCTTGCACTTACATAAGACTGGCCTACATGGTTTTGAAGTGTTGGAGGTGTTAGCTAGTGGTCACTCTAGGCGGTCGTAAGTACAAAAGAGTCGGGATGGGTATATCCACTCTTATGGAGATAGACCATTATGTCCCATTATCCTGCTTAGATTTTGGTCATGCTTTTAGGTTGTGCTAAAGCATCCTATATTTAGATCCAAGGCTACTTATTTTCCTTGGGCTATGGGTATAATTTCTCATATCTTAGGCACTTCCATAATCTTGTGTTGATGGACTATAAGCCCTAACATTCTAATAAAATTTCAACTCAAATAAAAATAAACTTTCTCTTTCAAACACATAATGTTCCACCATAAGGTAGACTAGACTACTTGCAAGGCTTCCTAGTATCATGAGTGTTCCCTACTTATCTTCCATTAGAATCTGAAAATAAGACTTTCCAAATTGAACATTCCCACTTGATTTTCAAAAATTCCCAATTTTTTTATTGTCCAACTTTGAAGTCTTTATAGATATTAATTGATTACTTTAATCGAGAGTGTTCTTAGGAAATTCCCATTTCCTAGGATGTAATTAACTATGAAATCTTGCTTCGATAGAAACTAAAGAACCCAATATAAAATAAACCCTTCTTTACTTTTCCATGTAAAGTAAAGACAAGATATCTAGTATACATGAAAACCCATCTGCCTTCGGAGTCCTTATTAGGTGATTAGGTCCATTATAGGGTGTTATTTTTATCTTATCTTTCGAGATGATACATTATACCTTAATGTTGTATGCAATCACTTCAGTAAGTACCTCTAAGATCTGTGTGATGTCTACGTGACTCCAAATTAAAACACCATAATAAATGCATACCTGAATGTTTGTATGTTATAACATCATGCATGCATATTATTTCACTCTTGAAAATGAGGGGTCTCCATTCATGCATGATATGGGACATGCTTGACCTATGAGAGCAGTCTCTTGTAGTGGAGAACAACCTTTCTTTTTAATTTAGCCAATAACCAATTTTTATCATGCATTTAATCATAAACCCTCCCAAGCTTTAGTCTAAAATGATGAGTCAAAAATGAAATAAAAATATCTAAATTTTATTGGATTAGTTTAGCTCATAACTTGCACACTAATCATTATTTAGTCTCTTAAGGAGTGAGTTTTGGACTTTAAATTATTTCATAATTAATAATAGCCTATCTATATTGCATTTATATATGACTAGCTCACATGGTTTTAAAATTGTAGGAGGTGTTAGCTGGTAGGCACTCCAGGAAATTGTAAGTCCAGAAGAGTCAGGATTAGTACACCCTCCCTAGTAGAAGTGAACCAATATATCCCATTCCCCTGAGTAGAATTAAGTCAAGCTCTTAGCTTGTGCTTGAACACTCAAGATATAGGTTCAAAGACTTCTTGTTTATCCTTTGCTACAAGTATAAGTTCTCACATCGTAGGAATTTCCATAATCTTGTGTTGTTGGAATCTAAGTCCTAGCATTCTAATAAAATTTTAACTCAAATAAAAAAAAATTCTTTCTCAAAAATGTAAAGCCTTATTATAAAGTAAATTGAAGCACTCACTAAATTTCCTCAGATCATGTGTTCTTTCTACTTATTCTCCTTTAGAATTTGCTAAGAACTCTTCCTATTTAAGCTTTTTTTGGTTGCTTCCCAAAATGACCAATTCTTTGATTATCTACCTTCGAAATCTTTAGAGACATTAGTTAACTATTTTAATCGATAGTTTTCTTAGAAAATTTCCTCTTCCTAAGATGTAAATAATTATGGAAGCTTGCTTTCATCGAGAACTAAAGAACTCGACATAAAATAAACACTACATTATCTATCCATGTAAAGTAGGGGAAAGTTCTCTGGTACATATGTAGAGTCATCTGCCTTAGAGTGCTTATTAGGTGTTTGAGTCTATTGTAGGATAATGTTTCTATCTTTCAAGATATTACATCATTCCTTATATGCCATACTTGATCACTTAAATAAGTATGCCCAAAGAACTATGTAGTGTCTCTTCTACTCCAAACTAAAACACCATAGGTAGATACGAGGGTGTCTAAGAAACAATAAGAAGAAACACATGATATTACGAAAGAGGGTCCTATACCTGATTCTACTCAGTAGTTGATCCTTCAATTATAAAAGAAGGTTGATTATATTTTGAGAATGAAAAAAAAAAGATATATGAGATGATTGCCACTGCGCAATCACTCCAAAGTCTAACCTCTTCTTAGCCACATTCTTTAGAACAACTAGAAGAGTCCCATCCTATTGATGATTTGAAGTTTGGTTTAAGAAAGAATCACAAAGAGCATAAAATAATAGATGATGCATCACTTAAAATTGACTTAAAGTCTCTAGTGGAATAGCAAGTTAATGAGGCATTGGCATAATCCTGAGGTATGACTCTAATTCCAAATGGTTGACATTACTTTGAGGAATATGACTCTATACCTTACCCAAAGAGATTTGAACTCCCTTCCTTCAACGTTTTTGATGGGATGGGCAAACATAAATAATATTTATCACAATTTTAGTTGAGTTATTATAATGTGAGGGGAAGTGATGTCAAATTATTTAAGCAAATTATTAATAGTTTGATTGGGGTTGCCTTTGATTGATATGCAAAAAATTCTAAATAGTTCAGTGTGCACTTTCACTAAACAAGAAAATATATTTGTTAAATGATTCACTGGCACACAACATCGTGTTACTGTAGGTGACTTAGTCATTAAGAAGGAAAAGCCAAGTGAATCTCTCATAAATTATATTTTAAGATAAACAATTCTCAGCTTCAAGTGTGAGCCTCAATTATAAGAGTAGCACACTATAGAGATCCTCCTCTGAAATATCTATGGCCCTATTGCATTTTTATTAAAAGGCTTTGTTACTTAGCTATAGCACCCATAAAAGTGAGGTGGGGGGAGTTTATCCCATTCTTCTATAAAATATTTGATGAAAAATTTTAAAAATTCCATGCACAATCATGTGAAGACCCAGAAGAAGATCATCCAGATTGATCGGCCAATATTAGAAGGCTTGGTTTTTCTTCAACTTTATTCAGCACCATCAGATGCCCAGATGTCTGAAGAGTGTGGTGAGAGAGGAATGTTTATTATATCATAGAGAGTTCTATATAATATGGATGAAAAGGCTAGGCCCTACATCCCTTTATCTCTATGTATTCATTTTGAAAATATGAATAAAAAGTCTACCATAAAATGCATTTCCTATGTTCTTATTATTTTTGATAATCATGTTATGAATGTAAAAAAAAATAAAATAAAAAAGAAAATTTTCATATTAATTATGATGTACTTTGTGAATCAAAATCAGAGAGTGATAGTTCTATGGTTAATTTGTAAGGCAATCTTGTTAATATAGAAGTAGAACTCTTAAGTTTTGTTCACTCTTTGGAAATGGATATCAGTGATGAGGGACAAGTTGACATGACCCTTACTTTTGACATAGAAGATATTGCTAAAGTTAATCTCCATAATAAGAAGGTCCTACCACCTTTCCTATCTCCTACTAAGGATAAAGGTAAACAAATGTTTGACTAATGTCTTGAACCTTTATAAAAAGACCTAGTAGTTGAGCCAATTATTCCTAAGATTGATTACAATGTCTTGGCCCATCTTAGGATGCTTCTTGCTAGGCTAAGCATTTATTATGTCCTTATTCTGTCTTAAGAAATGAGTAAATTATTAGTTCAGGCATTACTCGACCCAGAATATGCCTGACTCAGCTAGCAACAACTTCCTCAGATGAGGCATGTTATTTAAGCATATCCCTAGGATAACTTTCTCTAATGAAGATTTACTTTTGAAAACCATAGATCATAATTAGCCCCTTTACATTTCAATCAAGGTGGAGAGCATCAAACTATCAAGAGTTCTTGTTGATCCTAGCTCTTTAGTCAATATCATGAACTCCAAAATATTGTTATTTTTTAGGATCGATACACAAAGACTTTTTTTTGATAAAATATTACTGAGGGGATTCAATGAAATGAGAGAGAAGGCTTTGAATTTAATCACTCTATTACTAAAAATAGATGGGTTGAAAAGTGAAGCAAATTTTTTTATTATTGATTCAGAGACATCCTTTAATGCTCTATTAAGTAGGCTATGGATACATAAATATAGAATGGTTCCTCCATCACTTTACCAATATGTTAAGTACACAATGGATGGAGTGGAATACACTATAAAAGGTGACATGCAACTATTCTCTATTCATGAAATTAAGCTTTATGAAGATGTTACTTATTACATGCCTAAAAGGCAAATTAATGATTCTATGAAATATAGCATTATTGAGGCATCCAAGTAAATGATACAAAAGAAGAAAAAAGAAAAGGAGGGAGAAGAAAAAGAAATAGAACCTCCAATAATTTAGATTGATTTAGAATCTAGCTCTGATAAAGATTCCAATCAAAATGATGCCTTGATAAAGTTGGAAATCTCATTAGATTCAGATAGTGATGAAGAGTAGATTTGAGCATCAAAGGATGAACCTAAATTATCTACTTATAAAAATTTGAAAAGGTATATAGACACTTTTACTTTGACTCCTTTATCCCAAAATAAAATTACACAATTAGAAGTCAAAGTAGCTACTAACCTTTCAGGGGAGGTTGGGAAGTTATCAAAATTTTACTCTATACCCAGATCCTCAAGCTCAGAAGTAGATGTAAAGCTTAAAGATAAATCTTTTAATGAAGTAATAGAACTCCTTTTAAATTGGTATCCTAATTGTATTAAAAATGATATAAAACATAGTTTGATTCTTCATGTTTGACTCAAAGATACAACTCAATGCATTAAAAGCTTACGAAATGCTAAAAATAAAACTTGAATGGAATTGGGTTTATTACCATTGGACCTTTAAGTAATGATGAACATTATCTAATGATAGGAAATCATATGGAATCTGATCAACTCTTTGGTAGTCTATCTAACCCTTTAGAAAGATTTTGTCTTGAAATGTTAGATAATCTAGATGATTGCTTAATTAAAAGTGCACCACCAAAATTTGAATAAGAGGTAAAATCCACCATTTATGAACTAAAGGAAATAACTTAGGAGCTAAAGATGACCCACAATCAACTTTTATTAGTTTGGTATTGGATTTAAAAGATTCTAATGATTGAATTAACTTTTTTAATATAGAGATTTTTTTTGCATGGAATTATAATGAAATGATAGGTTTATTTCTCGATGTTGCAGTTCATAAACTATAAATAAATATGATGTAATTCGAGTAAAATAAGCTCTTAGATATATGCGTCCAGAAATTGGGAAACAAGTAATTTTTAAAGTTAAGAGATTAATTGAGGCTAATTTTATATGAGAATAAAACTTTCCTTCCTGCTTAGCAAGTATTATCATAGTAAAGAAAAAGAATAGCAAAATACGCATGTGTAGATTTTAGAGACTTAAATAAGGCTTGTCCCAAGATGAGTTTGTATTGCCAATACCGAAACTTATGGTGGTTATAGCCTCATTGTATGAAATCTTCTCATTCATAGATTGGTCATTTGGGTATAACTAGATAAATATGGCCCCTGAAGATAAGAAACTTAAGATATTAGCAACCACAATTAGGATATTTTATTATATGGTAATGTCATTTGGTCTAAAAAATTCTAGGGCTACTTATCAAATGGAAATGACTAGAATATTTGATTATCTGATTCATAACCAAGTCAAATGCTACATCGATGATCTAGTCATTTAAAGTAAGAAAAGAAAATCATCTATATGATTTATGGATTATTTTCAAATGGTTGTGCCATTATAACGTAAAATTGAACCTCCCCTTGAAGTGTGCATTTAAAGTAACTTTAGGGAAGTTTTTTAGGGTTTGTTGTGAGGCACTGTGGGATATAAATCAATCCTGAAAAAAATTGAAGTTATCATAGAAATGTCACCACCTAGAAGTCTTATGTAGTTAAGATCATTCTAGGGTAGGCTTTCATATTTAAGAAGATTTATCAAATAAGTCAAATAGATGTCAAACATTTGCTTCATTGATGAAGAAGGATTCTAAATTTATTTGGGGTAAGAAATGTTAGAGTGAATTTGAATGTTTAAGATAATATTTAATGAATCTTTCTATTTTGGTTGTCCAAAGCCCAGCAAAGCTATTGATTCTATATATTGTAGCTTTAGATGAATCCTTTAGAGCTTTATTTGCTCAAGTTAATGAAGAAGACAAAAAATAATGTTCTCTACTATCTAATCTATAGACTTGTCCCGATGGAGATGAATTATCCTCCCCTTGAAAAGCATGTTTTCATTAAAAGTAAAATTGATTTCAAGAGTAAATCCCTTGCAATATCTTAAGACCCAGCTGACATTGTCTGAACACCTAGCATGTTGGTCTATGACTTTATTATAATTTAAGATTAAATTTATCCCCCTTCGTATTATAAATGGTCAAGTTGTAGTTGACATTTTAGTAGCACATCCTTTCCCAAAGATTCCCCTTTAAATTATGATCTTTCAGATAAATGGATCATGAATTTAAAGGATGAACTGAATGCCACCTAAGAGCTATATTTTGATGGTGCAACATCTTCAAAGAAGAATAAATAGTTGAATTCTTCTATCCTAGGGAAGGTAGGGATTGGTTTAATTTTTATAACTCTAGACAAAAAAAATGATGTGATATTCCTATCATTTGTCCGAACCCTATACAAATAATGAAGTAGAATATGGGGCTCTTATAATTGGACTGAAGTTAAAAATCCTTATTGATATTAGAGATATTAAAATCTTTGGGGATTCTTAATTAGTTATTACTCAAGTGAGTAGAATCTATAAGGTTCTATAGCCAAACTATTCAATTATTATAAATATGCAATAAAATTGCAAGAAAAGATTTCTTTTGTGATAGAATATCACACAAAGATAACTCTATAGTAGATTCTTTAGATAAGCTCACTAAAAATATTATATGTTTAGAAAAGAGTCTATTTTTATAAAGTTCAAAATTAGCAAACTCTATCCAGTATAGATTTAGATTATGAGAATAGAAAAATAAAAATGCAAAGGATAACTACCTTTACTGAAGGTCAAGAAGAATGTGATTGGAAGCAACCATTCATTTACAATTTAAATAAAGGGAGGCCCCCAGAAGACAAGTCATTAGCAAATCAAATTAAGAAACATGACTTGTCTTATGTATTAGTCAATCATGTGTTGTATTGTTGGTCATTTGATCAAATGTGGCTATGTTATTTGGATAATTAAGAAGCCCATAAGATTATACCTAAGGTACATGCTAAATTATGTGATGCTCACCAATGTGGACTTGAAATGAAATTAAAAATTAAAAGACTTGGATGTTATTAGCCTTCAATGTTAAGTGACTGCATAGAAATTATATGTCATTGCCATCAATGCCAAATACATGGTGTAGTATTACATCAATCACCTAGTGTACTACATCTAATGATTACATCTTGGCCCTTTTAGAGTTGGGGTATTGACATCATAGGGCCTATTGACCCTCCTTCATCAAAAGGGCATTAATTTTTATTGGTTGCAACTTATTACTTTTTAAAGTGAGCTGAGGCAATTCCACTAAAAGAAGTTAAAGCATATCATGTACTTAAGTTCTTTTAGGAAAATTTCATATATCATTGTGGAATTCCTCTACATATCATATCCAATAATGGTCAACATTTAAGTCCACTAAAATAAATCACTTTATCGCTAGGCATAATATTGACTAGAGATATTCGACCATCTATTACCCTAGAGAAAATGGGTTGGATAAAGTTTTTAATAAACTTTTGCAGGAATTATAAAAAAGATTCTTGATGAAAATAAATATATGTGGCATGAAAGGTTGGTTGAAGCCTTATGGGCCTATCATACTGCATGCAAAACACCAACTCAATCTACATAATATGGTTTGGTTTATGGAACTGAAGCTATTGTTCTATTTGAAGTACAACTACTTTATTTGAGGATAGCAATTAATAATAGCATCATAACATATCAAAATCATAAACTTCAATTTGAAGAGCTTGAAAGTTTTGATGGAAAATATGAGAGCTCAACAAGACCTTGAACTTGACCAATCACGTATGGTTCAAACTCATGATAAATTGGTCTATCCTAAAACTTTCCAAGTAGGAGACTTGGTCTTGGTTCTTAGAAGCCTGATTTTAGCTCGTGAGAGGATAGGCAATAAATTTGATCAAAATGGGAAGGACCATTTATTGTGGAAAAAGTCTACAAATAAGGTTCTTATCAACTGATAACTTGTAATGATGAACATCCAATGTTGCTAATTTGTGGGTGTTACTTAAAGAAATATTATGTGTGAATTGTATTCTAATTTCAAAGATGGTGATCAATAAAGTTATTTTTGTCCCTTTTTTTATTCAGGTCCAGACATTGATCACTTTCAAATTTAAATTTTATCTATTAATTTTGAGTAACATCCTTTAAATCTTTTGGAATTAAATACCCCATTTAAAACATACTATCTAAGTTAGGATCAAGTCATTAAGGCCACTTACCTAATAGTCAAAAGTTGAGGATTATGAATAAGTCATCAAGACCCCTTTCCTCATTTTAGACATTTAAATTAGAATAAATACATTAAATTCCCTTATTAATAGCTAATAAAATAAGAGTAAGTCCTTTAGTAGACATCTTTTCTAAAAGACAGATAGGATTAAGTCACTAAGATCCCTTCCTATCAAATATACTACCTATGATAGGATTAAGTCATCAATGCCCCTTTTCTAATAGTCAAAGTTGAGGATTAGGATTAAGTCATCACTTCTCTCATGTTAGTTATTTAAGTTGAAATTAAGCCATTCAAGGCCCCTTCTTAATAGCCAACAAAATAGGAGTAAGTCCTTTAGTAGGCATCCTTCCTAAAAGATAAGGATAGGATTAAGTCATTATGTCCCCTTTACTTTTCAAGCTATTCAGGTTGGAACTAAGCAATTGATGACCTCTTTCTCTTAGCTAAATTTATTAGATTAAGATTTAACTCTTGTGACCCCTTTCTAGAGCAAAATAAAAGAAATTTAGGAATGGAAATAAGCCACTCCAAGGCCCCATTCTTATAAGTTATTTAGGTTAGGAATTAAGTCCATGTAATCCCTTACCTATTAGTCAAAATCTTGAGAATTAGAAATTAAGCCATTGAAGGCCTTTTTCTTCAGTCTAGCTATTTAGATTGGAATTAACTCATTGAAGACCCCTTCCTAATAGCTAACTCGATAGCATTAAGCCCCCAAGTGATATACTTTTCTTATTGAAATTTATGAAGTTTTGAGAAGAGTAAGTATTCATAGTGGCATTCTCTTCAACAACCATCTCTAGATAGGAGTAAGTATCCATAGTGTCATCCTTTCTATGAAAAGGAAAATTTTAGGGTGTACTTTTAGATCTTTTCTTTAGAATTGTCTAGTCATTTAGGCTACCTCTTAGCTAATCCCACTTAGAAATATATAAGTCCTAGTGCTTTCTTTCTAAATTATTAGCTATCGAAATCCTATTATAGTCGAGATAAGAACAAGTCCCTTGAAGGAATCTTCTCTAGCTATCATGACCATGCTAGGATTAGATTTCTTATTAAGTCTTTTCTAATAACATTCTCATTCTTCTTAGAGACTAGTAAATCTAAGTTCTCTATGAATCAATCATTCTAAATCAGAATAATTTAAGGCATGTTTATGCCTCTCTTTCACAATTGAATTCAAAATAAAATTTGAAATCAAAATTAAAACTAAATATAAATCCCAAATTTCAAAACCAAATTCAAACTCCTTCAAGCTTATACTTGTAGTTCTATTGGCTAGTTCACTTGACGTTAATATGTGCAGTGTGCTCTAGTCAGTCCACAACATATATTGGGGGTCCATTTGTTGACCTCATTTTTGGATGCAATTAACATCATCTCTAACCCTAGTAATTAGGACACTGAATCTTAGATTATGAGCCTCACGATTAGGCACACAGGATACTATGTGGCATGGTGACTTAGTAAATCTTTCTAGGATTTGAGCTAACCCAGTAGAATTAGGTAACCCCAAAAAAACTTAAATTTAAGGAAATGATTAAATCAAACATATTTTAATTTAAATCTATAGTCTAATTAAGTTTGAACTAAAGTAATTGGGGTGGGTAACCTAATTAATCTACCTAAGCTTAAAATTGCCTAAACTTAAATAAATTCAAATAAAATCAAAACAAATTAAAATAAAATCAAACAAAAAGCATAAAGTCAATGTATGGACATAAATAAACTTAAAAATATTCTAAATTAGGTCAAGATTGTCAATCATATCATTTGACCTAGAGTTGACCTATGTGAACTGCACCAAGTCAAAGATCAATTCAACAAAATTTAACCAAATTAAATCATTATAAGGACTTAAAATTATCAAATGAACATGTATAATTCTAAATTAATCTACATCCAATAAAACCTCAAATGGGCTAATTAGATCATTTGATCTAAATGAAACCAAATAAACCTTATTGAAACCTAAATCAAAATAAAATTACAATTAACTTAAATCAACTTTGAAAATTATTTGAAAGTCATAAATGAACCTAATTTAACCAATTATATGGATTAATTTGACTAATTTGATCATTTAACCCAAATAAACCTATGTTGACCCATTAAGCCTAATTTTGATCAAAATGGGTTGAAATTCACAATTAATCTTAAATTAAATTAAATAAATTAATCTAAATCATTTCAAATACTTAATTAAATACAATTGAAAGCTAATTATATTTTAATTATGTCAAATTAGCCATTTGACTTTATTAAACCTAATTTAATCTAAGATAGGTTCATTTAGGTTTAAAATTAAAATTAATTCCAAATTTAATAAAATAAATTAATTAGAAACATCATAAATGGCTAAAACAAAATAATTGAAACTAGATTAAATCCACTGATCAAATGAATTGATCAAAGTTAATTCAAAAATAACAAATAGCCAAATGGACTAAATTCAAATACTTAAACCCAGGTTTGACACAAATGGACTTAAGCTTAATCCATGGTGCACCTAAGGCCTAATTTTAGCAACTAATCATTAATCTAAAGAGGTAAATATTAATCATTTAATGCTAATTGATCAAACCTAACCAATCTAAGTCAAGCTAAACCTAAATGGATCAAACCTAGACCTTTAAGCCCAAACTCAAACTAATTACATTTAGATTCACTTAAACTCATCCTAGGATGAACCAAAAGAGACTACCAACTAAAGTTAAGGGTTTAAGGAGGTTCTAATCAATCTAAGGAGAAGATAATATGCCATGGAAGGGAGGAAGCCAAAATTGATTCATCCTTCCCCTAATACATCCAAATTTTACCCATATTTGTTACCAAATGATTTGAGTGCCACTTTAGACCTCTTAATCACCTTCAGAGCCATCATGGGATTCAATTTCGTATTACCAGTGACCTCCATGGAAATCCGATAAGGAGATCTCTTGGCCAACCTTAAAAACCTAGGGAGAGGTCAAATTTAAGGCTTCCTTTGATTACAAAATCTCGGCCAAGCAAAATCAAACATAAGCACACCTTCCCCCTCCTCCTAAGCTCCCCCAATCATTTCAAACACCAAACTTCAAGGAAAAGTGGTGGACATTCATCTTCACATTGATCTAGAGGGAGGAAAGGTATGTTTCTTCTTCCAAAAGTTTTGTCTAACTCCTTTGAGTTTTTTCAAAACCCTAACCACCGTCAAGACCCCATGCCCATGAGGTATGGTCGAAACTGACCCCTTTGCAACTTTACATTGGTCGTTTTTGAAATAAAGCTAGCTTTAGACTCAATCAAATCGTATAAATCCTTTCAAAACCATGCCTTAACAATTTTTCAATTGAATTCTTGTGATTTTGTTGCGTGAATCAGTGATGACTAGTTGCAAAACTTTAGCAGCACTCGGCCACCGCTACGGATGAAGAAAACAAAATCATAGTCATCCTATCCTTTTATTTGGAATGAACGGCTATGATTTAGTCGAACCATTTGATTAAATCCCTTAAGGAAATCACAGCTCAATCTGGAGCCATCTGATCTTTAATCATGTAGTCTAGATGAAACCGTGTCCCCACTGCCAAATTAACAAGGGATCCACATGGATCTTGTGTGTCCCAATCAATCACCATCATGTGTAAAGCTGTGACATGTTATTGTGTTATGGCAATAATTATTTTAAAGAGGAATATCCAATTTTCTAGATTTAAAAATACATAAAATTTCTAAAAAACATAAAAAAATCATTAAAAACTATCTACCAAAAAATACAACTAATGGCTTTATGGATTCATCTTAGTGAGAGGAATCTATTAAACATAAAATCCTTACTTTTCATTAGGTAATTTTGAATTAAATTAGGTTTAATTAAAATTAATTAAACACTATTTAAGCTCCAAATATCAATCTAGTTAATTTGAGACTTTGGGGAAGTGCAATTGGAGTTAAAATACACCCCACATGAAATTCTATGGATTTATTGGTAATTAAATTAAAACATGTGAAATTATCATACCCAAAACCTTAATTTAATGAAACTAAATTAATAACAAATTAAGAAAATTATAACATCAATTTGAGACATCATAATACACATCACTAGACGTTAAAAAATATTAAACATCACTAAAACCTTCTAATTCTTTAAAACAACTTAATTAAGTAATTAAATGAATTAATTAATTCAATTAATTAATATGATCTTTACAAAAAAACATAGTAAATCAATAAAAACTCAGAAAAAATTATAAATAAACCCTCTATAGATTCATCTTCTAGCGATGAATTAAAAAAATTAAAACCCTTAATTAATTTCTAATAATCTAAGCATAATTTATATTTTATTGGAAACATCAAAATCTTAATTAGTCATAAAATATATATGTGATTAAGATAAAATTTTAGGGGAAAAAATTAGCAGGGAACCTCACTTGCCATAAAATAGTTAAAACCAAATAACTTCTCCTTGAAATGTTATAAAAATTTTCAAATTCTAGCACAATTTAAATCAAATAATAAATAAAAATTACATAAATTAAGAAAATTAATGGAATCAATCTAAAATTTCTTAAACAACATTAGAGGACACTAAAAAAATTATCTAGTCCTCTGAAGTTAAAACAATTTAATCAATCCTTCACATAGGATATACGGAATAAATTAAAAAGCAAGAAATTAATCAAACTATAAAATACTAAATTAATAAATTAAACATTTAGCTGAAAAATTGAAATTAGTTAATCTCTAAATCTATGCCTAAACAAGAAATTCATTAACATTAAATCCATCTTTAGCTTTCTTAACATCAAATGAAATACATTAATGATTAGTAAATATGAATGATTAAAATTAAACATAACTGACTTAGTAGTAAGAATGGCCTAGATTAGGTTTAGCACCTAAATAGTTTATTCTTTAAGTTTCTTAGGTTATGATTGATTGGAAAAACTTTATCTTAATAGATTTAATTAAATATTGAATATTTAACATATAAAATCCCATTAAAATCAACATAAATAATGGATTCAGTGCATAAATTAATGAACCTCCTAAGTCATGAAATTTAAATGTAATGGACTACTTGAACAATGAAACTAATACTTTTAAAGTAAGCCTAAAAAAATAATTTAATGGATTTAAATCCACTAAATTAGATCATTCAAGTTAATAAACCTTAGCATTAATAAAACAAGTGAATAACATCAATTCAAACAAAATCAAATGGATTAAATTCAAACATGTAAAGTTAAATAATTATTCTTTAATTAAATCAAAGAAATATGAGAACAAGCATAAACCTAAATTATAAAATTATATTCACCCTAAATAATAGCAAAATTAACTAGTATAAAACATAACTAAAGAAAATAATTAGAACCCAAATTAAATTAAAATGAGTATTAAGCTAAATTTAATTATGTTAAAAAATTAAAATTTTAGTTATAATTTATGGAAAAATTTTAAATTTTAATTCAAGGTTGCAAATCAAACAAAGAAATATTTATCAAGTAAAATAAAATAAAAATAGTATTAAAGTCTTTTACATAACAACATTTAAAATTAATTGGATAATATAGACTTTAATCTTAAAATAAGGATTAAACATTAATCCAAACAAACTATTAAAATGAATTCAAAGAAGTTTAATTAAATACTTAGAATCTTAGTATGACTCTTAAAATAAATTTTTTATCTTTAGATGAAAATACCCTAGATTTATGTTAGGCTAATGCTCTGTGATGTGAAATGATGTTTTTCTAATTTTGTGATGTCATATTATAGACTGGATGGCTAGGATTATTTACTTGCTAGTTTGGATGTTAAGGTGTTCTATTTAGGCTAATGTTATTTTTTGTAGGGGGTTGTGTTTAAAGAGAAAATTGTAATAAAAAAATGATATTTGCTTGCAGGTGCTACTTAAGTTACTAAGCATAGCCCAATATGGCAGGTGAGGTTGACAAACACTGGTGCTAAGCTTATATATTTAAAATATAAATTACTAGTGTGTTGTATGTATTTCCTGATGTCTATTTTGTAGGGATTAGAAATCCATTTTGGAATTTTTAAATGTAATTTTAGCCAAGATTTTGGATAGGATCTATGGGGTCTAGGAATAGTAGGTGTTGACTTTACCAACTAGTGGTACCCTGCGAAGCTCATGAAGGTACCTAAAGAAGGTGATGATCTTGGATGAAGTCTTTTATAGATCAAAACTTTTAGTTCTAGGCTGAGTTGTATAAGGGCAGAGCTCGGCTACCCTTTTTCTTTTCTTCTGGGGTGTACATTGATACCTACTTGCATTGGTTTGTTCTATTAATTTACTTCAATTTGATTTATTTTGGGGCACGTGATAAAAATGTATATTTTTCCTAGGTCTCTTTCTGTGATTTGCTTAGCGATGAAATTACTTGGAAACATTAGGTTCCTAGAAAAATTGAATATTCTACCCCACTAAAATTAAATAACTTAAACATAATAAATATAAAAAACTCATAACCTTATTTTAATTAAAGCCTTAGGCATAACTTAAATGCAACTAGAAACAACTAGCTATTTTGAATCATAAGAGCATATTGTTCATTTCTCTTAAATTGAGCGTTTCACACATTACACATAAGGGGGCATCTGACCTTTGAGGATGACCACCTTTATTGAAGAAGTATGCCTTTTCAATTTGATTTGGCCCATGACTGATTTTAAACTGCATCTCATTGTAGGCATAAATTGTTTACCCAAGCCTCAAAATGAATTATGAGTTAAAATATATAAAAGATAAATTTTATTGCATTAGTTAGATGCATAACATACTAAATATCATCTTTGGGTTAAGGAGTGAGTTTAGATTCTTAGCTTCTCTCCTAAATGCAATAGCTCGCCCATCTTGCATATATAAAATTAGAATCATGATTTTACAATTGCTTAGATGGTGTTAGCTGGCAACCCTTCGAAGCAGGTAATAAGTCCAAAGAGTCAGGGATAGGTTCATTTTCTCAAGTGAGAAAGAAAGCCAAAAATTCTCAAAAAATTACATTAGGTCGAGCTTTTGACTTAAGTTAGAAGCATTTTAGACTTAGGATTTGAAGCATCCTATTGGAACAAGTTTTCAACCACTAGATCTTTCTATAGTCATGTGTTGTAAGAATTTAAATCCTAGATTTCTAATAAAATGACAATTCAAAAATTTATTAAATTCAATCTCAAAAATGCAAAACTCAATGATAAGATATTTGAAATGCTTGCTAAGAATCCCAATATATAAAGACATTTCCTACTTATTCTCTATTGACCTCAAAAAAGAACTCTTCCACTTTGAAACATTCCTTATTGAATTTTTGAATTAACAATCTTTTAAGACAAGCTTTGAAATCTATAGAAATTAAAGTCAATTTCTTTAATCGAAGGTACTCTTAGTAGGATTTTTCTTTCTTATAGGAGATAATTAATAATAGGGGCTTGACCTTATAGGGAACTATGAACCCGATAGAAAATAAACTTTGTTCTACTTCTCTATATAGTTCAAGGGAAAAATCTTTAAAATATCAAAGACCTATTAGCTTTTGGAGTCCTTATTAAGTAATTGAATCTATTATAGGATAACATGTTTATCTTTTGAGATAATATGTTTATCTCTTAATGATCTATTGGATCATTGTGGTGTTTATTTTTGAATTTATTTGTATGGAGCGGGACACCACACAGATCTGAGGGTGTACTTATTGAGGTGATCGGATACGACATTGAGGAATAGTGTACTATCTTGAAAGATAGAAATCACTATCCTACAATGGACCTAATCAGTTAATAAGAACTCTTAAGGCATGATAGGTCTTTGAATATACCGGAGATTTTTCCCCTACTTTACATTGATTAATAAAGTAGCGTTTATTTAGACCGAGTTCTAAAGTTCCTATGGGGGCAAGCCCCCATAGTTAATTACAGCTTAAGAAAATGAATTTCTTAAGAATACTCTCGATTAAAGTAGGTAATTATTGTATCTAAAAAATTCAAAGATGGGACTATCAATAAATTGGTTGTGTTTTAGAAAATCAGGTGGGATGGATCAAAAAGGGAAGAGTTATTATCAAAACCATAGGAGATGAGTAGGGAGTGCTCATGATACTAGGAAACCTAGTGAGCACTCCAATCTATCTATGGTTGGGCTTTATATATTTGAAGTTGAGAAGATTTATTTCTTTAAGTTGAAATTTTATTAAAAATCTAGGACTTTTAATTCCATAATACAAAATTATGAAAATACCTAAGAGGTGAGGATTTATGCTTGTAGTCCCAAAGGAAAATAGCAACCTCAAATCCTAAATCTAAGAATCTTTAGCAAGGGCCAAAGCATGACTTAAATCTAAGGCGAAAGTGGATATATGGTTTACCTCCACAAGAGAGAGTAAACCACCCAACTGCTAGACTTATAACCGCCTGAAGTGGTAGCCAGCTAACTCTCCTACTCTTTAAATCCATGTAGGAAAGTATATACTTTTGCAAGATGGCTGAGTTGTTATTATTTAGAAAAGAAACTAAGTCCTTAAACCCACTTCCTAATAGACTAGAGCATGAGGGGGTATGAATAATGACCTAAATCTAATGCAAATTTTTATCAAAGTTCATTTAATTTGGGACTCTTTATTTTGACACAGGCTATGGGATTTTGTATGCCTAAATGCATGAGATGTTGATTATGGGCCAAATCAAAAGGGAAAGAGGTGTTCTTCCATCACAGGCTCTCAAAGGTTAAGCCCTTACTATCTGGCAAAGATGAAAGCCCTCTATTAACAAGAGTAAAATAAGATGATTATGCATTATATTAAACATAAAACATCCAGCTAAAGGGTTACTAAATACTTTATTATCTTGATTTAATGCCTAAGCTTTTATATGAGGTTATGAGTTATTTTAGAGGTTTAGTTATGAGTTATTAATTTGGGTAGAAAATTAAATTTTTTATCCTAGGAACTTAATTGCATCCAAGCCATACAACAATCACCAATCATAAACAAACTATGAAAAATCATTCTTCTCTAATACACAAGCTAAACAAATCATTAAAAAATTCTATAAAACTATTGCAAAAGAATAAGAGGTCGATGCGGCCGAGTACCACCATACATCCTGAAAAGAAATGTGGGTAGCCGAGCTCTATCTTTATACAACCTAAATTATAAGAGAATAATTATAATTACAAATGATGAATGTTATGGGGGTCTTCATTCTTTATTCTTCCTTCTTCATTTCTTCATCTTCCATTTCTTCATTTAATTTGCTCCATTTCTTTCTTTCTTTTGGCTTGATTTGGATATGCTTGCTCCAAAGGCATCACATGGTACATAAGACTTGGTCTTATAACCAATGCTCATCTTAATCCCCCGTAACACTCATCCTAATCTTAATGCAAAATTACATTAAAAGAAGGAAAGTAAATCTAGTTATACCTACAAAATAAATGTTAGCTAAACACATTATACAACCCAAGCAGTTATATGAATAATTTGGACTTAGCAACCAAGCCCACCTATCCTAACTTGGGTTATTCTTAGGGGCTAAGCAACCTGCACAGTAAAAAATATTTATATTTTTATTACAATGGCCCCTTAAGCACAACCCCCCTGCAAAAAGCATAATTAGGCTAATACCAGACTAACATCCAGACTACACACATACACCCTAACATTCATTCTACATTAATACATCACAAAATAAGCATACATCAAACCACACACCACCCTAACATAAAGCTAGAAGTGGTGACTTAGTCTAATATGTGTGCATTAAAGCTTGTGTGGTATGTCCTAACTAGGCTTTAGAGTTCTAATTTACTAAGTGTGAGGGATTTAATTTATAAAAGGTTTCTCTTTAAGTGATTTAATTGATTCGAAGATTTTACTTAGTGTTTTCTTTTTTTTCATATGGTCTACACTTAACAAGTGAGTGTTATAAACAGAAGAATGAGAGGAAATCTCTCTTTCATCCCTACCTTAAGTTACTTCTAAAGCAAGTTAATTAATCAATTTTCTTTAGCAAATGGCTTATTATATATTTTAATCAATCCTAAGTTTAAGATCACTATAAATGACCTCATTCAATAAAAAATACATCTTAAGATTAATTAAAATGGGTTACTATCACATAACACATGTTTATTCATTTCTTTCCATCATGTATATCATACATATGATTAAATCTTAAGCATACCTATACATATAATGTATGTCTTAGCACACTTAAATGATGAATGCAAAGAAATGTGTTTTGAATTTAAATACTTTATTTGATTGGATTATGAATGCATGTCTTTTTAATAAAAAAGTGAGATTTTTCATCCATTAGCTAGGTACACATTCACATGTATAAAAATTTTAAGTGAGTGCGGCACCATTATTCTATACTAGGGGCATAAGGTACAAGACCTAATTAGGGCTACTTAAAGTCTCATAGCCCTAGGGTATCCAGACTAATATACCACTTTTTTTAGATACATATAGATGTATAAACAACTACAAAGATAAGAAAACCCATGCAAAAGTTATATTTGATTTATTTGATTATGATTCTTATTCATTGATCACATCATACATACATATGTATAAGAGTTTTAAGTGAGTACGGTGCCATTTTTTTACACTAGGAGCGTAAGGTACAAGACCTACTTAGGGCTACTTAAAACCTCACAGCCCCAGGGTGTCCAGACTAATATACCACTTTTCTCAGATACATGTGAATGTACAAAAAGAACAAGAACTCATGTAATGAGTCATATTTGATTTGATTATATGATTTACATATGTGATATGAAATTCTTCTTAAGTCTTAACATGGAGTTGTATGGGAGTAGATTTAGACAAATGTTATGTTCTTTTCAAATGAACTATACATTTATAAATCCCATGCAAATCCATATAAGATAAGGAAAGAGAGCTTCATATTGCATATCTTACATTATCAACACATGTGAACTTATATATACTTGTAATTAACATCATTCCATCTATTATAATTGATTTATGAGATTTTTTAAAAAAAATAACTTTTGATTTAATAGTAATAATAGCCACACATATTTTTATTTTAAATCACCACATGCAATTTGACATAAAAGAAACCATTTCATTTAGTTAATTTTTAAAAGAAATGAATGCATGATTAGATATGGCAAGCAACATTTTACATGATTAGAAAGGAATAAAGGAACATAAGCACATGATCTTATTCATTCCAATTAATTCCTAAGGATAATCATACTAAATAAGGCTACTTTAAATAAACCAAAGTTCTTAAATGACATTTTCAATTTTGAGTTTGATTTGATTTAGGAAATGAAAGAGGTTTGATGATCCTAATCCCATTCCCTATGTGTGAGTTAATTTGGTTTAATGAAGAAGTAATTAAGTTTATTTTATGGTGTAATTAAGTTAGGTATGAATTAAGCCAATTAATTAACCCTTGTCTACATCACCTTAAGTTAATTAACTAATTAATAATGAGCCAATATGATATGCAATCACATGAAAAGTAAATTTGCAGTGCTCCTAAAAAATGAAAGAGGCCTAATGCAATTGGCTCATGATTAATAGTTGATTAGTCTTAATGGATCTCACTTAACTACTTTTATAGTTTTCTCACACATATGAGCTAACCATAATTTCATTATCTCCCACTTGGATTATTGAATACCCAAAGAGCTACCCAAGATTAGTTAGAGGTTGCTTAGGTATGAAGTGAATTTTAGATTGTGTTAATCAAGTTTGTTAATTAATTGATTGAATTCCTTGATTATATTTTGATTAGAATGATGGAATTAACTTAGGGAAAGGGATCAAGGATAAGGCCTCAATCCTTAACCCCTAATTCACTTCAAACACTCAATTAAGTTCTACTTTTTTTTATTTTGGAGATTAATTAATTAATTGAACAATTAGTTACATCATTAATCATTAACTATTTAAATTCAAAAGAGTGAAGGAAACTTAGGAAATGAATTAGGAAAAGTATCCCAAACACATTCCTTATACTCCCTTACTATTAAACAGAGATAATTAGACTTAAATAATTAATTTACCCATTGTTCATTCACTAATTATTACTAATTAAATTAATAAAGTGATTAAGGCTTAATCAATTGATTTTCCTAATTAGGAAATCAATAAAATCCTAGAAAAATAGAGGAGGTAGAGGTCATCCTCCTAAACATCTACAAAAAGTTGGAGATCAATTGGGTGATTAATTAAGAAATAATTAAGCTAATTAGATTTCTAATTAAACTTTAATTAAGCCCAAATCACTATTGAAAATCAATTAATAATATTTTTTTTCTAGATTCTACTCTAAAATATCTTTAAAATGAACCTAAGTTTGTATTTCTCTTAGATTTCATTAGAATTAGTTATGAATTTAGGAAGTTTCAGGATTAAAAACAAATTATTTAAGCCTATTTAAAGCCTTAATCCGTCGAGCCATTTGGCTGCTAACGCGGCGCACTTTCCTTGTGGCGTGATGGGATTCGCTATTTAAGTTTGGACATCCAAAGGGTGACTCAGATGGCGGTGCATGCAGTAACTTCGTGGACTATCCAATCTATGATCGAACGACCATAATTAAACCCGCAGATCTGAAGGAAAATGAGCATTTCTATGCATAATCAGATCAGGACCGTCCATTCCAATCACACGGAATGGATGGTCTGTGATCTATCTCCTTTCGAGTGGTGAATGACGGCTACCGTCCATCGATCATCACTTGATCTAAGCTCACCCGAGCTCAGATGGAGATGAAATCAATCCTATACCTTTGGGAAAGCAAATCAAAGCAATCCAATGATGGAAATCGCTTGACATAACACTTTCATTCACAAAAGACCAAGCTATTTTTATTCAAGGATCAACTTTAATGGCATACCTCACCAGAGTTTATGACCGGTGGTTCCAACAATTGATGAAGCTTTGTTTGCTTGAAACGAAGCTCTGTTGAGCCACACGAGCTTTGATTTAGTGTAGATTGCTCGGAAGGCAAATCCACAGCATGTAGGTGATCGAACTTGGTTGAACTCCTACTTTTGGGGGTCGAGGGTGATGGAAAATGATTTGTTCTTGCTCGTTTAGCTCCAAGGAAGATGTGTGCAAAGTTAATTGCACTTTAGTGGAGGTTTGAGCAAATGGAAATCGGAGGTAACCTCCCCTGTTTCGATTTCATGTAAAACTAAGAATGGGGATTTTGGGGAGCTCGGGAAGCCTTGGAAATTTCTCTGGGGTCTCTCTCCTAGGTTGCTAGGGTTGAATCGGTGTGTGTGTGTGAGTGTGAGTTACAATGAGGGGGGTGTACCCCCTCATTCCTTGGATCAGATGGCAATGGCTATTTTGGATTTTTAGATCAATGGTTGAGATGGGGAGCTCGATTTGGGTAGAGAACCATGTTAGTGTGCTTCGTTCGAGCAGAGGAGGGTGTGAGAGTGGCTGCCATTGGAGTAGTGGGTGTCCTATGGCTTTCCAAGTGTTCCAATGGGAATAGGGTGGTGATTTCACCTCCCCATGAGTCATGGTCGAGCCAACCACCCTTGGGTCAGCTCAACCATGGTCCTAGGTGCCTAAGTGGACCTATGAATGGGTGCCAAGTGGCTAAGGGGATAAAATGACCTAATGTGCATGTGTCTTATCTCATGGTATGCCCTAAACCCAAGGGAAAAATGTTCATTTGTCTATGGGTTTGATTTGGAGAGATTTGAAATGGGTTGAAATTGGGTTAGCCCAAATTTTAAGTGGGTTGGAGTTTATTTGATTTTATTTGGCTTAATTTGACCAATTTAGGTCTAATTGGTTAGGTTCGGTCAAGTTGACCAATTGGCCAAATTGGGTCAAACTAAGGTTGGGTCAAGTTTGCATGACCAATTAGAGTGTATTGATATTTTTGGTTTGATTCAATTTGCTTTGGATTTGATTATGGCTCATTTGGGTTCATATAGGTCAAATGAGTCAAGTTGACCAATTTGACCAATTTGACCAAATTGGGATGGGTTAGGTGTTGAGTCAAGTTTAATTGGATAATTGAAAATGATTGTATGCTTTGGTTTGGTTTAATTTAGATTTTGGCTAATTTGACCCTTTAGGTCAATTTGGGCTAAGTTGGGTCAAGTTGACCAATTGGTCAACTTGAGCTCAATTATGGCTTTAGTCAAGTGCAATAGGTGATTTGGAATGAACTTGAGCCATTTGTTGCAATCAATTTGGATTAAATCATGATTTTACCCATTTTGGCTTTTTAGGCCAATTTGGGTCAACTTGAGTCAAATGGCCAATTAGGCTTGGTTTGGCTCAAGTGAAGGTTTGGTCATGTTCAATCATTGATTATGAGTTAGTTTGAATCAATGGTTTTAATCAATTTGGAATATGGTGGATTTTGGCTAATTTGGGTTTCATTTAGGCTAAATGTTGACTTGGTCAACGACTAGGTTTGACTTGGTTTGACTCAATTTAAGGCAATTGATCACCCTAAGGTGATTGTTGGTTATGTTCTGAGGTTTAGATGGGCTTAGTTAATCCAATTTTGGTTGGATTAGAACTTGGCTTCAAAAAGGTCCTTTAGGCTACTTTGGGTCAATTGAGCCTAAATGGATTAATTGGCTTGATCATGACTTCATTCAAGTTTAGTTGAACTCACATATGAGCCTAAGATTGAAATATAAATCCAATTGCAAGTGGTTTAGAGCCAAATGGGTTTTGGTTCATATGACAATTTCAAGTAAAAAGGGCTAACTTGGGTTTGATTTGGGTTAGCTTGGATTTGGATTGATAATGATGGTTTACATTTATATTTAGGTCAATGATTATAGAAATGATTGAATCATGAATAAATCCATGAGTTTTAAATTGGTTTGGGTATCATTTAGCCAAGTTCAAGAATTTGGCTAAATGGGCTAAAATTAGGAATTAGATTTGATTTGGGTTTCAATCATTTGATAGTTGGATTTGATTTATGATTTGGAATTTGATTGGAGATTTAATTTGATAATTGAGAAAATCAATTGGATTGGGATTGATTTGAATTTGTTCAAGGCTAAGTCCATAAGATAAAATCAAAGGAATTAGGAAGGGATTTGGAGTTTGAATTTAATCATGGGTTTCTATCATTTAATAGTTCGATTTGATTTTGGAATTTGGATTTAAATTTGAGATTTGATTTGGAAGAAGGAAGCAAGGATTTGGTTTGGGCTATAGGGTAGGCAAGTCCTCCTAAGTCGCTAAGGCACAACCTATCCCTATGGCTAACTCTTCTAAGTCTCTAGGGTTAGGTTAAGTGTTCATCTAATCACTAGAAGTGTCTTAAGACTAAGAAACTCTTAGGGTATATAAGAGTCCTAGATCTATGATAAGGAAGTTGAGAGCTCACACCAAAAATGAGGTCAACAATCATCTAAATAAAAAATTCCTCAAGGCTAGGTGGTGTCATAATTTTTTTCCTATATGGAGTTCTAGATTTGTTAGCATCACCATTGTTACTTTCTGATATTTTATTTGGCCATCAATTTATTATTTCATTTACTTGGTTTGGAGAAGATGGAAAGGAAAGCAAGTATTTTCTCTCACATTTATCCAATCAACTTGATCTTGAGACTTTTTTTAACACATTTAGCATGAAATGATAACATGAAGTTGTGATTTCTATGAGGCTTTTTTATTTCTATTTGCCCTCTTTTACTATTTGGCCATGTTCATAATGGATCTTACCTAAACTTTGCTATCATGCAACCAACACCTTGGTTAAAATTGAAAATTTAGGTTTATGTTTGTTGAATTCAAGTTAGTTTCTTGGTTTTATATGAGTTAAATTCTACTTGCAAATGGCCATCAAGCTAAGAGAAAAGAAAGGGGAAAGAAATGAAGTATGACCTAAGCTTAATCTTCTCTTTTTTTCTCCATGGTTTTGATCAAATGTTGAAGCTTATTATTATATTGACATAAAATTATTGGGGATTAAAGGTATGAAAGATGCAAAGCTTCATTTTGATTATTGGGTTGAGAGAGAGAGCCAAAATTTGCTTGCATTTTGATATTAAAATGTCATTTTATTTGTTAAATTCAAAGAAAGTGACACATTCTTAATGTTCAATATGAAAATAAGAAAATTGGGTTTATGTTTGTTGGAGGTTTGTGCTATATTTCACTATTTTGTACATTTCAAAAGCAAATTTTAGGTGAAATGATGATAAAAATTATGTTATAGTGAAAGATTTCACTTATATTTCAATTCCATGCATATGTGAATGTAACTTTGTAAAGATACAAGAAATTAATTAAGTACTTGTGCACATTATTCCAATATGGCAGGAAAATCTATTTTAAAATAAGTACTCATGCATATTATTCCAATGTGAGGGAGAAATTATCTTTAATATAAGTACTTGTGCACATTATTCTAATGTGACAAAAAAATTTTCTTCAACTAAATATTCGTACACATTATTCCAATGTGGTGTAAAAATTTATTTCGAAATAAGTACTCGTGCACGTTGTTCTGACTCAGTGAGAAAATCCTATGCTTGCTTTCTGGCACTGGTGACATTGATGGCCTATGCACACCTTTCTTGTCGTGCTGGGTCTAAACATTTTTGACTGTGATGTCTTACGACAAAGATCATGCATGCATTTTGGTGTGGTGGGAAGGCCTTATTCTCCTGAAGTAGCCCTCTACATGGCGATGATGCCGAGAGGCTACTAAAATTTTCAGTGATCAAAATTTACAAATAGCTTATAATTGACATACTTTGAGATGAATATTTGGGCTTAATGTGCCACAAAAAGAGAATAAATTGCAATTTAGATTATGAAATGAAAATTTTGGGAGGGTGAATGATATCAAATCAAGTGAGTCATTCATACAAACTCAAGGTAAGTTGAATGAGAAATCAAATCATAAAAAATTTGACAACTTCTTCACAAAAAAAATGATTTGATATCTTAATAAAAATAGTGGTTTTTAATGACCATTTAAAGTACAATGCATTCTTCATTGAGTAGATTGAAAGGTTTTAAAAGAGGCTTGAATATGCGAATTGAAATTATGAAGTGAAATTATAGTTGAATTGAAAGACATCAAATCAAACTTACAGGGAATGATGAAATAAAATAAAAATTAGTTAAACTATAAACAAAGCCTATTGAATGACTTGAACTCAAAATAACTCTCACAAATATTCAATGGGAAAGAAAGAACGAATCCAAGGGGAAAGAGTTCCCTCTATTGATAATTGATTTGGAATTATAATGAGGCCACCCAATTAAATTTCATGCAATAAAAGGTAAAAAAAGATATGATAAATATGTGTGCAAATAAACAACTCAATTCATTGAATTATCATACATGAAATTGAAGGAATTCATCAATTTGTGAGTTATGAGAATGAGAGGATTTTGGATGGTTCTTGCATGTATTATAAAGAAACATCCCTCACTCAACCCAAATACTTTCAATGCACGTGCAAATATTCAAATAAAATAAACTTTATGCATGCCTTATGAAGTGATATTTCACACTATTCAATCATTTCATGAAAATACCCGAAGAATCTAAACCCTTGCACATGTCATAAAATAATCTCATATTTAAATCAACATTTTTGAGATTCATGCTAAATGCTTAAATGAAACGATTCATTGCACATAATCAAGGTGTTATTTGCATTGCATTCAATCTAAAATTCCTTCAATATGCATATAGATATTCAAGTAAGATGAACTTCATGAATAATTTATGAAGCAATATTTGGCTTCATTCGAACATTATATTGATACATGTGAGTATTTAAAAGAGCTAAACTCTAGCACATATCATAAAACAATGTTTATCTTTAACTTAGATATCTTGAAATTCATACAAAATACTTAGAAGAAATGAATCCTTATAATGATTTGCTCAACTAAATATCTTGAAAGACATGTAAAAGTTTGAATGAAAGAATGATTGCTTACATGTGTTCTAAGGTAATCTTATACTTGTTCAAGTGCTTTAATGTTTATGTAAACTTTCAAATGAATGAAGTGAACATACACACGCATTACAAGGTGATCCCATATTTGATCTTATTCTATTGGGATGCAAGTAAACCAGTTGAATGGTCAAGTAGTGTGATCATTACAAAATAGTAATGCATATACATAGAGCCTTAAAATTCATATATGTTTCTTAAAATGAGAAACTCACATGCATTTTAAGGGATTTTTTAAATTCAATTAAAAATCCTCAAAGCATGTGCAAATATGTTATGCAATGAATAAAAAAATATATGTAACTATGAAAAATCAATCAATCACTTGCATGTGCCCCACACATGTGTTAAAAGTCTAAATTTTATATTTGAGGATGTTGCATGGATTGATTCCCGATTGGGTCTTAAGACAGGGTGTAGGTTAACAAAACTTAATAATGTTATTATAATTTTATCAATTAAATAAAATATCTAAGAAGTTAATTATATCATATGATAGTAAAATGACTATCTTCTAATTCCCTACTGATGGTTGTGTTGATTGTAAAATTTAACCAGAGGGAATCATTATTATTTAAATCTTTAAATCATCATTTCAAATTCAAATTCATAAATGCAAGTCATAGACTTGATCCTCTGCTAAGAAATAGGCAGAGTTGATAAGGTCTACCCCAATAATAACTGCGTTGATCATAAAATTCAATTAGATGGGGTTATTATTGTCCAAATTCTTAAATCATTTATGTCAAGTTGCTCAAATCTAAATTCATAAGTACAAATATTAGACACGATAATTTATGAACAAATAAGTAGAGTCGATAAGGTCTTCGTCAATGATGATTGTATTAGTTGTGGATTTCAACTAGAGTGCTCATCAATATCATAATATTTAAAATATTAATATTCAATCATCTCAAATTCAAATTCTCAAAATATGAATCTATATCTTATCCTTTGTTATTATATTAATAGAGTTGAGAATATCTAAATTGATAAAGTGAATGATTATCTCCTAATAACCCAATGATGGTTGCATTAATCATAGAATTCAACTGAAGGGGGTTATTATTGTTCAAACTCTCAAAGCATTTATCTCAAATCACCTTAAATCCAAATTCATAAGTACAAATCCTAGACTCGATTCTCAGTGAAAAAATATGCAGAATCAACAAGATCTACCTAGTGATGGCTTTATTGATTGTAGAATTCAATTAATGGGATTATTATTATTTAAATTTTTGAAGCATTGTCTCAAATTTAAGTTCATAAATGCAAGTCTTAGACTCGATCCTCTGCAAGCAAACAGGCATAGTTAGCAAAGTTTACCAAGATGATGGCCATGTTGATTGAATATTTCAACTATAGAGGTTATTACTATCAAAATTTATTTGAATTTTAATGTTAAATCATTATACATAAAAATCTATATCACAAAATGAATAGTTATATGCACAAATTGAAATATATTAATTGAATAATATTAATCATTAAAATCTTAAACTAAATTTATCTACCCATCTGCAACTATTTATCAGGGGTGACAAATTAAGAAAAAACTTTCTCACAAAAGAGCTAATGTCAAATCAAATATATTGTTATGTTCACACTTAAATAATCTCATGTAGTAAGAATGTAATCCGTTCCCTCTATTCGCATGACTTTGCCATCAAATGACACCACATAAATTATGGTTAAGATCAAAGCCCTCTGACTGAGTGGTTTGCTGTCAAATGACACCATTAAATTACTATCATGATTATAGCATATATGTTCCCCAATGACTTTACTCTTTGAGCTGTGAATTATAAGTTGTATTTGATTGGAAAAAAAATCATATGATAGCTTAGGTCGACTTACATTTGTCTATTTAGACAAACACCACCTTAGGTCTACAAGGACACTTTTGACAACACAACCCATGGCTACTGACAAAGATCCTTTAGTCTGGTTGGGTTGACTACCTCCTTTAACTAAGTAGACTAAGGACCACAATAGCTCAAGAAGATAAAACCATGGGATCTTAATAGGGAGCATCATCATTCCCCTAACATATGCTTTAGTTTAGATGATAAATTTTATAAATTTTAAACTACACTCATTGTCACTGTATGCTAAGCAATTAGTGATCTATCGACTAGCCATAATCAAAAGTTCTCTCTCAGTATTGGGAAGGGTAATTAACTGTACGTGCTTGGTCCTATAGGAAACTTGAAACCATATCTAAAATCCTCATAAAATGAGGGTGAAATCTTTGGGTAGTGTCTTATCTACAAATGCATTTGCCTTCTAAAAATTTAACTAAAATCCATCTAAACTCTCTTCATTAGTAGGATGGTGGCTAATTTTTGGAGCCCATAGATGGATTCATAATTTATGGAGATAATGCCAAAGAAAAAATCATCAACATTGGATCTTAAGTAAGAATTGATAACTTTATATAAAGTGTTTTTTTTATAAAAGAACTGAAGCATAAATTAGTTTCTATTAGTCAATTATGTGATTAAAGCTTAAATGTGTTATTTCATGCATCTTATTTTGTTATTAAAATGTTGAAAAAGTTTTGTTAGTAGGACATAGACACAAAAATATTTATTTGCTTGATTTAGATAGTCCTTGTAATGTGAACTTGAATTTACTTTGTTTTAAAAGCACTCATGATGATGTTTGGCTATTGCATAAGAGATTATGTAACATTAACATGCACACACTCTACAAAATTACAAACTTGATTTTGTTATTGGTTTGCCTAAATTAAATTTTCATTTTGATTATGTATGAGATGCATGTATTCATGGTATGCATACAAAATAATCTTTTAAAAGAAAATTTATTATTTTTACATCTAGATCATTAGAGTTATTACACATAGATTTGTTTTGTCCTCTTAGCACTACTAGTTTAGGTGGTAAGAATTATGGATTTATAATTGTCGATGATTTCTCTAGATATACTTGGGTTATATTCTTAACTAATAAAGATGATGCATTTGGAGTATTTTAAAAGTTTGTTAAATACATTCAAAGAGAACAAGAATATTTGATTAATAGGTTTCAAACTGATCATGATGGTAAATTTGAAAATAAATTATTTGAGGATAATTATGATGAACATGAGATTAGAAATAATTTTTTTGCACCTAGAACTTTCTAACATAGTGCAGTTGTAGAGAGAAAAAAATAGAATATTAGTTAAATTAAGTAGATCTATGCTTGATAAGTATAAATTGCCAAAAAAAAAATTTGGATAGAAACTATAAATTTTACTTGTTATGTGATAAATAAGATTTATTTAAGACCAATTTTATATAAGACCATCTATGAATTATTTTTTCTAAGATTAATCATTTCATATTTTTGGATTCAAATGTTTTATCTTGAATAATGAAAAAGAATCTTTGAGTAAGTTTTATTACAAGTCCAACGAAGAGATCTTCTTAGAATATTCTATTTTTGGAAGAGCTTATAGAGTTTTTAATAAAAAAACTGATTGTAGAAGAATCAATTCATGTTTTCATTGATGAAAATTTAATTGATCCAATAGAAATGAAGTGATTAAACAATAGATTGATGACTTCAAAAAAATTACTTTAGAAGATAAAGTGGATGATTTATTACCTAAAGAATGGAAATATAATAAAAATCATCCAAAAGAATTGATTATAGGAGATCCCTGCAAAGGTGTTATGAGTAGAAGACAAAATAATGAGGTTGTGAATCATCATGCACTCTTATCTAAGATTGAATCCAAAAATATAGAAGAAGTATTAAAAGATAATTTTTGAGTTACTGCTATGGAAGAGGAGTTAAATAAATTTATAAGAAATCATATTTTGGAATTTTTTCCAAGACCCAAGATCAAAATGTTATTGGAACTATATGGTTATATGACTCAAATTATATTATTGGTAATAAGGCTAAGTTAGTTGCACAAGGGTACTCACAAATTAAAGGTATATATTTTGAAGAGTCATTTGCACTCATAGCAAGATTAGAGGCCATTAGGTCACTCCATGGGTATGCTTGCTATAGGGATTTTAAACTCTTTCAGATAGATGTTTAAAGTGCATTTCTAAATTATTTTATCGACCAAGATGTCTTTGTAAAGAAACACCCAGGATTTGAGAGCATTGATTATCCTGATCATGTATATAAATCGAAGAAAACTTTATATGGTTTGAAATATTCCTCTTATGCTTAGTATGACAAGTTAAGTAATTTTTTATTAGCCCGTAGATGTAGAAAGGGTAGAGTATATATAACATTATTCTTTTAAAATGTAGTATGTAGTTGATATATTATTTGGAAGTACCAATTAATCTTTGTGTTATGAGTTATCATCTTTGATATCTAAGAAGTTTGAAATGAGTGTGATGAGAAAGCTCTGTGTTTTCTTGGGTCTTCAAGTGAAGCAACAAGAACATGACGCATTCATTTGTCAAACAAAGTACATAAATGAATTGGTCAAAAGGTTTGGCGTGAAGAGATTCAAATCAAGTAAAACCCTCATGATCCCATCAACTAAATTAGATTTATATGAGTCAAGAAAATCAATTGATCAAAAGCTTTATAAGAGTATGATAAGTTCACAGTTATACCTTGTTGTTAGTAGGCCTAACATTATGCTCAATGTTTGCCTGTGTGCTTATTTTCAAGCCAACTCTAAAGAATCTCATTTAATAGCAGTTAAGTGTATCTTTTGTTATTTGATAAGCACATATAGGTTAGACTTGTGGTATCTTAAAATTTTTTTGGCATGTGATTTGATTGCTTTTTCTTATGCTGACTTTGCAAGTTGAAAAATGGAGAGGAAAAGTACGTCAAGCACATATACATTTTTTGGATCATCACTTGTATCTTGGTCCTCTAGGAAACATAACTCAATGGCCCTATCTACTGCTAAGGCTATGTATATAGGTGCAGGCAATTTTTTTGCTTAGGTCCTTTGGTTAAAGGAACAATTAGAAGACCTTGGAATTAAGCTAGTTCACATCTGAATTAAGTGTGACAATACAAGTGCCATCAGTTTGATAAAAAAAATCCTATTGAACACTCATGGACAAAGAATATAGATATTAGACATCATTTTATTAATGATCATATTGTTAAAAGTGATGTTAATATTGAGTTCATTAGCACTGACTTACAAATTGCTGACATCTTTACAAAACCTTTACTAGAAGAACATTTTTATACTTCAAATGTTTAAATTATTTTATGCATAATCATTTTTAGCTTTTTAATGTTGTCAAAAAGGGGAGAAGTAAGTATAATGGTTTCTCACCTTTGTTTTCCTTCCTTTTGGGGGAGCATTAAATAAATTTAATGAATTTGATTTGAAAATTGTGATGCAAAGTCAATTTGCACCTTCATCTATACACATTATCAATATGGGTTTGTCATCATCAAAAATAGGGAGATTGTTAGCTCCATGAGCACATAGACTCTTAATTTGGATTTTCATGATAACAAATATATGTGTGCAATTACTAATATTTTATTTTGAGATTTTCAAGAAAATTACAAGACTCTATATATAATAGAAACTGAAGGGCTATTTCTAATAGGTTTGGCTACGATTAGAGTCTCGCTTTATATATCTTGCAGTAAAGTTGATGAATGACTCACTTTAAATCAAATTAATCAGTTATCATCATTTAATAATTTCCTTTTTAAAATATTAGAATTGTCATTTTACTAAATCATATGCACATTACATTTACAATTATTTCAATTGCAAATTAACATTCAAAATTTTCTCTGTGCTGAAAATAAATTTTGTAAAATCATAATTTTAATTATTTTATTTTTTTTCTTAGTTTATTTTATTTTTTTAATTTTCTTAAATTTATTATATTTTGAATTTTTAGTATTTATCAATTTCTTATTTAATTAAATTAATAAAATTCACCTTGCTAAATGACATTTGAAATTAAATCATACAATTTCATGGCTACATTTTCTTATTTTGATTGTTAGTTTATTACATTTTATATGAAAATTTGTGGGCATTTGATCATCATTTATAATTTATTTATTTATATACACATACATTAATTACATCTTTCTATAAATAGCTTAACCTTTTTCCCTTCATACTTGGCCGAAATTCCCAAGCTTTATTCCAGGTTTTATCAAATTCCCTCCTTATTCTCCCTAATTTGAATTCAAAATATATCCCATAATTCTCCTGGCCGTTTGGAGCTTCATGGCTTAATGACCTTCCAATTTTGGATTATTTCATGGGGCCGGCCAATAAACATATGCAAAATTAATTATATTGCATTAAGACTCGTCATTTTCTTCTCTCTCAAACGTGGATCCCTTTCTATAGTATAAAAATGTTGACAAAGATTTTTTTAGCCTAAGTTTCTTACGGCTACATCTTGGGGAATACACAAACCGAGCCTTTGCCCAGAAAAACCTTCATTTTCAGATTTTGGAGAATTTTTGGTGTGCTTCCTCTTGCTAAATTCGACTGCTTCTTCAAGAATATATTGCATAGAGAGTTGTGTAAGCATTTGAGAATGTTAATTCAAGGGTTTTTTCAAATTGGTTTTAGATTTTCAAAGCCTTAATGAGACCTTCATTTTTCTAATTTCTCTCCTTTATATTTTATTACAAATGTTCAAATCATCATGTCAATTTAATTTGTTATAATTAACTTGATTGAAATTTTAAACTCTAATTTTATTTTTCAATTTGATTAATTTCAAACTTAAAATTTCTTTTCATAGAGAACTTTTTTATGATCAAAAGCAAGAATTGCCAAGTTCATATTTATCATTATGTTTATATTAATTCTCACCATCCAAATATTAACAATATTGGAGAAAGCTCTCTTGATTTGTATTAATTTTATCATAGTAGTTTTATTTGAATCATTTGAATCTAGAGCAAATTATGTTTTTGTGAAAACTATTGAGACATTTTTTAGAAAAATCTTGTGATTGTTTATATGAAAATTTTTGATTTATTAAAAATTTTATTTCTCCCACAAAAATTATTTGTGTACCAAAAATCATTTATTCTAAAGGTTATTTGAAAATTTCTTCATCATTAGAACCTTTTTGAAGTTTCATTTTGAGTGGAATCAAAATTTAACATTGCTAAAATTATTTTTTCATTGCAAAAACTTTTGATTTACTTAATATCATTTCACCATAGCATTATTGGAAACCATCACCGTTTAAATCACATTTGAGCATAATTTTGGTTTGAATAAAAGTGTATTTTTGGTGGAAGTATTTATAATTTACTGAATTTATTGAATTTATCATAGAAACTATTGATTTGTTAAGTTTTAAGTGTTATAAATTATATTTGATCTTGTGTCCATCAATCATTGCATTCTAGACTTTAACTCTTGATTAAATCTAATTTATAGCTTGCTGAAATTTATTTTATTTTGTTGTCTTTATTGTTCCATACTTTTTTAAAAAAATAATCATTTTAATGAAAAAATATTCATTCTTACTTTTTACATTGAAACTAATTATAATCATTATTGAAAATAAATTATATATTTGCTGAAATATAGTTTGTTGAAAAATAAACATTTGCAAATTCATTTCAAATTATTTTTGTATTAGTCTATTATTTGCAAGAAGTAAATACTATTTAATTATTAATTTTGAAAGATAAATTTATCATTTCTCATTAAAAAAATTGTTCGCCATTTACTTTGTCAAATTTATTGCAAGTTGATAATTTGAAAGGTGGTCATTTTATTTTATAAGATCACCATTTTATTTGGGATAGATTGTTAGATATTTTGAATTTTACTTTGTCGAAATTATATTTGTTGTAATATTTCCTTATGCTTAAAATTGATTTTTGATTAGGGTTGCACTTGTCACATTATAGGAAAGTTCAACATTTTGTTGGGGTTGTACTTAGTCTATTGTATGGTGAGAAGAGTTAAGTGATATCAGTATAGATAGTATTATATTGCATTTAGGATGGAAATCACTTACTATATAGAATCATATTCTACATATAAAAATTTTCTAAAAGTATTTAACCCTTTCATTGGAATCTTTCATAATAGTTTTAACAATAAATTATTTTAATTGTACCCTTCCCTAATTAGGAAGATGATAAGTCAGTCTAATGGGCATACTTGGGCCAATGCTATCTTGATCAATGATCATATCTCGATCATTGTTAATAATATCTTTTCATAAAACAGCTAGAAAGCAAAGCTGTTTATTTGGGTACCAATTTTTTGGCTATTTTTCAGAAATTTTGTGATGAAAAAATTATTTTGAGAATCAGAGCTGTTAGAGTGTGGAGGCTGTCAAAGACTCGAAAAGTTGCTTTTTAAATTTTTCAAAAAGAAAAAAAATAATTGTAACACACACATTAACTTTTTCAATAAGTTATTTTCTCCACATCAGCTTTACAATCAATTTTTCAAAAAGCTATAGTTACCCCCGAACAGATCCATAGTCTATCAAATAGATTTCAAATTTATTGGTTCACCTCCATGGGTTCTTTAAGATTAAAAATTTGAATCAAAATTTATGATCCTATTGGTGGCCCCAATTTTAAGATATCCATATTTCCAAGTTTAAAATAATCTTCAAAATTATATAATCTAAAATTAAAATTTAAAGAGTGTTTTTAAAATAATATTATTATTTATTTAAAAAAATAAAAGGACATAAAAAATAAAAATAAATAAATATGTTTTAAGAAAAATATGAAAAATAAAAATAAAATTAATCCCAAATTGGCTCTCACTGAATAGTTTTTCCTCATATTTCCAAAAAAAAATTACTATGCCTTAATTGCTCATGAGAAATTACCAAAATATTTGTATAAGATCAACCATATGCTTAGGGGCCATTTGGAATAAATTTTACTTTTTTTATTTTTTATTTATAATTTTATTTTACTTTGTTTATGTTTTGATTCAAAATAAAACATATTTATTGGTGATAGTTATTTTTAAAAATACTTAAAATATTTAAAATTTATTTTAAGTATTTTTATAAATAACCTTATTTATTTTTAAAAAATAAAAATAATAATAATACCTTTAAAATATAATAAATAAATATGTTTTTTAAAAGTAATATAAAAATAAATATATAATATATAATATAGAAAATAAAATTGCTTCCAAATAGACTTTAGATTCTCTTATTAAAAAAAATAACTTTGTCGTAAATCCCTAAAAAAAAATTTAAGTTAAATTCATAAAAATTTGTACACTGAAAATATTCATAGAAACCTTTTATGTGCTGGTCGATGGATGAGTTCTTTTATATATATATTTTAGTATCACAAAAAAAAGACTCGATATTTTTTTTTTGGTCTAAAGAGTTGTCTTCTGTGACAGTATATGAATGTATACAACCAAATTGATGCGATTGTACAATGAAGAATACGCAGTGCATTTAATGATATCTAGAAGAAAATATTTAGGTAGGGGGAGTAGTGGTTTAAGGTATAGACAGATTTAAGAGGTGGGGAAAAGTGGCGAATGCCTCTCTTTTAAAATTTTAAGATATTATAATTTTTTTTTTATTTTATTCTCATTTATAGGGAATTTTATGTTATGTCCGCTTAAAAAAATTTAGAATTTTTTTATTAAAATTATTAAATAAATAAAACTTTGTTTATTTATTTTTTATTCATCATTTATATTTTCTATTCATAATAAATAAATAAAAATATTTTATTTTTCTCAAAAGTTCAAGTTAAATTAATTTATAAAATTATTGAAGGATTTAATTCTTTCATGTTATTGAAATATTGTTGTAAAGTGCCTTGCTTATATAACTGTATCTTGTACAACTTGATTTGATTAAATAAAATAAAATTGTTCTCAAGACTTTATTTTAAAATAATTATTATCACAATATATAGTGAGATTTTGATTTCTTTTGAATTATATTATGTATGTATATATGTAAATGTGTGTTTATTGGGTACAAATATTTAGTTTATTAGGCTATTGGAGAATTCTTTGGTAAGAAAGTAGATTATTGAAGGATGGATTGATTTAATTTGACATAGAGAGCCAAAACTTATTTTTGATTTCTTTAGAATTCAAAGCCCGCCATATACCTTTGTGAGTGGTATTCAATCTTAAAATGTTTGGAGCTTATCTCTATTGACATCACTTTTGGCTTATCTCTCTTAGCCCTTAGGATCATATCTTGATATAGAATCATATGACACTCCTATTGATTAAAAGGACACCAAATCAAGTCAATTTGAGGCCAAAATCAAATCTAAGGACTTAGCCATATTAGATAGTGGGCCCACTTGGTTAATATATCCCATTTCTAAAGAATGTTCAAATGATAATGATATGTAGACCAATTCATCAAGAGATGCTCTTTGAAGTATTTTTTCATCTCTAAAGTAAAAGTTTTCAAAGCTTTTTATTATTGAGGGTTGAGATTAGGTTTATCTCAAGTAACATATTTATGCTAATTCTTTATTGTCATGTGTGAGTCACTATAGCAGGGGGAATTGGGCGATATTAAAAATTCTAAAACTTAAATCTTAAATTTTAAGTTCTAGTAGAAAATTAATTTTGATTTTATAATGACAAGATACAATTCTTTAAGAAAATAAAAGTATAGTAAAGTAAAGAGATAATATGCACACAATTTTTTATGTGGCCAAACTCAAAATAAGATACGTCCACCACCCAGCTAGGAATCAACTAAATACAAAAATAGCTTACAAATAGCACTCTCTTATAATGGGGCGAGTACAACCTCTACAATAATATATACTCTCTTACAAAGGGGTGAGTACAACCCCAATATAAATTTTATAATACAAAAAGAAAAATACAAAATAATAAATTTTGGTAAAATAAATCTCTCACAAATATACCAAGCTATCCAATTCAAAAAATGATCTCGCAACTTACAAATGATCACTTAAAAATATTTTGGCAAGATAAAATGCTCACTTAATATTGATAAGAAATAATAAAATAAATATCTTAAAGTAATCTTACTAAGATGTTTATGTTATTACAATTTGTAGACTAATATAAAAATTATTTCAAAATAAATTCACAATATTCTTTTGCACAATAAAATAAATTTCAGCAAGGAATTTATTTTATTTTAACCAAAAAGATTCTTTCAATTAAAGCTAATGATCACAAAATACTTAAATAAAATGAGTATATGATAGATCTAAGTAGGCAAATAAGATTTTAATTAAAAAGAGAGATCTAGCAAATATGAAAATAATTTCAGCATAATAATTTAATTTAAAATGCTTAAAATATACTTCTAAAATAGATCTAAGAATAAATTATCTTTCAAAATAAGATTAATGAAGAAATATTTCAAGAAACCAAAAGAAATTTGTAGGAAGTTAAAAATTTCAACAAGTTGAAATAGATCCTACAAACTATCACAAGAGTTTTTCACAAAAAGATGATTGAAAAACTTTAATGTGAAAAACAATGTCCAAAGACTAATCCACCAACAAGTATAAACTGGAAAGAATAAATAGATGGTGAAAATAGCATGAACAACTAAAAAGGATTAAGATCAAGAAAATAAATTCAAGTAATTTGAGAAAGCTTGCTTAGTTGAAGATGTTGAAGCTTCCAAACCAAGGATTTGATCTTGCAATATTTGGAGAACACTTGGAAGGAAAATCTAAGAAATTTTCTCTTAGATTTGCTAGAGGGATTTTGAATTTGAAATGAAGAATGCTTTCATGAAGAGAATGAGGCTATTTATAGGCAAGAAAGTCATTTTAAATTATTTCAATATATATATATATATATATATATATATATATATATATATATTTTAATCATGTATCTAATAATTTAATATTCAATAAAAAATATAATTTATATTAAATAAATATTAAATTTAAGCAGACAAAATTCAGCTATTCACATGAGCAAGTCAAAAATAATCAAATATGGCTCTTAATATATTCAAAGCAGTAGCATGCATTCATTATTAAAATCAACTAATGTTTCAAAAGTCATAATAAATTCAATTTTAATCAAATGTGGGTCATGTGACCTATCAAATTAAAGGAAAAAAAAATCCAAGGAATCCATTGGAGATGAAATCAGATATAAATTTCTTGATTATACCATGACTTTGGCTAAACTATAAATTTCATATATTTTTATTAATTTTAACATGTGACATTTAAATATTATGATATAATTTGTATATAATCATATATATGTTAGTTATCATATAACCTTCAAATTATATTATAATATTTAATTATATGAAGTAAATAAAATAATTACACTTAATAGTCATTATCATTTATTATTTGGACAATTCAAATGTTATGTATGAAATATATAATTGAATGTAAATTAGATTGAGATTTATATAAATTAACCTCATTAAAATAATATGCTAAGTTGTGAGCAAATTGTTTCATGTCAATGAATTTCTAAGATAGTTATAAATGCATATAACTTAAAATATTGTATCTTGAGCTTCACATTATCCATTTTGATCTATCTTTTATTCTTCTACTCTTGCAATTTTCTTAAACATATTGTGAGATGTATAAGATATGTACTTAGCAATTGATATATCTGAAACAGACAAAAACATTCATTAGAACATTCAAACATTCATTTGTTATCATCAAAATTGATCGGATTGAACATAAGGCTCATTAAGCCAATAATCTCCCCCTTTTTGATGATGACAAACTAATGCCGGGTATTGATTTTGATGAAGGTGCAAATTGACCTTTCATCATAGTTTTTGAAAAAAATTCTCTTCTAAAAAAAAATTTATGCACAAGAGATGAATAATGTTGCTCCCCCTAAATGTATGCATAAAATAGACTTAATACTAACCAATATTTTACTTTTCTCCCCCTTTTGATAATATCAAAAAGTGAGAACAAACTACATATAATTTTAATTATTAGGATCTAACATTCTAAGAATGCGTCTTAGAGTACAAAAATGCACTTATAGTAATGATTTTGTAAAAAATCTGCAATTTGTAAATCGGTACTAATAAAATTAATATTAACATCACCTTTCGAAACATAATCCCTAATAAAATGATGTCTAATTTCTATATGCTTGGTTCGTGAGTGCTAGATAGGATTTTTAGTTAGACTAATAGCACTAGTATTGTCACACTAAACTAGAATATAATCTTGCTTAATACCAAAATCTTCTAATTGTTGCTTTAACCAAAGGACATGAGCAACACAACTACCAGTAGCTATGTACTCAGCCTCAATAGTGGATAAAGTTATAGAATTTTGTTTCATAGATGACCAAGACACAAGTGATGATCCTAAAAAATGGCATGTGCCTGATGTGCTTTTTCTATCTACTTTGCATCCTGCAAAATTAGCATCAAAATAAGAAACCAAATCACATGATAAAGAATTTTTAGGATACCATAAACCTAGTAGTGCTTATCAAATACCGAAAGATATGCTTGATTGCTATTAAATGAGATTCTTTTGGGTTGGCCTGAAAATGAGCACACAAATAAACAACAAACATAATATCAGGCCTACTAGCAACAAGGTATAAAAGTGGACCTATCATACTCCTATAAAGTTTTTGATCAACAGATTTTCCTAATTCATCTAAATCCAATTTTGTAGATGGGCTCATAAGAGTATTACTAGATGTAAATCTTTTCATATCAAACCTCTCAAGCAATTCATTTGTGTACTTAGTTTGACAAATGAATGTGTCATTTTCTTATTGCTTCACTTGAAGACCTAAGAAAAAATTAAGTTCTCCCATCATACTCATTTCAAACTCTTTAGACATCAAAGATGAAAACTCATGGCATAAAGATTCATTTGTACTTCTAAATAATATATCATCTACATACACTTGTACCATAATCAAATCATCATTTATGCTCTTAAGGTATAAGGTGGTATCTACTCTACCCTTTCTAAATCCATGATCTATCAAAAAGTTATTAACCTATCATACCAAGCATGAGGAGCCTATTTTAAATCATATAAGGCTTTCTTTAATTTATACACATGATTTGGACAATCAAAGCTCTCAAATCTAGGTGGTTGCTCTACAAATACATCTTGGTCGATAAATCCATTCAAAATTGCACTCTTGACATCCATTTGAAAAAGTTTAGAATCCCTAAAACAAGCATAAGCAAGGAGTAACCTGATAGCTTCTAGTCTTGCTACGGGTGCAAAAGATTCTTCAAAATCTATACCTTCAACTTGTGTGTACCCTTGTGCAACTAACTAGCTTTATTTCTAACAATACAACCAATCATCAAGCTTATTCTAAGACCCATTTTGTTCCAATGACATTTTGATCTTGGGGTCTTGGGACTAATTCCCAAACATCATTTCTTACAAATTGATTCAACTCCTCTTCCATTGCAATAATCCAAAAATTATCATTTAATGCTTCTTCTAAATTTTTAGGTTCAACCACAGATAAAATTATTGAATGATCTACAACCTCTCTACTATATCTTCTGGTCTCCTTTTGAAGGATCTCCTATAATTAGTTCCTTTGGATGATTTTTATTATATTTCCATTCTTTAGACAACGAATCATCCACATTATCTTCTAAAGATATTTTCTTAAAATTATCAATCTCTTCATCAATCACTTCATTTCTAATGGGATCAATTAAATTTTTCATCAAAAATAATATGTATTGATTCTTCTACAATCATTTTCTCTTATTGAAAACTCTATAAGCTCTACTAGAAAGAGTATCCTAAGAAAATACCATCATCGATTTGCAATTAAACTTACCTAAATGATCTTTTCCATTATTCAAACTAAAGCATTTACATCCAAATACATGAAAGTGTTCAATCTTAGGCTTCTTTCCAAAAAAATAATTCATAGGGTGTCTTCTTCAAAATTGGTCTAAAATAGAACTTATTCATCACATAACATGTAGTATTTATTGCTTCTGCCCAAAAATATTTTGGCAATTTATACTCATCAAGCATTGATCTACTTAATTCAATTAAAGTTCTATTTTCTCTCTCTACTACTCCATTTTGTTGTGGAGTTCTAGGTGCAAAAAAATTATGTCCAATCCCATGTTTATCACAATAATCCTCAAATAATTTATTTTCAAATTCACTACCATGATCAGTTTGAACCCTATTAATCAAAAGCTCTTGTTCTCTTTGAATATATTTAGAAAACTTTCTAAACTCACCAAAAATATCATCCTTGTAAGTTACAAATAAAACCTAAGTATATCTAGAGAAATCATCAATAATAACAAAACCATAATTTTTTTCACCTAAGCTAGTGGTGCTAATGGACCAAATAAATCCATGTGCAATAATTCTAGAGGTATAAAGTAGAAATAATATTTTTACTTTTAAATGATCTTCTAGAATGCTTACCATGAATACATGCATCACAAACATAGTTTGAATGAAAATTTAATTTAGGCAATCGAACTACTAAATCAAGTTTGGCAATTTTATTAAGTGTGTGCATATTAATATGACATAGTCTCCTATGCCATAACCATATATCATCATGAGTGCTTTTAAAACAAAGTAAATTCAAATTCACATCATGAAAGCTATCTAAATCAATGACATAAATATTTTTATATCTTTTTCCTACTAACAAAACATTTTCATTATTTTTTATAATGCAATATGATGTATGGAATACTACATTTAAACTTTTATCACATAATTGACTAATAGAAATTAAATTATGTTTTAATCCTTCTACTAGAAAAACTTTATCTAAAGTGATAGAATTCTTGCAAATAGAACCAATGCCAATGATCTTTCCCTTTGCATTATCTCCATATGTAACAAATCCTCCATCACTTGATTCTGAAGTTGTGAATTTATCTTTATCTCCTATCATATGTCTTGAACATCCATTGTCCAAGTACCACATACCTTCTTTTATTTTGCTTTGAAGGCATTCCTACAAAAGAAACTCACATGTTAACTTTTGTAACCCAAACATGTTCATTTGAAGCAAGATATCTAGCATGCATGTTTTTTGTAGTGCCTATACCTTTTGGTACCCATACATAAGATGATTGCTTAGTGTTTTGTAATTTACGTGCATAGTAATAAAATGAAATATGCCCTTTTCTATCACAATAGTTTCACCAAATATTAGTGTTTGCATATGACTTAGTCGATAATTATAAGGTATATGAATGGGATGTGTATGATGCAAATAATTTTTATTAAATTTTTTTCTTGATGAAGTATTATAATGAACTTGTGATTTCAAACATAATTCTTATCTTGATTTTAACAAGATATTCTCTCTTTCAAGTTTACATACAAGTAAGGAACAATTTAATAAAGAAGAAATTTTACTTCTTAAATTATCACATTTATTTTTTTAAATCACTAAAATGCATATCTAAATTTTTATGTTCTTTTTCTAAGGTTTTGTATTTTCTTTTTAATTTTTTATATTCAATAAATAAATCATTAAAAGCATCATCTAATTCATCATAAGATATATCATTAAATACCTCTTGAGAATCTAAGTCATATTCTCCATTTCCCATAAGACATAGGTTGACCTCTTCATCAGATGAGCAAGTACTTGATTCATTTGAATCTGGATTGGCCCATAAAGCCATCTTCTTATGGTACTTTTTCTCCTTCATATTTTTCTTCTTTTCACATCAATCTCTTTCTTCTTTGATTTAGCAAGTTCTGGACAATCACCTCTTATGTATCCGGGCTTTTTTACAATGGTAGCAAATGATCCCTTCACCAGGAAATTTCTTAGTTTGAAATTTATAGTTTTAGATTTTTTTATACCTTTGATTATTCTTCCTTAGCAAGTTCCCAAGCCTTTTGGATAGCATGACCACCTCATCACTATCACCATCGAGCTTGAGGTGTTATGCTTATCACTATCATCAACTTGTAATGCAATGGCTTTTCCTTTCTCCTTCTCCCTTTTTGTTGAGTTATCCATCTTATCCCTTTGAGCAATAACATGTTCATGTGCTATCAAAGAACCCAAAAGCTAATCAAGTGGATAAATAGATAAATCCTTAGCTTCACTAATAGCTGTTATTTTAGCTTCCCATTCTTTTGGAAGACATATAAGAATCTTATAGACTAAGTCTTGATTCCTATATGTTTTTCCAAGAGAATGCAATGTGTTAATTATTTTCATGAATCTAGTATACATATCAGAAATAGATTCAGAAGGAGACATATGAAATAACTCATATTCATGAACAAGTTTGTTTATATGAGCATCTTTAACTTCACTAGTTCCTTCATAAGTTATAATGAGTTTATCCCATATTTCTTTTGTTGTACTTAACATAGAAATTTTCATGTAATCATCAGTAATAAAGCACAATGTAAAGTATTACAAGCCCTAGCATTTAATTCATCAAGTTCTCTTTCAGCTATAGACCATTCCTCAAAAGGTTTTTCAACTTTAATGTCATTTACTTCTACTGTGGTTGTATGATATTGATGTGTCAACATATACCACATGCGTGCATCTTGACCTCTTAAAAATATACTAATTCTATTTTTCCAATAATCAAATGGTACACTATCTAAAAGTGGAGGTCTATGAGTGGATTGTCCCTCTGATAGTGAACCCTTTGGGAAACCTTATGTCATAGTGAAAAGATCTACTCTTGGATGTTAAGCCAATAAAAGAGCCTATGCTCTAATACCAATTGTGAGTCACTATAGCACCTAAGAGGGGGGGGTGAATTGGTCGATATTAAAAATTTTAAAACTTAAATCTTAAATTTTAAGTTTTAGTAGAAAATTAATTTTTGAATTTACAATGACAAGATATAATTCTTAATTCAGTAAAAATAAAAGTATAGTAAAGTAAAGAGAGATAATAGGCACATAATTTTTATGTGGTTCAGCCAAACCCCAAAACGGCCTCGTCCATCTAGCCACACTAGAATCCACTAAATGCAAAATAGCTTATAAATAGTACTCTCCTATACAGGCGGTACAACCCCTTCAATAATATGTACTCTCCTACAAAGGTGAGTACCCCAATATAAATTTTATAGCACAAAAAGAAAAATACAAAATAATAAATTTTGATAAAATAAATCTCTCACAAATATACCAAGCTATTGAATTCGAAAAATGATCTCACAACTTATAAATGTTCACTTAAAAAAATTTTGGCAAGATAAAATGCTCACTTAATATTGATAAGAAATAATAAAATAAATATCTTAAAGTGATCTTACTAAGATGTTTATGTTATTACAATTGTAGACTAATATAAAAATTATTTCAAAATAAATTCACAATATTCTTTTGCACAATAAAATAAATTTCAAGAATAATTTGTTTTATTTTAACTAAAAAGATTCTTTCAATTAAAAGCTAATGATCACAAAATACTTAAATAAAATGAGTATATGATAGATCTAAGTAATGCTAGTAAGCTTTAATTAAAAAAGAGATCTAGTAAATATGAAAATAATTTTAGCATAATAATTTAATTTAAAATGCTTAAAATATACTTCTAAAATAGATCTAAGAATAAATGATCTTTCAAAATAAGATTAATGAAGAAATATTTCAAGAAACCAAAAGAAATTTATAGGAAGTTAAAAATTTCAATAAGTTGAAATATATCCTACAAACTATCACAAGAGTTTTTCACAAAAAGATGATTGAGAAACTTTGATGTGAAAAATAATGTCCAAAGACTAATCCACCAAAAAGTATAAATTGTAAAGAATAAATAGATGGTGAAAATAGCATGAACAACTAAAAATGATTAAGATCAAGAAAACAAACTCAAGTAATTTGAGAAAGCCTGCTTAGTTGAAGATGTTGAAGCTTCCAAACAAAAGATTTGATCTTGCAATATTTGGAGAACACTTGGAAAGAAAATCTAAGAAATTTTCTCTTAGATTTGCTGGAGGGACTTTAAATTTGAAATGAGGAATGCTTTTATGAAGAGAATGAGAGCTATTTATATGCAAGAAGGTCATTTTAAATTATTTCAAAAAATATATATTATTCTAACCTCATTCTATCATCTGATAATTTAATATTCAATAAAAATATAATTTATATTAAATAAATATTAAATTTAAGCAGCCAAAATTTAGCTATTCACATGGGCTAGTCAAAAATAATCAAATATGACTCTTAATTTATTCAAAGCATGTAGCATGCATTCATTATTAAAATCAGCTAATGTTTCAAAAGTCATAATAAATTAAATTTTAATCAAACGTGGGTCATGTGACCTATCAAATTAAAGGGAAAAAATTCAAGGAATCCATTGGAGATGAAATCATATATAAATTCTTTGATTATAAAATGATTGTCTAAAATACAAAATTTTATATATTTTTGTTAATTTTGACATGTGACATTTAAATATTATGATATAATTTATATATAATCATATATATGTTAGTTATTATATAACTTTCAAATTATATTAAAATATTTAATTATATTAAGTAAATAAAATAATTACACTTAATAATTATTATCATTTATTATTTGGACAATTCAAATGTTCTGTATGAAATATATAATTGAATGTAAATTAGATTGAGATTTATATAAATTAACCTCATTGAAATAATATGCTAAGTTGTGAGAAAATTGATTCATGTCAATGAATTTCTAAGATAGTTATAAATGCATATAACCCAAAATATTATATCTTGAGCTTCACATTATCCATTTTGATCTATCTTTTATTCTTCTACTCTTGCAATTTCCTCAAATATATTGTGAGATGTATAGAATATGTACTTAGTAATTGATATATCTGAAACACATAAAAACATTCATTAGAACATCCAAACATTCATTTGTTATCATCAAAATTGATTGGATTGAACATAAGGCTCATTAAGCCAATACCATGAACTTCTCCTACCACACTATAATTTACAAATTTCATGTTCATATGTGGTTCGGATTCTATAACAGCAAATATTGGTTACAAAAGTCTCCCAAAATTAGCATTCTAAACTGACTCTAATTTGACTATAATGAATTGAATTAAGTGAATTGCTTATCTAGAGAATTCTCCAAGAATGATAGGGAGAGTTATTATTTCTCCTACTCTTACCAATTGATTGTTGAATCCATATATTAGTTCATTAGCTGGTTATACTTTTCTCTTATTAGACCTACACTAAGAAATATAGAATAGAATAATAAATTGATAGAAGTCCTGATGTCAACTAAAATTCTTTTAATTATAATAATGATCACCAATTCCAACATTAAAAATAGAAGGATATTAGTATGGAGTTTGTTTCCCTTCTAAGTAAGAATCATCAAATATAATAGAGCAATAAGTTTGTGATAGAGCAATAAGTTTGCAACTTTTTTGAATATTGATTTTTTAAGATGGTGTACAAAACATGTGACGAAAGTTATTGTCCCCCTATGATATATCAATTTGTCCAATTTTATTATTAATTTGTTATTTTCTCAGTTGTTGTCATGGTTGTGATTGGCTTTGTGTTCTAGAAAAATTAATATTACTCCTTTGTTGATTTTAAACAATTTGTCAAAGGTAACCCTATTGTATTAGCCTTTCATTTTCTTTTATCAAATATTTATAAACTTTCATAGTATGTCCATATCCTCGATGAAAGTGACAAAATTGATCTTACTTTTTAGTATTTGATCTTAAAAGACTGAGCCACTTGGTAGTTTCTTCATTTTGAATAGTCATTAAGATATTAGCATGAGAGGTATTTAATGGAATATATTACTTTTGTGGTCTAGATTCATGTTATTGTTGGGAAGGCTTAGGAGGTAGACCTTGAAATTTTTGTTGGTCTTATTTTCTTTCGCCAAGTTGTTTATATGTTACCATCATGAACGTTCTTACGCTTATTAGTAGCTTGTTTAAATTATTTCTTACGCTCATTGATAGCCTCATTTGTCATTATTTGTGCTTCTACCATTCATACAAGATCTACATATGAATGAACTTTTTGTCTCATTAATGATGAGCATAATAGTCTAAGGCATAGACCTCCTAGAAAAAATGTCTAGCAATAATTCAGGATCTCACCCAAGAATTTGATGACAATATTTTAGGTTTAGGGTTTAATATTTTAAAATATTCCTTCACCTTTTCTACTGCATTTTGATATATTATAGTGAAATGGGATTATTCTTTAAGAGTTCCTCAATTTAGGACAAATTGTTCAACAAGAAGCTTAGTTAGATAGGAAAAGTATAAAATAATCCCCAAGGGAAAGGGAGTAGAATCATATATGAGCTTATTCTTTAACTGTAATAGAAAAAAACTTGACCTAGTAAACCATTAAGAGCTTATTAAGTATGAATAATAGTTCTATAATAAAAGATGTACACATAAGGACTTGAGGTCCCTTCATATGGTTCGATATTGGGTAGTTTAAATCCCACCATAATATATTATTGAAGAATGATATCTTTGAAAGGAGTTTCTTATATCCTTCATCAGGAAGTGAGAGCTTATCTTTTAATAGAAATTCTTCTTCAACAAGGCATCATAATTCTTCTCAAGTAATTTTACATGGTGCTTCCATGCAATAAGGATGAGTTAATCCCATCAAAGTTATAAGAGGCTTTGAGTTGGTTGAGCAATATGGGAAGGATGGGTTAAACTAGTAGTATCATCAAGTTCCACATTTGTTTGATATGCACAGGGAATTTGCACATGATTTTAAAGGAGTTATTCATGTGTTTCTTCAATTATATCAACTCTATTTTGTCATCAATTTTTATGTTGTCAATTTCCTTGAAGGGTTGTCGCTCTTAGTTGTTCAGCTTCTAATAAGCGCTAAAGGATTTGAGCTTAATGCTTCTCCCTTATGCATATGTTCCTCCAAAGCAAGATTTTCTCCACTTGCTGGATTATATTGCTCTTGACTTGAAGTTGATTGTCATTCATTGTGATGATGTAATAGAAATAGTTCTCACAGATGTTGTCAAACTAATACATACTTGAAATTCATGTTGATAGAGTAAAAATCTTTGAGTTTAGATTAGCATGATAATCCATAACTAGATAAAGTATTGGAAACATCATAATTTGAACATGCGAAAATCCGAGAAAAGAGAAAAAATCATGAGGCTTAGCCTAGTTCAAACAATTTACTATATATTTTGAATAATAAAGTTCCACTCTTCTCCTATGATGGAGGATAAAGGGCTACAATATTATGATTGTATAAATGTTAGGTAACAACACCCTTCAAATCATTTTACAGCACCTATATGATGGAAAGCCATCTTTGACAGCCTCCAAAGATTGGTGATCATAACTGGTGTTGATCGGTAATAATAGTTGGTGATGGTCGATGATGCTAGTTGGTGGTGACTAGCTTCAATCTTTACAATTTAGTTTATAGCTCTTTCTTAACTTCTCTCTTCGTGGTGAGAAAGAATTCCTCTTATAGATTTCTAAGAAGAGCATTTTGGTAAGTTTAGGCAAAATTCTAAAAAATCATATCTGATGGTCCATATTGATTCCCTCGATCATAAATGATTTCTTAAAAATTTAAGTACATTAATGACTTTTGATTTGAGTGATCCTAGTCTTGTTGAATTCCTCTCATTGAGCCGGTTGATTGGGCTGTAAGCACACATCAAAGTTTTCAATTATATTTCTAAGGATTTATTTGATCTAATTTTGACTTATATCAACCTATCGTTCTTGTTGGTGGACTCATCTTGATCAAGGTATTCAATTTAACTATAAATTTATTAAAATAAAAGTTTAGATAACTTCTACTTTAATTTTAGAAAATTTAATATATATATATATATATATATATATATATATATATATATATATTATAATATTATACAATAATAATAATAATATATTTAATAATAATATAATATATAATATTATCATTAATATATACATACTATATGTATATAATATTATACAAATAATTATTATACAAAGACATTATATATATAATACAATAATAATATATATAATATTCTATTAATAATATTATTTAATATAATAAAATATTTTTATTAAAATAATTTATATTTTAATAATATTATATATATAATATTATAATAAACATATCTAATATAATAATATTATGTATATATTAATAATAATAACTATGTAATAATATATAAAAATGCTAAAAATAATAATATGTGTTATAACTTTATATATCAATAATAATAAAATTATAAAACTAATAATATTTACAATTATCATTAATATAATAAAAATTAATATAAAATTATAATATTAAAATAATATAATAAAATAATATATATATATATATATATATATATATATATATATATATATATATATATATATATATATATATATATTATAAAATATATATAAATATAATATATATCATTTTGTTATAATGAATGGTGTATAAATATATAAAATAAAAATTATATGACATCCTAAATCTTTAATATAATATCAAAAATATCATTATCATTAATTTTTTAAGTGAAACATACATTTTCATATATATATATATATATTATAAATTGTAGGTGTTAAATATATAAATGTAGAAAATTTGTCTAAGTATGTATATAAATTTCTCAAAATTTTCTGTTCTAATATGATTCTAAGGATTTGAATTTATGATTATCATCATAGTCATATTTTATACACATATTTATAATGTCTATTTAATTCTTTTAAGATGATAGGATTTAATCCATGATAACATTTTTTTAAAAACTAGAATAATTTTGGTAAAATTATTACTAATTAGGTTCCAATCATCCAAAATAAATTGAATAGCAAAAATCGGTAAATGCTACTTCAATTATCATGATAATTGAAGAATATGCGAATCCATAATTTTAGTTGTTCAAGGATGCTACAACTCGGATTTATAGTTGAAGAAATAGAAGATAAAATTTTAGAAGAAATAAAAAAAGGATATATTGTCATTTCTTCTTAAGAGGCATAAAGAGAAGAAAATTATACATGTAATTTTAATCGAGAGTTAGCATAAAATATTTTAATTTATTTGATAAGCAAACCCTCAAATGAATAATGATAGGTCACAATTCATTCATTAAAATAAAATAGTAAATTATTATTGTTATGTAGCAAACGGAAAATTCATCAAATCAAACACGAATTTTAATATTACATTTAAGTTAAAAATTTAAATTTTAAATAAATGAAACTATTCAAAATTTGATTTTAGCAAATTTAAAATAGAAATTATTGCGTGCTGGAAGATTCGGATTAGTAGTGTAGGAGAATTATGTTAGCATTAAAAGTTTATACAGCAAAAGTTCGAGAGACCTTGAGATTTTTAAATGAAAAAAATCAAGGAAAACCATGAGGCTAAACCTAAAATAATTTCACTATATCGCTTTGTTATAATTATTTTTCTCAAAGTTATAGAATGATAAACAAGAATAAGTTTTGTGACAAAGCTTATTTGGAATAATGAGGGCCTTTGAGTGATAGTTTGATATCCAATGAAAACTATAGAGAGATGGTCGACTGTCGGAGGTGTGGCCAATGGCGGCCGGCGATAATACAATGGCCAAAAAAAGCGTTACAGTGATCCTGGATCAGCAGTGATGTAGCATGATAGGCAATAAATGCGGTAAATGGTGATCGCAGCTGTAGCGGCGATGGTGTGATACCGTGGTGTGGTTGGTAGTGATTCCATGGCGATACCGCGGTAGTGGTCGCAGTAGTGGAGCTACGATAGTCTGGCGATAACGGAAATCAGAAAGACCCTGGTATTGGTCGGCGCGGTGGTTAGCAATGGCGGTGGTCGGCGGCCTGATGACCGCGATGGTAGCTATGGTATGAGTCGGTGATTTGATCGACGGTACGATTATGATTTAAGATTCTTTGAGTCTCATAATTCTCTCCCCCTATTAGCTTGGAGTTTCCCTCATGTGAAAAATGATGGACTATTTATATATTAGGAGAGTGACATTTCTATAAATACAGACAAAATCCAAACCACTCAATCGGACGGCTCAAAATAATTCTTTTGATCATCTAATGTATTTAAGTATTTGAATGCTCAAATGAAGTCAGAATTACGAGATCTTACGCTTGTTAGATCCAGTTCGTCAAGACGCTCGATTTGACTATAAACAATCTATATTTAGAAGCTATTTAGAGATCCAACTGATATCTCAAAGTTTTCAATGATATTTTAAGTCTTGATCACTTCGATTGAGAATCAAATTAACTTTTCGATATCAAGATTGTCAATTATGAGTTTTTAGTGGCATCAGAAATAAATGTTTAGATGAAACAAATCCAAAGACATTATAAATATCAATTAATTTCAATTCGAATGGTCTTAAAACAAAAACAAACACTTAAAATATAGTTTAAAATTTCATTATATTGTTTGATAAATAAAATTATCTTTATATTTTGTGTACTTATGATTAAAATGAGTATCTCATTAGGAGAAATCAAACAAGTGTAACATAAGTGAATTTACTTATCATTAAGATACTTCAATACTTAGAAATGATAAATGGTCAAAGAAATCAAGACATACCATTAGATAGCCTGATTGAGAATTTTAGTTAAAATAATCAAAATATCAATTCACAAAATTATAACTAAATCTTACTCTTCACATAAAAATAACTACAAATTGGAAAGAGTTTAGAATTATTTAAAAAAAAAAGAATTTAATGCTCTACCCATCAATCAACATCAATGATGACCACTTGCTATCATGTTGCTAGAATACCATTGCTAGACTTCTATCCCTCGATTGCCATCTTCTATTTGTTACCAACCGACACTAACATCAGTTGTCACCTAATTATTCATTTCGTGCACTAATATCTACTTATGCTTGACAACCATTTCTAGTTCACTATAGGCTGCTAGTGGCCTAACATCTATCAGTTGACAATTAACTCTCCCTTTTAGGGGTATAAATGAGCTGAGACAGCTCAAGCATGACTCATTTATGGGCTCAGAAGTTGAGCTTATGAATAGTGAGTGTGAGCTCGAACTTCAAATTATAACTCATATATTATATAATCTCAAGCTCATACTTGAGTCAGTTCAGCTCATTTAGCTAAATAATTTTTATTTAATCACACTTTTAAGATGACTCTCATAGCCATTTACCAAAATAAAAAGCATTGCTATTAGGTGTTGGTAAAAAAAAAGGTAAAAGCTATTTTTTAAAAAATTTTAAATAAAATTGATGTTGTTATTATTAAATGCTGCAAATTGATGTTTTCAAATAAAATAATAATAAAACTATTCTTTCATTGTGGGAGGGGCATTTAAGTCAATTAAGACAAATGCACGCAAAACTCCTGACCGCCTTGCCAACGCGTCAATGCTTAATAATAACTAATCCTGATGCTATTAAGTGCTTCGGATAATAAAAAATAAATATATTATTATTAAATTTTTTGAAACTTCACTACCCTTGTGCGAGTGACACCTTTTACTTTCACAAAAACTATTTTACTCTCCTCTATACTGAGATCACTTTTACTTTCACAAAAACTATTTAGCCACCTTGATGCTTTCTCTGGCAAACCATCGTGCCTTCAATATTTCTCATAGTATTTAGGGTTTAGCCTTTTCCTACAAGCATCAGTCACGATGTCATAGCTATTAAATCAAGCTAATATTTTTTTCTTCTTTGGCTTGGCTAATGAGCTGACATGGGAGCTCATTGTAAGTGTTGTGAATTGAGCTCCAATTCAACCTTTGAGTTCAACTCGAGTTTGTGCTCAAGTTCGAGCCAAGCTTGAGTTAGGCATAACTCAAACTTAACTCATTTATATCCCTACTCATTATATATATATAAAAGGCCAAGCTAATAATTCATATTTTATAATCCTTATCTTCTTCAATTGGTGGGAAAAACAGACTTTGAAAGTTTTATTTGCATAATATATCATTTCAATTAGGTTTGGCTTGATTTGTTTCTCCTAGTTTAACACATAGAAGCCCTTGTGTCTTTTATGAACTTTTTTATATTTTTCTGCATCATTTAGATATAAAATACTTATTTAATATTCATAAAGTTTTTAACATGCAACAATAATTAAAATTGATCATATAGAAAAAATTGTTTCTATTTCTCTTAATTGTTTCTTGATTTCTTCTCATCAAGCTCGCAATAAAAAATGTTTATTTTTCTAGCCTCATATAAATTCTAACTCCCAATAAAAATCTTGGGTATAAAGACAGCATTTCAAAAATAAAATATAGTAAAAATAAAAACTTGCAAATTTCAAGAGGACCATCAAGTTGAGTGCAGATGTAACGCATTCAAAGCCATTCCTAAATAAGATGTTTAAGTGGAGAGCCTAAGGCTACCTTTGGGGCAATGATTGTGGTACATTATGATGTGAAACATACATCAAGTTCTTGCTATGTTTTAAAGAATTTATAATGAGAAAATTATATTTTCTAATTTGATATGATGAAGTGTAATGATTAATGGAATTTACAGTCTAGTCTAACTTCTTAAAATAGAAAAAAAATTATAATATTCATTATAATTTTTTAGATAATAACTTTTTCTTTAGTAACTCCACCACTTCATTTTCATACCATTAAAGCTTATATATATATATATATATATATATATATATATATATATATATATATATATATATATATATATATATATATATATATATATATATATATATATATATATATATATATATATATATATATATATATATATATATATATATATATATATATATATTAAAATTTAAATGATGAATATGTGAAGATTTTATAATTATGTGCTATGTATATAAATGCTTCAATCAAGACTTTATTTACATATCAATCATCTAATTCATATGTATTTATAATTTAACCACCTTACTTATAATTTTGAATTGTTGGCTAAATGAATTTGCACTTTCCACGATCAAAATTTTGAGAATTTAAAATATTTAAAAATATTAATTAAACTCTTATTTTAAATTTTAATATTTGAATATCAATTTGAAAAAAATATTGATGTTCACTATAATATAATTGATTTAACACTTAAGACCTAATGTACAATCTACTGAAACATATGAAAATAAAAATAAATTTTTAGTCCTCATATCTCATGTAAATTTATCATGGAGATTTAATTGGAAGCATACATAGAATCTATGGAAAAACAAATAAGGGATTTCTAACCTTCCACATTTAAAGTAGTGTTCATGATAAATAATGTCTTCTTTTTACTCAAGATGGGATGTAAGATAATAAAATAAACTTTTAGATAGAGGACCATGACCCTATTTATACGTGAGTGTATTTGATTTTATTTTAGTCCATCATAAAAATAAAATAAAATACTTGATCTCTAAATAGGATAATTCCACATAAAATTAAAAAGATGTCTTAAAAGCCTATAAATAATTAATCTTATTTTATCACTAAATTAATAGGTTTAAAAAGTAAGATATCAGCTAATGTATAATATATATATATATATATATATATAAGCCAACATCCAAAATTCTCAACAACCTCCCAGTTGGGCCATATATATTACTTGATAATTATATATTATTAAATATTGTAAGAGGTCAATACTTGTTATCTTTATAGAGAAACATCTTCCAACATTTTAATTCATTAATAATATTTAGAGAGAATCAAAATAATCTTTGTTACAATTTTTCTATAATAAGATCCACCAACAATTACTAAATCAATATGATTAACAACATAGATGTGTAGCATGAAAATTTCATGTAATGTGATCATATATGATGCATATTGTCAACTGATCTTATATTATAACTCAAAAGAGTTATATATATATATATATATATATATATATATATATATATATATATATATATATATATATATATAGTTTCATTTATTTATGATAAAATGTAACTTTATTTCAGAGATTTCAACAATAAGATACTAATAATACTATAATTTATGCATAAAACAATCCTAACATCCAGCTAAAAATATTACATCACAAAATAAAATATATTATCACAATGTATACTAGTCAAACCTAATACTAAAGTCAGTGACTTAGTATTCTAATGTGGGTGCTAAGGCTTAGAGTGGTATATCTTGATTGATCTTTAGAATTAGGATTTTCTAAAGTCTTTGGAATGTTTAAATTACCCATTAAAGATTATTTCACTTTAAGTGTTTTAGTGGCTTGATTAGATTTTAACTTATGTGTTTTTATTTTATTCACTACTTACTTAAAATTTAATTATTATGAATAGAGGAGAGAAACTTAACACATTCATCTAAATTAATTTTTAAAGATAGATTATCATGGCTTTAATTCTCTTAATGAATCACTTATAAATTTTATTTAGCCTAAGTTTAGATTACCCTTAATGAATCTTATTCAAACATGAAAGGCATCGTAAGATCAATGAAATTAAGTCACCATCACATGAGTAATATTTCACTACTTCATTTCATTATCAATAATATCCACATCATTTTATTTTTAATTTCTTTAATATTTGATTTAGTATATACATATACATGCAATATACCCATCTTTTTGCACATTTAATGAATGATGATGCATAAATTTGATAGAAAAGGAAGATTTCATCTCATATTCAAGCATATGTAAATATATATTAAGAATTTAAGCAAGTATGTGTCATTGTTAAATGAGGAAAGTGAGATTATCTAAGACCTCCTTAGGGCTACTTAAAGCCTCATATTCCTTGGATGTCCATACTATATATACTTGCTAATTCAAATACATGTAAGAATAAGCATAGAACATGGGGATAAAACCATCACTTGCCATCTTTTAATTATAAATAAATAAACATTTCATTGATTATTTATAATGAGCATTCATTTAAGCTTCAAATCATTTAATTCAATATTAATATATTATTTCAAAATAGTTTAAGATTTACTAGTGATAATATCCACACCATATAATAGCATTTATCCAACTCATGCAATTTGAATACAATTATATTCTTTTAATTTTAAAACATGAATATATGAAGCACCTGACATACACATTTATGATAACTAAAAGAAGTAATTAAATATAACCACACAATATACTTTATTTCATTAAATCCTAATGACAATCAAGTTAAATAACCATCCATTAAGCTTAATGAAAGCTTCTTTAAGGTTTAATTTTAATGTTTAAGTCATTAAAACCTAAAGATGAAAAATGATACTTAGAACTCACTCCATCCCATATTGGTTGTTTAATATGTTGAAGGAAAGAAGTTAAATACATTTTATGAATTTACATCAATTTGATTACCCTTCCCAAGCTTCTTTAATTTAATTAATCACTTAAGCATGAGCCTTCAATGATATGCTTTGGGAAAATAAATTTGGCAATGCAACTAGATAGATCAAATATAATTAAGCTCATGGTTTAGAGTTAATTAAATTAAAGAATAAAAAATATTTAAGCCAAATACTCTTATAGTTTCCCCACACCCATAGGAGAATCATAATTTCTTTGATGACTTTATTTTATTAAACACATAAAGGGTTTTATGGGTTGCACTTGATTTCTTTAAATTAATTTCATTTGAATTTCATTATTAGTGTTCTTAATTCATACTTAATTACAAAATGTATTAATTAAATTCATTGAGGGAATATATTTGAAAAATAATTAGAAGAGGTCTTAATTAATTCCCATGTTATCCTCACTATTTTTATTAATTAATAATCCCTAATTACTCAATTTTTATGTTCTTTGATTTTAATAATTATTAAATCAATTAAAAGGAGTAATTAGGGTTAAAAATGTAGAGTTTCCTAAGCCACTTGATAAATAATTCCAAGAACAATATGGGAGGTACAGGACATCTCATGGAATCAACATGCTAAATTTGGAAATAATTAGCCAAATAATTTGGCCTTAACTAAGGTAATTTTCCTAACCTTCAACTATTAATTAAGCACTATTTATTAGGCATTAATTGAGAGTTTTATTTTTATTAAATTCTCCATTGTCTAAGCTTTCCAAAATGAGTTTATTTGTATTTTTTAGATTCTTCTACAATTAGTTTTAATTTTTTTAAAAGTTTTGGCTATTTAATTATGTTTATAAAACCTAATTGATTATTTTAAATCATCGGCACTATGTGGCATTGACGCGCTAGTGGTTTGCACGTGGTGCTGTGATATATGTTATTTAAAATGTTTGATGTGGCTACTGACTCAATGACAATGGGCGTAGTTTTGTCCCGACCGTTTGATCTCGGATTGGATGATCGAGGTTAATCCTTTAATTATGAAAAGATTAAAACTAGATTTCTAGTGTGATTAATCATTGACATCCTTTTTAATCATATGGAATGACGGATCCATTTTCATGAGTGTCAAGAAATTAACGTTGAAGCTTGATCCGAAGCTAGAGCTCGTTTGATGGTAAAATCAACTCAAAAATAACTAGGGAAGAGATCTAAGGAGATCTTATAGTAAAAATTGCTTGAAAACATAATTCATTTTAAAAAAGACCAACACCGAGGGACCAAATCTATGATTGCCAGATTTTTATCTCGTCAGAGCTAAAAATTAGCAGTCCGTCGACAGAAGTAACTTCATGTTGAAGAGACAAAGCGTTGTCAAGAAGATCATGAGCTGCCTCCCCACTGATCGGTCTGTGGAGCAAACACCACAGTGGAGGTTGTCAGAGTTGGTCCAGAGATGCCTTTCGGTGGTTGAATCGATCAAGATTTAATTCATTTTTGATCACTGGAGTGTGATGAAGGTGTGGGGAAAGTTAATTTTGCTTTGGTGGAAGTTTGGTGAGGTTGGATGGATGGGGCTCTCGTGTTTCAGTGTAGCTTGTTCTTGTCGGCAATGGGGTGCACTATGAGCTCAAGGAATGCTCTAGGACTACTTAGAATGCTCTTAAGAAGGTGTTTGCTGAGTTTCAGTGGATGGGGAAGAGTATACTCTTCTCCCCAAGTAAACCAAGGGTTGAGATTGGCTCAACATTTGGCAGTCGTCCGGGTGAAGTGGGTGGCTGGAGGTGGCAGGGTATTGTTAAGGTGGATGTGTGTGAGAGGCTGAGGGAGTATAGTGGGCTTCCATGGAGGGTACACTCCTTCTTAGGTCGACCGATGGTTGCCCATGGATGAGCTCACCCTGTCTTTACCAAAGGATGAATCCAACAACCTCAAGTTAGGTTGGGTTAGTGGTCCTCTGTCCAAGAAATGCCAAAGGTGGCTGCCAAGGTATAGGGAGATGGAGAGGTCTTCCAAATGGGGATTTTATCTCATTTGAAGGGCTTGGTTCAATGAGTTTAACCCCAACCTGTGTTCACCATGGTTTGGGGCCACTTGGACAGACCCATGGTGATCCAAAGATGAGTCATGCCAGGTTTGGTTGGGTTTGGACTTGGTTTGATTGGGTTTGGCTCAATTTGATTAATGTAGTTCAAATGGGCTCAATTGGGCTAAGTTGACCATTTTGACCAAATTATGTCAAAGCGTGAGTTCGGTTAAGTTTAATTGGCCATTTGAAATGAGTTAGTGTAATTGGTTTGATTCAATTTGAGTTAGATTTGGATTTGGTTCATATGGTTCAATTTGGGTCAAATGGGTCGTGTTGACCAATTTGACCAAATTGGCCAAATTGGCATGATCATGGGCTAGGTTTATGTTCGATTGGTCATTAGTGATTGATTAAAAGAGTTGATTTGAATTGATTTGGATTGGGGAATAATTTGGTTCAATTTGACCCTTTAAGTCAAATTGGGCTAAGTAGGCCAATTGGGTTGGGTTGACCAAATTGGGTCCAATTGAAGGTTGGGTAATGTCCAATATTCAATTAGTGATTGGCTAGAAGCATTGGTTTTAGCCAATTTGATTTAGGATTTGATTTGGCCCAATTTGACCTTTTAGGCCAAATTGGGTCAACTTGGGTTAAAGGGTCAAATTGGCTTGGTTAGGTTCAATTGGCTTCAATTGGTGGTTGATTCATGTTCAATACTTAATTTTTGGCTGATGAGATCATTGATTGTAATTTATTTAGCTTAGAACATGATTTGGCACAAGTTGACCCTCTTGGTCATTTTGGATCAACTTAGGTTAAGGGCTAAATTGGTATGGTTAAGTCCAATTGATTGTAGTAGAGTGTCCAATATTGGCTTACAATCATCAATGAAGAGATTGGATAGCTTGATCTGATATATTAGGGGTTTTATTGAAGTTTTGTCTAATTGGACCTTTTAGGGCACTTTGGGTTAAGTTATTTAGTCAAGTCAATTTGGTTTAATTTAGGCTATAGAGGGTTGGAGTATATTCAATGATGAATTTGAAATTGATTGATAGCTTTGACTATAATTGATTTGTATTTGATTGGATTTTGGCTCATTTGAACCTTTTAGGTCAAATGGACTAACTTGTGTTACTTAAGTCTAATTGATTTAGTTGGCTTGATTATAAGTGTTGGAATAATTTGCAATGATCCATTTGATAATTAGAATAATTGTGAGAATTGAATTGAGTTTGGTTTGTTTGGGTTGGTTTGAATGGAGTTATAGGATTTGAAGTTGGTTAACTTGAGTTAAGAAGCCAAATTTGCTTAGAGCTTGATTTGAAATAAATTGAATCAAGGCCAATTGATTGGCTTGAGGTTAAGGTTTCAATCATTTGGTTTAAGTTTAAAGACTTTGATGAGTATGAGTGTCTGTTTAAGCCTTAGGGTAGGTGAAGCCCATTTGTCCTAAGGTATGCTCTAGACCTAAGGTTATGCACCACAAGTCATTAAACTTGGTTTTGGTATTCCCTTAATCACTAAAAGTGTCCTAACACAAATGAAACCTAAGTGTTTAGAAGAATCCTATACCTAAGATGGTGGAGTACCTCCAGTCTATGTTATGTTTTCGGGTGAAGTTATTGACCTTGATGCTTTTGAAAGCGGAACTATTATCGAATATGATTTGGCAGGGCACTTCAAATTTATGCATGATATGATTTCTAAAAAATTAGAGAGCAGGACTTCCTGAAATCCCTCCACCCACTTCAAAAAAATACGTAGCACGGAATGGACTGATGACTCTTGGATGAGAGAAGGATCAATCAGAACCATTATGTCGGTGCCCCCAACACTCGAATGACCATGAAGCTACAGTTGGTTGTAGAATATTGGGTGGTTAAGGTAGAACCACTCCATGTACTTGCCATTGGTGGCAACACTTTGCTATGTCCATACAATCTGTGATCATCATCGGTCAGTAATACCCAAGTCTTTTCATTTTGGCTTTCATCTTTAGACTAGATTGATGAGCTCCGCATAGTCCTAAGTGCACCTCGGTCATGACCTTATGGGTTTCATGTTTATCTAAATAGTGTGACCACATATGATTGGAAGATCGTCGGTAGAATACACCATCAACGAGGGTGTAAGAGAGTGTCCTCTGCCATACTTGATGGGCTTGAGATTTCTCTTGAGGTAGTATGCCTTTACTTAGATAATCAATAAAGTGTTGCCTCCAATCTAGCTCTTCATTATTTTGGCAATAGCAACCTACCCTTTAAGAGTGTATTTATTCATGAGTTCAATGTCAATAAGAGGCAGAACTTGTCTGTTGTGAACCTCTATTAATATGGACTCATCTTCTAGACATGCCAACTCTTTAGAGAGCATGGCTAAGGCATCCACTATGGTATTTTTTCCTAGGGGGATCTTATAAATTATGACCTTTGGTATTTGGGCTAGTAGCTCTATGGTGTACTTATTATAGTGATGGAGTTTAGGCTTTAAAATCTTGTAGAACTCAATGATCTAGTTGAAAACTAGTTGTGAATCCCCAAAGATACTAATACTTTGGATGCCTAATGAGATGGCTAACTCTAGACAGGCGATCAAAGCCTCATATTGGCTTCATTATTAGTGCAAGGTTCAGATAGATAAATTGAGAATCTCATCATTTTGCGGTTTGGTGTTAGAAGAGCTATCCATATCATTGGCTTGCTTGGAAGAGTAGATTATGGTTCTTCTTCTCTTTGAGAGGAAGCCACTCCATCAAAATACATATCTCACCAATGAACTTTGCATCCCCTAAATTTATGATTTATTCATCGAAAATATCATCACTGAGTAGGGAATCTGGGAAGTGGATGTGTTGCTAGGAAGTCTGTGAGTGCTTGTCCTTTCATTGCTAGAGGGGAATGAATGTGATGTCAAATTATGATAAAATTAAGTACCATCGTGCCAATCGTTTGGATAGTGTATGCCATGTCATGAGATATTATAGTGGATCGACTCTAGAAATCAAGTTCACTTTATGGGAGAGCATATAATGTTGTAGCTTTTGAGATGCGAAGATTAAAGCTAGGTAATGCTTCTCAATGGGTGGATAGTTCATTTCGGTAGATATTAGATGACGGATGAGATATTAAGTGCATTCTCTTTTTCTTCATTGTTGGCTTGGGCCAACAAAGTGCCAAGGGAGTCATCTAAGGTAGTAGTGTAGAGTATGAGGGGTTTGCTCAGGATAAATGCTACTAGGGCTATCAACATCATAAGATATTGCTTGATACTTTCAATTGCATGTTAGCATTTGTCATCCCACTTGAAATTGGTATCTTTCTTGACTAGTGCTTAGAATGGTTGACATTTGCATGATTGGTTGGATATAAAGTGTCTTAAATTCACCAGCCTCTCTTGGAATGGTCTGAATTGGGTTAGACTTTTAGGGGCATTTCCAATATTACTTTGATCTTCTCTGAGTCGATCACAATCCCACGGAATCGAACAATGAACCACAGAAACTACCCTGAAGTTACTCTTAATGCACACTTTAGAAGGTTCATTTTAAGGTTATATTATCTTAACTGCTTGAAAACTACTCTCAAGTCAAAAAGGTGGTATTCCTTATCTTTACTTTTGACCATACGATTATCGATGTAGCATCGACTTGGTGGTGAATGAGTTCATTGAAAATTCAAGTCATGGCCTGCTGGTACATGGTGCCAACATTTTTTATGCTAAAAGGTATGACCTTATAATAATAAATTTTGATTAGGGTTCTAAATGCAATATTTCTTTTATCTTCAGGTGTCAGCTTTATTTGATTATATCTGGATGAACCAACCATAAAAGTGAAGACTATGTGAGATGTGGCAATGTCTAAAAAATACAAATAAACATATTTTGGAAAGGTTAAACAGAGAAAATTTTAATAAAAATAAAATTCCTAATGTTTGATCAATGAACAATGCTTAATTAGAGTTTTAAATCAAGGTTAATTATCTTAACTAAGACTTAATTACTTGGCTGATTAATTCCAAACTTGGTGGGATAGTTCTATGGGATGTCCTCAGCCTCCCATAATTTTCTTGGAATTATTGACCATGTAATTTAAAGAATGTGGAATTTTCAGTCCTAATTATGCTCATTAATTAATTTAATATTTGTTAAAATTGCTAAATAGTAAAAATTAAATGATTAATGATAATTAATCACTCTAAACAGTGGGAATGGTGAGGGGAAATAATTATGACTTCTTTCCTAATTACTTTCTAATACATTTCCATGGAGGTTAATTAACATGCATAATAGTAGGGATTAGTAGGAAAATTAATGATCAAATAAAAATCAAATTGAGTTAATGGTTTATTCTAGATAATTTTAAATGTAATTTATTAATTTTCCTTTATGTGTTTAATAACATAAAGTCATTAAGGAAATGGTTAACCCATTGGTAAAAAATAGTACTTAACTTGGATTCTTTCCTTTTTTTTAATCTAATTAACTCTTAAGCATGAACTTAATTGCATTAGGTCCCTTAAATGCATTGCAAATTTTAATTTCTCATAAGCATATCATTAGAGGCCCTTGATTAAGTAGTTAATTAAATTAAATAAGCTTAAGAAAGGATAATTAAATTGATTGCTTAATGACTTGAACTTAATTAATCCATAAAACTTACTTAATCACTTTCCTTAAACACATTAAGTCACTAATGTGGGATGGGGAAAATACTAAATGTCATTTCCCCTCTTTAGGTTTTGATAATGCAAACATCAAAAATCAATTTCATGAAAGCTTTGGTTAATTTTAAAGAAGTTTATTTGGCTTAATTGTTCTTAGGAATTAATATGATTGAATATATTATGTGGCAATGTTTAGTCATTCTTTTCAATTAGTATAAATTTGGATGCCATTTGGTGTAATACATTCATGTTTTTGAAACAAAATCAAAAGAATATGGTTATATTTATATTGCATGTGTTGGACAAATATTATATGATGTGGCTATTATCAGTAATAAATCTCAAATTATTTTTAAAGTTATAAATTAATGATTAGAATCCAAGTTAATGTTGGCTATGAATACTCAATACAATTTACATTTAAACATGATAAAACATTATTTTATTTTCATAATTCATGTGTATGTTTACATATATTTGAAGATTAGGAAGTATATGGTATGGACATCTTGGGAATACGAGGCTTTAAGTAGCCCCAAGGAGGTCTTAGATAATCTCACTTCCCTAGTTTAACAATGGCATGCACTTGCTTAATTTCATTCATGTGTATGCATGTACTAGAATTTGGGTAGAACTTTACTTTACATGAATAAAGAATTTGCAATTATACAATCTTTACATGATTTTCATTCCTACATTTATGTATATGTTTACATGTATTTAAGATAGCAAGTATATAGCCTGGACATCCCGGGAATAGAAGAGTTTAAGTAGCCCCAAGGAGGTCTTAAAAGATATCACTTCCCTGGTTTAACAACGGGACATACTTGCTTAAATCATTAATGCATGTGTATAAATGCTAAACTAAATGATGCAAATATAATATTAAAAATAAAGGGATGTGTATGTTATTGATGATGAAAATAAATGATGAAATGTTGTCCATGTGATAGTGATTCAATTTTATTAATCCAAAGATGTCATGTTTGATTGAGGTTCTTTAAGATTAACCAAAACTTAGGTTTAATAAAAATATTTGATAAGTCATTCATTAAAGAAACCAATGTCATAATAACATACCTTTATAAAATAACTTAGGATAGGGTTGAAGGAGGTTAAACCTCTTTTCTATCTTTATGATTTTTAGATGTTAAGTATGGATCAAATGAAAAAAAGAATAAAAATTAAAATTAATGAATCCTTTCAATAATTTGAAGTGAAACCTCCCCTAATATTTAACTTAAATAAATCCATACTTCAGACAATCATGCATCTAAAGCTTAGCTAAAGGCATACCACACCAAACCTTAGCACACACATTATAATACTAAGTCACCACTTCTAGCTCTATGTTAGTCTGGTGTATGTTGTGGTGTTATATTTTGTTTTATATGTAATATTTTAGACTGGATGTTTGAGTTGTTTATGTGTAGACTAGATGTTAGGTCGTTAATAGCCGAATGATATTTTCTACAGGGGATTATGCTAAAGGGACCACTGAAATAATAAATAAATATAAATGTTCTTGTTTATAGGTTATTTATGCCCCTAAGCATAATCCAATTAGGATATGTGGGCTTGGTTAGCCATATGCTGGGTGCTAAGTCCAAATATATGAAATATAATTGCCTGGCTTGTATGTTTATTTAGCTAACATCTATTTTACAGGTATAGCTAGATTTTATTTTTCATAAACATGTAAATTTTGTAATAGGAATTAAAATTAGTGCTATGGGGTTTAGGATGAGTGGTGGCTAGAAGGAAAAGACCTGGGAGGCCCTTTGAAGCCTGAAGTGAAATAATCTAAAAGAAGAGAATGAAAGAAAGAAAGATAAAGAATGAAGACCCACATAACATCTATTTCATTATAATAATAATATTTTTCTACCCAATTTCTTTTCTCTTTCGGGGTACGGTGGTACCCGGCCGCATCGGTCTTTTATTCTTTCATGAAAATTCAAAAGTTTGATTATTATTTAGTTTGTGTAATAGAAATGGCATGATTTTCATAGGTTTCTTAAATTTTGTGATTTGATGTGGCCTGGATGCAGTAGGCTCTTTAGGATAAAATTAAATTCTCTACCCTTCCTAATAATTCATAACTAAATTTTAATATAACTCATGACCTCACTTTAAAGCCTAGGCTTATAATTAAGATAAATAAAAGAATTAGCAACCCCTTAGCTAAATGTGCATCATACATGTCATATTGTTTGACTCTTGAACATGGAGGGTCTCCATTCTTGCATGATAAGGGATATGCTTGATCTTTGAAGGTGATCCCTTGTAGTGGAGAACACCACCTCCACTAATTTAGCCCATAATCCTATTTATAGGCATAATTATCCCAAGCTTTAGTCCAAAAATGAATGTGTCAAAATGGTGTAAAATATTATAAATCTTTGCATTTAGTCTAAGTCATGTTTTCATGTCTATCATGATCTAGTCACTTAGAGAGTAAGTTTAAGACTCTAGCTTCCTTCCTAATTAAATAACATCCTAGCTATCTTGCACATACATAAGATCGGCCTACATGATTTTAAAGCATAGGAGGCATTATTTGGTGGCCACTCCTAGCAGTTGTAAGCAAACAAAAGTCAGGATGGGTATACTCTCTCTTGTAGAGGTAAACCATTATGTCCCATTTTTTTTATTAGACTTAGGTAGTGCTTTTAGCTTGTGCTAAAGTGTCCTAGATTTAGGATCTTAGGTCACATATTTTCTTCGGGCTACGAGTATAAGTCCTCACCACTTAGGTATTTCTATAATCTTGTGTTGATAGATTATAAGCTCTAGTATTCTAATAAAGATTCCAACTTAAACAAAATAAATTCTCTCTTTCAAATATATAAAAAGCCTTGATATAAGGTAGACTAGACTACTCACTAGGTTTCTTAGTTTCATGGGTGCTCCCTACTTACCCTCCTTTGGAATCCATAAATAAGTCTTTCTACTTGAACTCTCCCACTTGACTTTCATAAATACCCAATCCTTTGATAGTCTAGCTTTGAAATCTTTGAGGGTATTTATTAGTTACTTTAATCGAGAGTGTTCTTAAAAAATTCTCATTTCTTAAGATTTCATTAACTATGGAAGCTTGCTTCCATAAGGAACTAAAGAACCACATGTAAAATAAACCATGCTTTACATTTCTATGTAAAGTAAGGGAAAGATTATGGTATATACAAAGACCCCTTTGCATTAGGAATCCATATTAGGTGATTAGGTTCATTATATGGTGATGTTTCTATCTTTTGAGATGGTACATCATACCTTAATGTTGTACTCTATCACTTCAATAAGTACCCCCGCCCCCCCAAGATCTGCATGGTGTCCCTACGATTCCAAACTAAAAACCACATAGTTAAGGTCAATCCTATAGAAAGTTTTGCTAACACTACCCAAAAGATAGGATGTCTATTTGGAAAATGGTCTCATTCAGGGTCTTACCCTAATCCACAAGAAACTTCATTTTATTTGTTTATTTGTTTAGTGTGGACCCTGATGGATTATGATGGGTCATATTAAGAAGAAGCCATGGAGGATTTGGCTTATCTCAAATTTACTAGCCCAAGGGATGGTCTGTATATCCACAGTACGTAGCTTCTTACCAAAGGAGTGGCTACTAGGAAAGGGGAACTATCCAATCCAATAATAACCTAGGTCATATCTAGATGGGGTCATGAAGATGTGATCCAAATAGAATGCCCATAGAGAAGGTGCCTCTGGGAGTCTTATCCTAATCCCTAAAACATATAAAGCTTATAGGTATACGTTGATCAACTCAGGGAGAAAGCATGGGGACTCATATCTTATTAAGCAGAATTAAACATCGAGATAGTCTGTTATCGGCTAGATTGCTACTATCTGACCTAAGGTGACTACCATGTTGGGAGTAACAAAGGAGGACTGAACTCAAGCTTAAAGTAGTCAAGAGGAAGAGAATCCACTGGGGTCTTACCTTAATCCTCGAATATATTTTCAAACCTGGTCAATGCATAATGGCTAGCTCGAGAAGAAAGATCAAAGACTCACATCTTCTTACACAAAGCCAACCATCGAGGTAGTAATGGGTCATGTAATATAAGGCATCTAACTGATAATGAGCTCATCGATTTGCAGCAGTCAAGCTAGAAAGAAAGCATGATGACTCATATCTTTCTAGGCAAGGGAAATTACTGAGGTAATTCACTAGTTAAGTAATGAATCAAACCTAACCTAAGGCAACTATTGAGCAAGGGCCACTACAGGTCTTATCTCAACTCAAAGTTGCCCAAAGTGGTTGAGTTTGTTTTTGATTTCTTTGTGTTTCTATGCAATTTTTTTGTGTTTGTATTGTGCAAGTAAGGATTAGGATGTTGTTCGAGTTCCCTTACACCTACCCTAAACACTTCAGGAGTTTGGTAATCAAAAACATCCTAACTTAGAGGACAATTCAGCTAAAATGAATTTTTTATTGATGGAAAGATTATTTTGGACATTGTTTATGTATAATATTTCTTTAGATAATGTTCGTTGTTTGGAAGCATTAAGAATTCGCCTTTATGGTTTATTAGTTGATAGGACCCACCTTGGTAGGCCTTCTTTATGGCGAAAGGGCCTTCCTAAGTAGGTTCAAACTTGCCTCCCATCCTACAAGCCACAATTGGTCTCTTTAAAACTAAAATAAGCTCTCTAACTTGTAAAGCTCTAGGGCAAACCAACTTATTTTAAGCTTTAACCATTCTAGCTTTATACAACTCGAGGTTTTAACATGCTCACAAGAGTCTCTTCTCTAGACCTTTGAGCTTCCAGCCATAGTTTAGCATTTTTCTCAGTTGTGATTTTACCTCCCACAACTATCCTTAATGATGGGAGCTAAACCTCTAAGGGAAGAATAGCTTCGGACCCATACACTAAGGAGATTAGAGTAAATTATGTTGGATTTTTATAGGCAATGCAGTAAGCCCATAAAACATCAAATAAGTACTCATGCCACTATCATTTGTTATGATTTTACCTCCAGTCTATGTTGTGTCTTCTGGTTAAATTATTTATCTTGGTGCTTTTGAAGGTGATACCATTATCGAATATGATTTGGCATGGTACTCTAAAATATACACAATATGGTTCATGAAACATTAGAGAGCATGCTGAGCTTTGACTTCCCTGAGCAAAATCACCTCCGCCCACTTGGAGAAATAATTTGTAGCTAGAATAAATCGGTGACCCTTATCGAGTTGGACCCACTATGTCGGTGCCCAAATATTTAACCGACAATGAAATAATAGTCAGATGTGTAATATTGGGTGGTTGATGTAAAACTACCCCATGCACTTGACATTGGTGGTAGTGCTACACTATGTCCATGCAATCTGTGATCATCGTTAGCCAGTAATACCCAAGTCTCTTGATTTTGGCTTTCATCTTGGGACCAGATTGATGATCTATGCATAGTCCTGAGTGTACCTTGGTCATGATCTTATGGGCTCACATTTGTCTAAACAGTGTAACCACATATGATTGAAGGACCATCGGTATAAGAGACTATCAATGAAGGTGTAAGAGAGTGCCCTCTACTTGACTTGATGGAATTGAGATTTCTCTTGAGGTAGTTTGCCTCTATTTAGATAATCAATTAAGGGTTTCCTCCAATTTAGCTCTTCATCCTTTTTGACGATAGAAAACCCCCTTTCAAGAGTGTTTTTGTTGATGAGTTCAACATCAATTAGAGGCAGGACTAGTTTATTGTGGACCTCTATTGATATAGAGTCATCCTCTAGACATGCCAATTCATTAGTGCGTTTGGCTAAGATATCGGTTATGGCATTTTCCTCCTTGAGGAATCTTATAAATTATAACCTCTAGGATTTGGGCTAGTAATTCACAGTGTACATATGGTAATGATGGAGTTTGGGCTTCAGAACATTGTAGGACCTAGCAATTTGGTTAACAACTAGTTGTAAATTTCTAAATATTGATACTTTGGATGCCAATTAGATGGCTAATTCCATACCAACGATCAGAGCCTCATATTCGACTTCATTGTTGGTGTAAGGTTTGGATAGATGATACGAGAATCTCATCATATCATGGACTAGTGCTAGGAGAATTATCCCTACCCCTACTTTCTTGGAAGAGTAGATTGAGGTTCTTATCTTCTTTGAGAGGAAGCCACACCATCAAAATAAATCTCCCAGTGATGAACATTTGCATCTCCCAAATTCATTATTTATTCATTGGGAAGATCATCACTGAGAGGCGAATTAGTAGGAATCAGATGTGTTGCTAGGAAGTTTGCAAGCACTTGTCTTTTCACTACACAAAGAGGTACGAATGTGATGTTAAACTATGATACAATCATGGACCATCGTGTCAACCATCTGGATAGCGTCAGCCATTTCATGAGATATTGCAGTGGATTAACTTTAGAAATCAAGTTTATTTTGTGAGAAAATATATAATGGAGTAGCTTATGGGCTATGAAGATTAAAACTAGGCAATGTTTCTCAATTGGTGCATAATTTACCTCAACAAGTATCATATTATGATTGAGATAGCTTAGTACATTCTCTTTTCCCTCGTCATTGGTCTGGGCCAATAAAGCATTGAGGGAGTCATCTAACAGTAGTGTAGAGTATGAGGGGTTTTCCCATGATTGGGGTGGCTAATACTAGTGGTGTCATAAGATACTACTTGATACTTTCAAATGCATATTAGCATCTATCATCCCACTTGAATTTGGCATCTTTCTTGACTAGTTATAAGAATGGTTGACATCTACCCAATAGGTTAGATATAAAGCACCTTAGATACACCAACCTACTTTATAATGATCTGAGTTAAGTTGGGCTTTCAAGGGTGGAATTTCTAGTATTACTTTGATCTTCTCTGATCAATCTCAATCCCATGGTGTCAGACAACGAATCCTAAAAATTTCCCTATAGTTGCCCCAAATGTACACATTAGAGGATTCATTTTAAGGTTATATTACCTCGATCGCTCAAAAACTACTCTTAAGTCAAAGAGATGGTCTTTCTTTTCTTTTCTTTTGACCATGAGATTATCGATGTAGCATTCAACTTGATGATGAATGAGTTCATCAAAAATTTGAGTCATGGTCGCTGGTATATGGCATGAACTTTTTTAAGGCCGAAAGGCATGACCTTATAATAATAAATTTTGATCGGGGTTATAAAGGCAGTGTTCTTTTCATCCTTAATGACCATCTTAATTTGGTTATATCCAAATGATCTATCCATGAAAGATAAAACTATATGAGATGCAGCGATGTCCACCATTAGTTCTGGTATTATTAGTGAAAATTTGCCTTTTGGACATGCCTTATCAAGATCCCTAAAATCGATGCATATGCAAATTTGGCCATTTTTCTTTTTAACTAGGATGGCGTTGGCCAACCAGGTGTGAAACGTTTCCTCCCAAATGAAACAAACATCAATCAATTTCTTGACTTCAAAAATGACTTGTTGTTCAAGGTCCAAACGCATGCATCTAGACGCTTGCTTGGCGAAGTTAGCATCGGGTTGTATCATTAGCTTATGAACTGCTACCTCAGGAGCCAATCTGGTCATTTTTTCATAACTCCATATAAAGCAATCCTTAAACTCGATGAGTAGCCTAACTAAGTCATTGGTTTTATATTCATTCAATAAGAAACTAATGTATGTCGGGCATGGATTGTCTTCAGTGGTCAAGTTGATTTCATTGAGCTCTTCGATGGTTAATTTGATTTTTCTTCAAATTTTGGGGGTGCATCTTTGACTTGAAGATAATCTAAATCATTTAAAGTTTCTAAACACACCTCCTCATATGAGTTAATGTGATTTGAGAAGAACCCATCATATTCCAAATGATTGGTGATGACTAAGCAATAATCGTCATCGTCCACTAGGCCTATTGTGCTACAGCCTAGTCCAGATCTTCATTCAAAGTTCTTGCATTTATTGTCCCATATTTTTTAAATATTATAACCTATGCTTAGACCATGTATGTGGAATTGAACCTTTTTTGCTAAATTAAGAATACAAGGCTAATACCAATCAAACGACAATTCTATTAATTTTTTAATTGACTCATCCTCAAACTCTACATCAACTTCTGAGCTTGCAGATGACATTCCTAGATAAAACCTTTGAGGCTTAATATTTGTAAATGTTTTATGGGTTTCCTTAACTACCAAAACCATCAACTTTTTATCAGGAAAGTCAGGTTAGAGATAAAGTGCCCATATGTTGTCAAATGGTTTCACATAAAGAAGACTCGGATACACTTATGCTTTGCTTGGGGACCTAGTCTTCATCACTATCAGTCTTTAGTGTCACCTCTAATGAAGTCTACTAACGTAGAGATGTAATTGGTGTGCTCACTACATAGGACTCATTTTCTGAACTAGATTCTAAGTCTATGTAAATGGCTCGTGTACTCCTAAATGTTGGAATAAATCTCATGGTACGTGGTAGGTATGGAGATCTACCACCACAGAGACTCCCTCTAGACTTGCCTCTTCCTCATCCTGATGGAGGTTGAGTCATCCTCCCCACTTGCTCGAACAAAGTAATAAACTGTGGGTGGAATCTAATCTTAGAAAGATAATAAGCCGCTCTCTCTTCCTGCTCTCTCTTCTCGCTCTCTCTTCCCCTCTTCCTCATTTTCATTTTCTTTTTCTTTTTCTTTTCTTTATTTTTCTTTTTTTTCTTTTTTAATTTTGATTAATTTCATGAGAAAAGGCATTTTTCTTCTTAGAAATAGAATAAGATGCATCCTCATAAATCCTGACCTCATGTACTACAAATGGATTGAGATCTCATTTGACATAATATTCAATCCCATCCTTGATGAACTTGATACACTGATGTATGGAAGATGGAACCATGTTATTTTCATGAATCCAAAGCCCTAGTGAAGCATTAAAGGATGTATATGAATCTATTATGTGAAACTTGGCCTTAGTCTTCCAATCATCTATCTTTATAAGCAATATTATGGAGCCTAAGGCCCTTGCCTTGCTTGTTCAATCCTTTCAATATCAACTTTTTGGATTGAAGTTTAGAGATGTCAATCCTCAAGTAGGCAAGGGTTTTTAAACTCATAATATTCATTGATTCACCCAGATCAATCAACACTCTAGATAGCCTAAACTTGCTAACATCTACTGTAATGTAGGGAAGATAGTTGTGCTCTATTGTCCCTAGTAGTAAGTCTTCATCTGAGAAGGTGGTGACTAGGACTTCCATTGAAAAGTTGGCCTTCTTTATAGTTGGATCAGTAGTTGCCAACTGAGCTAAGCATATCTCCAGGTCAAGCAATGCTTTGATTAATGACTCTCTCATTTCTTTGGATAAAATGAGGATGCCATATATGCTTAGCTTAGCTGAAAACTTTCTAAGATGTGCCAAGATGTTGTAGTCAACTTTAGGTTGATCCCCCATAAGCATATCCAAGGGTGAAACATCTTATGGAGGGGTTACCTGCTCACTGGAACCACTGACTTATTTACCCTTATCCTGAGATACTACCTTAAGAAGTAGAACTTTGCCACTTTGGAGGTTGACTTTGATGACTTCATCTGATGAAGATCTTGTGGAAAGTTCTGCCTATTCATTGGGTATACTTGCAACTCCTAAAGGATCATCAAAGTTGGATGACTCTAAATCTATCTCAAGTGTTGAACCCTGGAGATTCAGAAAAGGGAAAACTATTTCTAAATCTAAATGGAATTGATTAGAATAATTTAATTTGTTATTATTATGACTTGGAGGGCTATCAATATGAATTAATTTATTGAGATCTTAAAAACTATATATGATGTAAGTGGAATTATTATTCTTCATTTATTTCTTCAATTTTGGAGGTACATAATAAAATTCAAGCAAAGTAAGCAGTATGAGTGGCTTGGTGCCCTCATCCACTGATACAACACTTTTATTGGTGGTGGTAGAGGTGGTAGTTGTGGTAGCTGCAATGGTGGAAGAGAGAATGCTAGACTTGGATGGTGGTGGTGCCATGGAACTATCCTTGGCATGTGGTGGCTACTGCTACTTAGCTTCCACCCTTCCTAAGTGGTCCCTCATAACTGGCAGACCTTCCTTAGTGCTAGAGGTCTGATCCCAACCTTCTTTTAGCTTAAAAGGATCAGATGTCCCCCCAAATACTACTTTAATGGAACTACATGGTTGTTCCACTAGGTATTCTTTAGGGATAACTATGGATCCTAAGTTGTAGCTATGCTCATTCCAATCCTTGAATGTAAAGTAATCAATTGAAGCATGGCCTAGCATGCGATGGTAGGGGCAATAATTAGGATCATCAATCCTACCCACTTTCTCCAACTTACTAGGCTTAGGTAGCTGAAAATCAACCTTCTTCATAAGGTTCTTAAAAATTTTCCTGACTACCTCATTCTTGAATGAACATTGCTTGTTAAGTTTGTCGATAAGTGTAGATGGATAATAGCTACCTCGAGGCGGATACTAGTAATCTATTAGGATGGCCTTTATGGTGGTCAAGGTAGTGAAAGAGGAGGTGGGAGTGGAGGTTGCTGAGCTCTAGACCTCTCAAATTGTGCTCTCACTGACTGTTTCCTTATCCACTACTACTACAATTTTTGGCTTCTTCTCAAACACTTTTTGAGGCTTAGGCTTGGATGACTGGTCTAAGAATGGTAACTATTTGGCTTCCTATTATAGATAAGTTGTCTTGCTAATTAACTTCTCAAATATATTAATAATAATGCCCATGAGCATGAAGGCGATCAGACCATTAATATTCTTGAGAAAAATTTCAATAGCATGTTGCTCCTGTAGTTGTGATTCACATTTCATACTCTGGTTTTGTCACCAAAGAATATAATCAACAAAGGACTCATTATATTTTTGTTTTTTCTACAATGAGGTCCCCTACAGCCACTCTCTGCTGAGCTCCTACATATCTTTTAATGAAATGTTGCTCTAACTCCACAAATATTTCACCGAACCATTGGGAAGTTCAGTGTACCAATCGAAGGTGACTCAGAATGGCTACTGGCAAATTGCCTGAAAAGTAGGGCATCACTACCACCAGCATTATAACAACTGTCACTTGGGATATTGAACCACATCGAACTCTTTTGTGTAGGGTCTACCTTTTTAGAATCAATAAGCTCCCTTGGGCCTGTACCAATGCTTCCTTCACCAGTTGTTCCACCATCTGCTTGATGTCTTTCTCTTGCATGGAGGTACTATCTACTACCTTCCTTTACAAGCTACTAGTATCCTCATCCATTAGTACTCTTAGGATGGTCTAAGATATGTACCTACTCAAGTCTATCTGCCTCCGTAGAAGTGGGCTGAGGGATAGGCATTTGATTCTACAATGATAATATTATTGTCATCAACTCCTCTACTCTCCTATCCATTCTATTAATTTAATTATCCTTGAGTTTTATTTTTGGAGAAGGCATTGAGTTGAGTCTGATGCCTCACCCTCCTTAACTACAACTCCCTGAGCTTATTGGTAGGCTATTCTCTATGTAAGGATCCTCAAGTATCAGCCATGTGAACTTTAATGGTATCATCTAAGAGGTCATCCTCATTAGCATTGACATTGACCATGCCATCCTCTTGGTTGAAAAAGTCATCTCCATCTATCTACCTCATTGTGACACAGTAGTCCTCCAATATCTCCTTTAATGATTGCTAATCTACTCTACCCAGGATTACTGGGACATATATAATGTGATGACTCACTATTGAACTGTGTTCTAAAGAAATGATGCACTGTATGTTTTGGACAAGAGGAGGGCTAGCTATGACTCTTTCTATAATCATAGGAGTCAACCCAGAACTCTCTTCTTCTTCCTTCTCTGGTTATGGTGGTGGAGCAACTACAATGCTCTTGGGTCGCCACTCCTTCTTCTCTACCATTGGGAGGAGGTCAAGCGGGAGAGCCTGGCCTTGTATCAATTGGTAAAGTAGATGGAGTGTGATTCTTGGGACATAATCATATGACCAAGGGAGATGACATCTCTCAAGATGCTGACTTAAGGTACTTGGTGAGAACTTTAGATGATAATACATGAATTGGTGATGGTGGTCAGCGAGTGGAGCAGTGTGGTGGCAACTACAATGGCTACCTCTCCACCGAAGGTCTCCTCATATGGCCAGAACAGTAAGAACAATTTTATCTAAATTATCAGCTCTATCAGCTAACCGATCATGGTGGTCAATCAATGTTGAGGTCACCGATAGTCTAGCAATCCTCCTCCTATCTCTCTTGCCCGCTTGGGTAGCAACCTTGACCTCTATGGCCTTTTCTCTTTAAATTTGATCCCTCACACTCCTAGGGATCACACATCTCAGGTCATGAATGGTAGCAGACTCAAATTATCTATGGACTCTCCCTACTCTCCTAAGCATGGACCTTAGACCATCATAGGGCTTCCTCTTCTTTCTATCTGGTGTCTCATACTCTACAGGTCATGGGAGTGATGTTATTATTTTCCTCACATTCTCCTCTCCCTCTACAGCTGAGAGGGGGTGAAACATACTATCACCAAGAAGGGGAGAGGTCTCATGAATGGATCTCTCTTCAGCTACATGGAAGGCTTCTTTAACCTCCTTAACCATGCACTCATAGTACCTCATAATCTTCTTTATCTTGTTGCTGCACTAAGTCTTAGTCAAAAGTACATGACAGGAGCTAGTATCAACCTCAAATGCTAATACTGACTTTCGCTTAAGGACTGGGGTTGTGGCAGAGGCGGTACTAATCCTAGCAAAAACTATGGTAGGCACAAATGGTGCTCGTGGCATAGGAACCTCTAAGGCTTTCCTCTTCAATGATGGGAACTCAATGTCTAATTGGAGATCAAATGGTAGAAGTGGCTTTCTATTGGCCACCTCCTCCCTACTCACTGTACTAAGTGCAAGACCATCGTAACTTTGAAGTGCTCGAACCCAAGGCCAAACTTGATGACTGGGGAAGAGGTGAGTGTGGCCTAATCCATGTCCACACCTGAAGTGAACGAAAAAATGATCTTTCTATAGGGCATGGTGACTGAGTGCTTGAAAGAAAGAAGGTTTGGGCTTTCCTTTTTGCTACTAGAGAAGAGAGGCATAGGATTAGACTTCATTTTAGCAATTGTTCAATTGACTTAATTTTGAATTGAAACCAACATTAAACAAATTATGTTATGTTAGATGGGGTTTATATATATATATATATTATTGGAAAGATTTGTAATTTTGAAGAGGAATGTTTTGTTTAGTTTGAACTTCACCAAAAATGAGCTCAAATGAATTTTGAAGATGTTGGATGAACCTTACTTTTCCATGCTAGTTGCAAGAGGTTCTTAAAATTTCAGATTGAGTTTATCTAATTTATTTTGCACAACTTCTTTGATCAATTTTTATAGCCTACTAGAGATCCAGTAGGGTTTAAGAACCTACTGGAGTGAGATCCTAAAACCTAAAGGATGTTGGCCACACTTTTCTAAGGGTGAAATAGACGAGATGCCCAATGGAAGGAATGATAGTCTTGGACTTACATAAAAATATAAATCCACAAATGATGTTTGGAGATAATGATTAACTACTAAAGATGGAGAGAGGAACTCTCCTAAGTGGAGTAGGCAAAAAAATCTATGGAGTTTTAATTTAGAGTTGTAGGGGCACCACATAGGTCTTAGGAGGTACATATTAAAGTGATCAGGTACGATATTAAGGTATGATGTACTATCTCAAAAGAAAAAAAAACATCATCCTATAATGGACCTGAACACCTAATAAGGACTCCTAAAGTAGAGGGGTCTTCATATATACCAAAAATATTTTCCCTACTTTACATGGATTAGTAAAGTAGGGTTTATTTTATGTTGGGTTCTTCAGTCCTCTATGGAAGCAAGCCTCCATAGTTGATTACATCTTAAGAAATGAAAATTTTCTAAGAATACTCTCGATTAAAGTAGTTAATAACCAAATATTTTAAAGTTAGACTATCAAAGGATTTGATACTTTTAGAAATCAAGTGGGAAAGTTCAATAGAAAGACTTATTTATAGATCCCATAGGAAGGCAAGTAAGGAGCACCCAAGATACTAGGAAGCCTAGTGGATGCTCGATCTACCTTATAATGAGGCTTTATAGTTTTGGCAGAGATAATTTACTTTTGTTTAGATTGAAATTTTATTAGAGAGTTAGGACTCATATTCCAACAACACAAGAATGTAAAAATGCCTAAGAGGTGAGGACTTATACTCATAGCAAGAGAGAAATAAGCTTCCTTAGAACCTAAGACTAAAATGTTTTAACACAAGTTAGAAGCTCAATCTAAGCCTGATCGAGGAGAATAGGATATAATGGTTCACCTCCATAAATAAGAATGAACATATCCCAACTCTTCTAAACTTATAACTACTTGGAGTGGCTGCCAGCTAACACCTCCTATGCTTTGAAACCATGTGGGTTGGTCTTATGTATATGTAAGATAGCTAGGTTGTTATTTATTAGAAAGGATACTAAAATCCTGAACTCACTCCCTAAGAGACTAGATAATGTTTAGTATGCAAACATGATTTGGACTAATGTTAAAAATTTATAAGTTTTTTTAAATCATTTGATGAATTTATTTTTAGACCAAGGCTTGGGATAATTATGCCTACATGCATAATAAAATTAAGTTATGGGCTAGATTAACTAAAAGAGGTGTTCTCCACTACAAGGGATTGCTCTCAAAGGTCATGCATATCCCCTATCATTCAAGATTGGAGATCCTTTTTATTTAAGAGTGACATAATATGATATGCATATTGTTGTAGCATATAATCATTAAGCTAAGGGGTTACTAAATCTTTTATTATCTTAATTAGAAGGCTAAACTTTGAAATGAGGTTGTGATTATATTGAGATTTAGTTATGAGTTACTTAGTGAGGGTAAAAAAATTAATTTTATCCTGAAGAGCTAACCGCATCCAGACCACACATCAAATCATCAAACTTTAAGAAACCTAGAAAAAGCATGCAATTTTTATTGTACAAACTAAACAAAATAATCAAACACTTGAATTTCGTAAAAGAGTAAGAGGCTAACGATGCCAGGTACTGCCAACAACACAAAAAAGAGAAAAAGTTGAGCAGCCTAGCTCTACCCATATACAACCTAGATTACAATTGAATGTTACAATTAAAATAAATGTTATAGGGGTCTTCAATTTTTTGTTCTTCTTTCCTTTTCATGAATCAATTTCCTTCAAGCATCATAAAGCCTCACAGGTCTTTTCCTTCTAACCACTACTCATCCTAAATCTCAAATCACTAATCCAAATCCAATTACAAAATTACATATTTATAAAAAATGAAATCTTGCTACACCTAAAAAATAGACGTCAGCTAAGTAAGCATACAAGCTAATCATTTAATTAATTAAAAAGGGTAATTAGAATTAAAATTATAAAATCTTCAAACCACATGGCAAATAATCCCAAGAAAATTATGGAAGATAGAAGACATCCCATGGAATCAACCTACCAAATTTAGAATTAATTAGCCAAGTAATTTGGCCTTAATTAAAGTAATTAGCATGACCTTCAAACTTTAATTAAGCACTGTTCATTCGATATTAATCAGACCATAAATTTTTATTAAATTTTTCTCTATCTAAGCTTTCTAAAATTGATTTATTTATATTTTTGGATTTTTCTATAATTAGTTATGCTTTTTTGAAGTTTTAACTATTTAATTACATTTTTAAACCTTAGTTAATCCTTTTAAACCATTTGTGTCATGTAGATGATGGCAAGGCAGTGTTGTCCATGTGACACCATGACATTGGCTATTTAAATCATCCAACACTGCAACTGACTCAACATTGGTGGATGCGATTTTATCTCAGCCATCTAATATTAGATCAAGTGATTGAGATTAATCCCATGATTTTGAAGGAATTAAATCAAGATTTCTAACATAATTAATTATGATTGTCTATTCTAATCAACAGAATGGAAGACCAATGATTCGTCATCCTACGAACACTGAAAGATGGATACCGTCCACCTTCCACTGCTCAATTCGAGCTCACTGGATCACATTCGATGAAAAAAATAACTCCAAAATTATCAAAGAGAAAATCTAGGGAAATCTTACGATAGAAATCACACAAAAAAATTTCTTTCATAAAACACCAACACCTAGAGGTCGAAACTACGATTGCCAGATTTTTACCTCACCAGAGTTGAAGCTAGCAGTCTACTAATAGAAGTAGCTTCATCTTGAAGAGATGAAGCTCTGTTGAGAATATTTATGGTCTAAAGACCAAATGCCATCATAAACTCACCAGAGTTGGTGTAGAGATGTCTTTCGGTGGTCGAACCACTCGAGAAATTATTCATTTTTAATTGTTAGAGTAAGGTGAAGGTGTGGAGAGAGTTAATTTGAGTTTGGTGTGGGTTTGAGAATTTTAGAAGAATGGAGCTCTCGAGTCTGATTGAGAGCTGGTCTCATCGGTGGTAGGGTGTATGAGAAGCTCAAGAGAGGGTATGGGACTATGCGCAATGCTCTAGAGAAACTCTCTGGTGAGTTTTAATGAATGGGTAGGAGTATAATCTCCACCCCACTTGAACTAAGGGCTGAGATTGGTTCAACCTTTGGCAGCCATCCGGACTGAGTATGTGGCTAGAGGTGGCATGGGACAATTATTGCTTATGAATATGAGAGGATAAGGGAGTGTGGTGGGCTGCATGAGGTGTACATTCTTCCTTAAGTTGACCAATGGTTTCCCATGGGATAACTCACCCTCTCTTGGCCAAAGGCTAAACCCAATAACTTTGGATTAGGTTGGGTCAGCGGTCCTCTATCCAAAAGAGCCAAAGGTGGCTACCATGGGCTGGGGAGTTGGAGAACTCATCCAAATGGGGATTTTGTTCAATTTGGGTGGCTTGGTTCAATGGGTTTGACCCAAACTGGGTTCACCATGGGTTAGGCCCACTTGGGAAGGCCCATGGTGACCCAAGGCTGGGTGATGCTAAGTTTGGTTGAGTTTGGGCTTAGTTTGGTTGGGTTTGGCTCAATTTGACCCATGTATGTCACATGGGTCATGTTGGGCTAAGTTGATCATTTTGAACAAATTTGGTCAAAGTGAGAATTTGGGCAAGTTTAATTGGTCACTTGGAATGAATGAATGAAATTGGTTTGGTTCAATTTGGGTTAGATTTGAATTTAGTTCATATGGCTCAATTTGGTCAAATGGGTCATGTTGATCAATTTAACCAAATTGGCCAAATTGGCTTGGGCATGGGTTAGGTTTATGTTTAATTGATCATTGGTGAATGATTGAAAGAGTTGAGTTAAATTGATTTGGATTGAGGAAATATTTGGTTCAAATGGGCCCTTTAGGCTAAATTGGACTAAATAGGTCAATTGGATTGGGTTGACTTAATTGGGCTCAATTAAAGGTTGGATCATATTCCATATTTAATTAATGACTAATTGGAAGCATTGGTTTTAATCAATTTAGTTTTGGATTTGATTTAGTTCAATTTGACCCTTTGAGTTAAATTGGGTCAACCTGGATCAAAGGGCCTAATAGTCTTGATTAGGTATAATTGATTATAGTGGAGTGTTTAGTAATGTTCTACAATCATCAATGGAGAGATTGGATAGCTTGGTTTGATCTAATGGGAGTTTGATTGCAGTTTAACTTAAATAGCCATTTTAGGTCACTTTTGATCAAGTGGCTTGGTCAAGTCAACTTAGACCAATTATAGTTATGGATGGTTGGGATCTGTTCAATCATAAATTTGAAGTTGATTGGTTGTTTGGATTGTAATTGGTTTGGGCTTGATTGGGTTTTGGCTCATTTAAACCTTTTAGGTCAAATGGGATAACTTATGTTGATGAAATTCACTTGGCTCAATTGGCTTGATTACAAGTATTGGAGTAGTTTGAAATGATCTATTGAATACTTAGAGTGATTGAGAAAATTAGCTTAGATTTAATTTGCTTGAATGGGTTTAAATGGAGTTATAGGATTGTGGTGGATTAACTTGGGTTAAGGTTCAAGTTAATTTAACTTGGAGCTTGCATTGGAAAACCAAATTCAATTAATATTAGTTGAATAGGTTTGAGTTGGTTTAGCTCCAATCACATGAGCTTAAGTTTGAATGAGTTGATGGGCATGAGTCTTGGTTGAGACCTTAGGGTAGATGGAACCTATTTGTCTTATGGAAAACTTTAGGCTTAGGGTTATGCCCTATAAGTCTCTAGGCTTAGGTTTAGTGTTTCATTAATCACTCAAAGTGTCCTATCATTAAGGGAGTCTAAGTGTCTAGAGGGCTTATAGGTCTAAGATGGGAGGGATCAGTCCTCACTCCAAAAGTGAGGTTAACACTTTCTTAACTTCAAACTATGAAATGTTGCTATTCTCATACCACCTATCAAAGCCTTGTATAAATAATGAAGCCAAATATAAGGCCATATTCTCCAATCTAGAGTTATCCATCTCTTTAGGCATTCAAAACATCAACATCTTTGGGGATTCATAATTAGTGGTCAATCAAATTGTCATATCTTACAAAGTTCTCAAACATAAACTACATCACTATTATAAGTACGTCATGGAGTTGTTGATGCAAATTCTAGAGGTTACCATCTATAGGATTCCCTAAGTAGAAAATTCCATAGTCGATGCTCTAGTTAAGCTCACTAAATAAACAACTTATCTAGATGATGAGTTTATATCGATAGAGGTACATAATCATCAAATCCTCTCTCTTATTGATGCTGAACTCATCGACAAAGATACTCTTGAAGGAAAGGTTTCCACCATCAAAAAGGATGAAAACTTAGATTGAATGCAACCCTTCATCGATTATTTTAATTGAGGCAAACTACCATAAGAGAAATCTCAAGCTCACGAAGTTAAACAAAGAGCATTATCCTATGCTCTCATTGATAGCACCTTGTACCTACTATCCTTTGAATACAAGTGGAAAAACACAAAACCCAAAAAATTATGATCGAGGTACACTTTGGATTGTGTGGGGCTCACCAATCAAGTTTGAAGATGAAGGCCAAGATCAAAAGGCTCAAGTATTATTGGCCAATGATGATTATGGACTGCATGGGTGTAGCATGTCATTGCCACTAGTATCAGGTGCACGAGATAGGTCTACATCATCCACCCAACAGTCAGTATTCAATTATAGCTTTCTGGCTATTCGAGTGTTGGGGTACTAGTATAGTGGGTCCAATTGACCCTCATTTGTCCAATGGTCACTATTTCATTCTAGCTGATATAGACTACTTCTATAAGTGGGCAGAGGCAATTCCATTGAGAAAGGTCAAAGTGTACCATGTCCTTCAGTTCTTCAGGTACCATATCGTATATAGATTCAGAGGGCCCTAATGAATTATATCCAATAATGGTACTACATTCAAGAGTATAAAGATTAACAACTTTGCTAGATAGTATGACATAGATTGGAGATATCTTATCATCTACTGCCCATGGGAAAATGGGTTAGCTGGTGCCTTTAATAAAACTCTCATCCAAATCATAAAAAATATATTGATGATTATAAGTGATTGTGTCATGAGAAGTTAGTTGAAGCCAAATTAGCATACCATACCATGCATAGGACTCCAACACAATCAACTCTTTTCTTCTTAGTGTATGGGTATGAAGCTTCCCTCACCATCAAAGTTCAACTCCCATCACTAGCATTATTTAAGCAATAAAATCACAACTAAGAAAAATTCTTAGCTACGATCGTAAGAACTCAAAAGTTTTGAAGAAAGACACCTCCAATCATGTTAAAGTCTCAATTTGTACAAAGCATGGATGGTTCAAGATCATAATAAGCTAGTCAGACCAAGAGCTTTTTGGATATGAGAGCTCATTTTAGTTCTTAAAAGATCAAATGTTGCCCATCGCAAGATGGAAGGTATGTTCAAACTAACATGGGAAGACCATGTTATAATATTAAAGGCCTACTAAGGTGGATCATACTAAATGATCAACCACAACGATGAACAACCAATGCTCCAACCAATGGGCTTTACCTTAAAAATAATATGCATAATCTTATTTAAATCAAATCTATTTATGAATAAAATTCACCTTTATTAATTTAATATTCTTTTTTCTTAAAATTACTTTTCAAATTCATCTACAAAGTCTATTCTTGGTGTGAATAGGATAGGCATAAGAGAACTTGAGTGCCATCCTATTTTGGCTAGCACAACACAAACAAAAATATTTAACATAAACAAAATCTGCTTTAGGCTGATCAAGTTGAGATAAGACCCCCAGCGACCCTTATTTCATAGTCTCACTAGGATAAGTTTAATCTATATTTAGCTAGTGGGCCACCTCTCAAGGGGTATAACTAGAAGATAATTTAAGGAAATGATAAATCATTATGTGTTCTTATTTGAGATTAAACCAAAATCAATAAATGAAGCTTTGGAGGATCAATATTGGATTGTAGCCCTAGAAAAAGAATTAAATCAATTTGTTAGAAATGATGTGTGGGAATTAGTTCCTAGACCTCAATATCAAAATGTTATAGGAACCAAATGGGTCTTTAGGAATAAGTTAGATGACTCAGGACATATTGTTAGAAAGAAGGCTAGATTGGTTGCACAAAGATATACTCAAATTTAAGGGATAGATTTTGAAGAATCCTTTTCCCCTATAGCTAGGTTAGAAGCTATTAGATTGCTCCTTACTTACGCCTGTCACAAAGACTTTAAATTATTTCAAATGGATGTAAAAAGTGCATTTTTAATGGCTTTATAGTTCAAGATGTCTTTGTAGAAAAACCTCCTACTTTTGAAAAGGTGGAATTTTTTAATCATATTTTTAAATTGAATAAAGCATTATATGAATTGAAACAATCTCTTAGAGATTGGTATGATAGATTCAATAGCTTTCTTTTATATCATTATTTTATGAAGGGTAGAGTACCACCCTATTCCTTATGAATTTAGGTGATGATCTGATTATTGTTCAGATTTATGTGGATGACATTTTATTTGATAGTACAAATGAATCTTTATGTGTAAAATTTTCATCTTTAATGTCTAAAAAATTTGAGATGAGCATGATGGGTGAACTCAATTTTTTCTTAGGACTTCAAGTAAAACAACAAAAAAGGCACTTTTATTTATTAAACCAAGTATACCAATGACTTGACAAAGAGATTTGATCAGAAAAAAATTTAAATCTAGTAAGACTCCTATGAGCCCCTCTACTAAACTTGATTTAGATGAGTCTGAAAAACCAGTTGATGAAAAACTTTATAGAAATATGATTAGTCATCTTTTATATCTTGCTGCTAGTAAGCTTGATATTATGTTTGGTGTATGTTTATGTGCTTATTTTTAGGATGCTCCAAAATAATCTCATTTAACTCATGTTAAGCATATCTTTCATTACTTAATTGACACCTCTAGATTAAGTTTATGGTATCCTAAAAACTAACTTTCATGTGACTTGATTGCTTATTCTCATGCTAACTTTGTAGGATGTAAAGTAGATAGGAAGAGTACATCAGGAATATGTCAATTTTTAGGATCATCACTAATATCTTGGTCATCTAGAAAATAGAACTCTTTTGCTCTTTCAACTATTGAGTATATAGCTGTTAGAAGCTGTGTTGCTCAAGTTCTTTGGTTGAAGCAATAATTAAAAGATTTTGGAATTACGCTAGATCACATTCCTATTAAGTGTGATAATACTAGTGCAATTTGTTTGACAAAAAATCCTATCCAACACTCTAGAACCAAACACATACTAGTTAGACATCACTTTATTCATAATCGTGTGAGTAAAGGATATGTGAATATTGATTTTATTAACACAAATTTATAAATTGCAAACATTTTCACTAAACCATTGCCTGAAGAATGATTTTGTACCCTAAGATGAATGTCAGGCATGTTAGATCCAAGCATGTAATTTTATTATTGTTCATAGTTAAACCTTTTTGATGTTATCAAAAGGGGGAGAAAATGTATGTTGGTTTTCTTACACTTTATGATGCATAGTTTTAGGGAGAGATTTATCATGTTATACTCATGTTATATTCGTGCTTTATTATGCTTACAAATGTTTAAATGCTTAAAATTTTGTTTCTTGACTTGCTATAAATTTTTTAATGCAAATTATATTTTAAAAGGTTAATGAAAGGTCAATTTGCACCTTCATCATTATTTAACACTAACATATGGTTGTCATCATCAAAAAGGGGGAGATTATTGACTCCATGAGCCCCATCTCATATGAGATTGATTTTGATGATGATAAACACATGTTCAAATTCTACTAATCAAGTTAAACTCAAGTGTGCAAGAAAAATTCTTCAGCTCCTAGTTGTTTAGTTATATCAAATTGCTAAAGCTACTAGACATGGACTGGGTGAGAGTTTTTCTAGAAATTATTATATTAAGGCAAATAAAAAGCTCACTAAATTAAAATAAATGATTCATTCATTTTTAGATTCATCGTTCTTAAATTATTTATATTTTTTATATCTTAATATTACAATTATCCATTAAGTTATCCATTTTGAATAGTATGACCTATATGCATGAAATAAGTTCCATTAAATATGTGTTCAAGCAAGATAAATTATGTTTAAACTTTATCTAATCATTTTCATATCATTCATAATTTTTAGTGCATGAAAATTCAATTATCCTAAATTTATCATTTTCCTCCTATTCTCTCTCCTATTGTTCTTTCTTCTCTCTCTTATTATCATTTCAACATAACATTATTTTGGCCGAATTTTTTAATTCATTTTGTGTAATAAATTGTGTTAAATTTATTCAAAACATATCCATATCATTTTCCCTCATTTTTTATATTTTAAAATTTATTTATTTGAATTTTTAATTTAAATTATTATTTAATTCAAACTTCTTCATGCATGACATGTACTTGCTAAATCAAATCAAATATTTTATGAAATATGTTGAACGTCCAAGCACGACTAAATATTATTACTAAGAGCCTTATTAATTTATTTCAAGTTATTTGAAATTTAAATTCAAATCAGCCCTCTTTTTCAAAACAATTCCTTTCCTTTTCCAATTTGACTTATTTTAAGAATGTTTTAGGGAGGCCGGCCATTATGCTTTAAATTTATTAAATTTATATGTTATTTAAACATTAAATAATAATAGAATACATCATATTTGATTTAAATTAATTCATGCATTATTTTAAGAATTTCTTATTTTAGGAATCCTCTTTTGGCCGAAATCCTTAAGTGGATTTTCATGGATTTATTTTATTCAAAACTCCCTCCTTCATATCTAAACTCCCTTGGCCAAAATTCCTATGGGATTTCCTCCATCATTGTCCATGAATCACATAGCATACATTCCAAAATGGGTTTAAACAAATTTGTAAAGAAGCATATTAAAGATCTCTATGGCTGATCCCCTCTCCTTTGATTTTGAAATTCAAATTGATACCAAATCAATTTCCCTCTCATTGGATCAGTTTTTGGCCGACCCTAGACTCCTCCCTCATCTATTTAAGAACCTTGTTTCAACTTAAAAAAGGTTCCAAAAAGTTAAAAACTCTTTCTTGCTATCTTGCTCTCTTGCCCACCCTTGGCCGATTCTTGCGAAAACATTTCTTGGAGATTTTTTGTGATTCAAGTGCAAGCATTCCTCAAAATTCTTCCCTTTCCCTTGGACATTTATTTTTCTTGAATATTGATTGAGAAAAGTGAAGGTTTTGTGTGTTTCCACCCTTAGCCGAGAACATCATCTCTTTGGTATTTATTTTCTAAGGTGTTAAGTTCTTAAACTTATTTTATTTCTTCTTAGCTTAAAGTTTACAAGGTTATGTAAATTTTCTTGAGTTTATTCATGAAATAATCTTTAGATTTTGTTTGGCCAAGAACAAAGATATTTTTGTGGATTTTACCTTTTTGATAATCTTTTGATTTCTTGTTTGGCCTAAAACTAACATGAGGAAATCAATTTATTTTGTTCTTAATCATTGAATATTCTTTTTATTTCTTGTTTGCATGAAGCCTTTATAAAAGCTTATTAATTTCCTAAGTGCTTAATCATTTTTATATCCATTATTTGTCCCTTTGACTTAAAGTTTCATATGCGTTGCTTAAATTTGACTGTGCTTAAAATTTTATTACCTCTCTTTTTCTCTTTGGCCGACCACTTCACATCTTGCATAAATTATTTTGTGCTTATTTATTACTTATATTCAATTGGTTTATCCATATGCTTTGTGATAGCTTTCAAGTGATATAATTCAAATCCTTATTCAAGTGATTGTTTAGTTATTCAAATTGCAAATACATTTATCATTTGAATGAAAGTTAGCTTGTGTGAAAAAGATTTCAAAGTAAAGTTTTTGGTGATTGTATTTTAGTTTGCATTCTCAAGTCATTCAAGAAAAATTTCAAACCTTTTAAAGATCATTCAAGCAACATTAATTTACTTAATGGTATTAAATATTTTGAATATCAATTTTAATTTCATATAAAATTAAAGTAAGCTCTCTTTTTCATTAATATTCAATTTCCTTAATATTAGTATAGATTGGGTTGTGAGTGCAAAAAACATTTTAAAATTGAGAGTTAGACTTGTATCTTTCTCTTTGCTTTGTCTTGATTTCTTGTTGGGTTGTACTTGTCCATTAAGGAAAGTATGTGTTGGGTTGTGCTTGCCCATTAAGAAAAGTATGTCTTGGATTATACTTTCCCATGAAGGAGAGTATGAGAGATTTGTTGTAATATCAACTTTGGTTAGTGAATTCCTGGCCTAGGTGGCTAGGCATGGACGTAGGCTGATTTTTGGTGTCTGGCCTAACCACATAAAAATCTATATGTTCTCTTTCTTTATTATAAGTACTTTACTTTTCTATTATTGTTTTTTCTATTGTTTCATTTACTAAAGTATTACTATTAAATATTTTAAGTCTTCTACAACAAAATAAAATAAAATTTTTTGAAATTTATTTTTAAAACCCAAATCTCATCTTTGGTTAGTGAATTCTAACACAGGTGGCTAAGCGTGGGCGTGAATTTTGGTGTTTGGCCACCTAAAAAATCTCTATGTTCTCATTCTTTATTATAAATACTTTACTTTTCTATTATTATTTTTTCTATTGTTTCATTTACTAAAGTATTTTTATTAAATATTTAAGTCTTCTACAAAAAAATATAATAAAATTTTTAAGTAACATTTTTATTGCACATCAAAGTAAAATAACCATGAAAATCATAATCGATTAAAGAATAAAAGGTCGGTGTGGTTGGGAATCATCGTACACCCTAGAAAAGAAAAAGATTGGGTAACAAAGCTCTACTTTTATACTACTTGAATTATAATTAATTTATAAATGAAAATAAAGCTTTGTCTTAACTCTTCACTTCACTTCATGGAATGGGAACTCCATGCATCAGCTTCCTAGATCTATGCCTTCTAGCCACTTCTCATCCTAAAACTCATAGCTCTAATCTAAAGCCTATTGCAAAAAAATTACATTTTTTATGGAAATTAAATCTAACTATGCCTACAAAATAGAAGTTAACTTACTTACATTTACACTGAGCAGTTATGTTCTATACATTGGGGCTTAGTAACCTACCTTAAGTCACCAAGCCAACCTATCTTAATGGATTATGCTTAGGGACTTAAGTAGCACTTGTAAGTAAAAGCATTTATGATTTTTATTACAGCAATCTCTTAAGCATAATCCCTTATAAAAATATCATTAATCTAATATATCCCTAAGATCTAGACTATGCACAAGTAATCCTAATACCTATTCTAAGACATTACATCATAAAACAAAATATCAATCCATCTCAACAAAGCATCGGCCTAACTTAACACTAAGATTGATGTCTTGGCATTCTAATGTGTGCACTATGGCTTAGTGTGGTATGTCATAAGCTAGGCTTTAATGTTTGAATTTATCTAAGGGTTCATATTTAAATTCCTTATTAAAGGATTATTATACTCTACGTGATTTTTGATTTTAAATAAATTTTAAATCTAAATTTTATTTCATTATGATTTCATTTGAATATATAATTTTAAAGGGAGAAAAGGAGGAATGGGATCTACCTTAATCCATAACCTTAGGTTGAATCTAAAGATGAATTTTATGACTTTTAATCATCTTAATAAAATGTTATAGAGTTTCTTATTAAGCTAGGTATTTTGATTTGACTTAAATGATTTTACCCAAATATAAAAGACATCTTAAAAGTAGTAAATTTAAATCATTTCTTATTTCATTATATCTTCTTAACATTGCTTCATCACTCCTTAATATTCATTTAATTATTTAATAAAGTAATTAAATTTTGTAAGTACATTTATATCATTTTAATATTTCATACTTTGATGCATGAATATATTAATGTATTCCATTTATTGATATTTAAAATAAGAAATAGCTATATTATGCATGAATTGTGTAAAACAAATTATGTGGTTATTCCTTATACATACATACATATATACATTAGTATATTAAATTTATACAAGTAGGTGTCATTGTTGAATCAAGAAACTGAGGTAACCAAAAACCCCTAAGAACTACTTAAAGTAGGGTGCTTTCTGGTTGTCTAAACTATATATTTATTAACTTATATACATATACACATATATACATATAAAAATTAAATTATGAACATTTTAAGATACTTAGATATGTAAGTGAAATAAATTAAATCTTACTATGTATTTCACTACAAATCTCATGGTACATGTCATTATTATACTAGAGGTTCGAGGTATTAAGACCTCCTTTAGACCAACAATCCTGCGACCTCAGGTTTCTAGACTATATACTTTTCAAAATTATAGCACATACATATAGGATTTAAATCTAAATTTTAATCATTTATATTAATTTATAATTAGACTAATAAATATTTTAATCTATTAAAAAAATAATTTTAAATTTAGTAGTGATAATAGAAACACTATTAATCAAAAGCATACAAGTAAATGAAATATTTTATTTATTTTTTGAAATATTAATGCTTGAAATATATGGAATGCAAATTTATAAATGATTAAAGCTAAAAAATCAAACATCAACAAATAACTTATTTGTAATAATTAATTTCAAAAGTCGTTCACATAAAGATAATCACACAAGCCTAATCAAATTAATTAAGGGTTAATTTTAAAATTTGATTTATTTAATCCTAATGAAGAGATAAAATAATTAAATTTAACCCATGACCAACTTCTATTCATTAAGTGATTTAAAAGTAATTTATATTATTTTTATGAATTAATTAAGGTCAATTAATTATTTAACCAATCAAACCCAAAAGAATTTACAAATTCAATTAGACCATAAACATAGCCCAAAAATTATGATAAAATTACTAAATATGCATAAACATGAAATAAACATGTCATAAAAGATCTAATACAATTGGGCTTATAATTAAGGGCTAATTAAAAATGAAAAAAAATAAAATCATTAATTACAGTTAAAATACCCCCAAACAAACTGGTATTTTAATTTCATTGAAAACCTCTTTGTTAACTGAGATTAAAGAGGGCTTGGTCAAAAATTTTAGAGACCTATGCTAATTACTATAAATTTTCTAAACTCTACATTAATTCATAATTTAATTAATTAAATAACTTTAAATGATTTTAGGAAATAATTAGGACTAGGGGTCCTAATTATCTATGGTCACCTTTACTATTTTAACACATAATTAGACTCTTATGATTAATTTCATAATTTTTCTAAATTTATTTATTTATTAAATGCATAAAATGATCATTTTGGGTTTCAAATTTTGGATTTCACAAATTACTTGATTAATTCACTTGAAATAATTATGGGAGGCAAACGTCATCCTATGGGACAATCACCAAAAGTTTGGAGTCCATTGGCCAAGTAATTAAGGCTTAATTACACTAATTAAAACTATTATAAACCTTAATTAATAACTTTACACTTAATAAAATTAAAGCTTTTATTTTTCATAGATTCTCTTTTGTTTAAGCTTTTCAAAATGGGTTTATTTATATTGTAAAATTTTTTCTACAATTAGTTGTGAATTTTTGAAGATATGGCTATTTAAATGGATTTTAAACATATTTAATTAATTTACATAGTCAGCATCGTGTCAATGCTGATGTGGCAATGCTTTCCACATGGTGTCACATTATTTGTTATTTAAACATTTCGTGTAGTGGCTAACTCAACGATGGAGGATGCAATTTTGTCTCGGTCATTCAATCAGAGATCGAACAGTTAAGATTAATCTTATGGATTAAAAGAAATAAAATAAAAAGGTTTAACTCATTTAATCATGGACATTCATTCTAATCACATGATATAAATAGCGAATGATCCATCATCGACCTCCAGCGAAAGACGAACAATGTTCGTCATTCATTGCTCGATTTGAGCTAACCGGAGGTTGTTTGATGGAGAAATTGAATTCAAAATTACTTGGGGACCAATTTAAAGGGATCCTATAATTGAATTAACACCAAATGCATATTCACTACAAAAGGGATAAAAAATTCTATGGTTTTTTAAAGTTTATTAGAATTTACCTCGTTGGAGCTCAAGACCAGTTGTCCAATGACTAAGGTAACTTTGTCTTAAAGAGGCAAAGCCCAACTGAAAAGATCATGAGCTTCCTATCGATCATCCTCTAGACCAAATTCTACCATGAACCTCTCCTGAGTTGGTCTTAGAGTGGTTTTTGAAGCTCAAATCGTGTGGTTCTTGATTCATTTTGACTCCCCAGAGCTAGGCAAAGGTTTGGGAAGAATTAATTTAGCTTCGATGGAGATTTAATGATGTTAGGCATTAGAAGGGCTCGGGTTAAGTTTGTAGTTGTTCTCACTGGTGATTAGGTGCACAGGGTTCTCTTGGAACTTTGGAGACTGGCTCTCATGCTGTAAGGATGGTGTCTGAAAAGTTTGAATGGGGGAGAAGGTGTACACCCTCTTCCCCATGTGAACCAACCATTAAAGTCATGGAAGCCACCTAGCCAATTTGAGTGGCCAGAAATGGCATGGGACTTGTGAGATGGATGTCCCCTAGTGGTTGGAGAAGTTTGGTGGCTAGAGAGGATGGGGACGAGGCTTGGTGGCTAAACTAAAGTTTGGTCAAAATGATGGTAATATTTTCTTAGTTAATGGCTAAGCCCAATAGCTTTGGGTTAGCTCTTGTTAGCATGAGGGATCTCAAGGCATGTTAAGGTGGTTGGACAAGGAAAAGGGAGGAGTTGGACATTCATATTTTAGGTTTTTATCCTATTTGGGTGGCTTGGTTCACTTGGTTGGTGCTAAACTAGGTTCATTTTAGGCTGGGTCCACTTGAGCAGGTCATGGGGAACCTGAGAGTGAGTCATGCTAAGTTTGATTGGGTTTAGCTCAATTTGGCACGTATAGGTCAATTTGGGTTCAAATGAGTTAGGTTGGCCAATTAACTAAATTTGGTCAATAAGGCTATTGGATTAGGTTCAAATGATGATTTTGGAACTTATTAGTGTAATTAATTTTATTTGATTTGGGTTAGATTTGTTTTGGCTCATATGAGTTTATATGGGTCAAATGGGATAAGTTGACCAATCTAATCAAATTGGCCAAATTAGGTTGAATGAGTGGTTAAGTTATGTTTGATTGATCAATTGAAAGCGATTGGAGGCTTTAATTTGAATTGATTTGGTTTAGGATAGGCTATGGTTCAATTTGACCCTTTAGGCCAAATTGGACAAAATAGGCCAACTGGGTTGGGTTGACCAAATTGGCTTCAATTAGTGATTAAGAAGTGTTCAAGGATCAATTTAGGATTGATTGAAGGCATTGGTTCAATCCAATGTGGTTTAGATTAAGTTTGGGCTAGGTCAAATTGGGTCAACTTTGGTCAAATGGCCAAATTCAATTGCAATTGGATTCAATGATCGTAAAATATTTTGGAAGTGATTAGATGCATTGATTTGGTCCAATTTGGATTGAATCAATATTTGACTCAATTTGGCCTTTTAAGCCAAATTGGTTCAATTGGGACTAATTAATGGTTAGGATATGTTAAATGATTAATTTGGAAGTGATTGATATGTTAAATTGAATCAAATTTGGATTCGATTGAGTTTTGACTTAATATGAACCTTTAGGCCAAATTGGGTCAAATCGGGTTTGGTGAATCAATCGATAAAGTTGGATTGATTGGAGAGAATTAGAATACTTAATTAAGTGATTAGAATGATCATGAGGTCTATATGGGTTCAATTTTAATTGGATTGGATTAATTTTAGAATTAATCCTTTTAAGGTCAAATAGGTCGAATTAGGTTTGACATCATTTGTTCTTTGCTAAAGTTTGATTCGTAATCAAATGGTTTGGATTTAAGGAATTGATTTCATATAGAGGTCGATTTGGGTGTGTGATAGGTAAGCCTACCCAACCTAAGCTGGGGTCTAACCTTAGGGTTGAGCATTATGAGTCATCTAGGCTTAGGGTTAAAGTTCACCTAGCCACTAGCAGTGTCTTAGTTCTAAGAAGATCTCAATGCCTAGATCGAATCCTAGATCTACAAAGATGATTGTCAACCTCACTCTAAAAGTGAGTTCAGCACCCAACATCCAAAAGTATATTCATTTCTTATTCAATTTCTTGTAGATGATCTTGTGCAAAATTTATTTTTTTCTGGATGATTAGTTCGTACATTTGAATAATTTTAAGAGAATGATAAATTACTTCAGGATTAATTCCTAACAAATTTATTAAATCTTAAGCAAAAGTATTTTGGTTGTAATGTAAAAAAGTTAATGTATTCTTGTCTTTCATTCTCATAAAGTAATGAGCCCACATGAAACTTAAACACCCCCAATTGAAATCAAACTAATTGAAATCTAAGACTAAATCAAATCAAATTGAACTAGGACCTAACCCACTTTGTCTCCAATTTGGTTGATTCGGTAGCCCATTTAAATCATTTTGTCCTAAACTTCTAATCAAATTAAAACTAAATTAAACCAACCAACTCTAAACTTCCCATATCATCAATCACACTAAATTTTAGCTTGATTTAAGTGCAATTTAGTAAATTAGGTCATTTGACCAAAACTTAAGCTTTAAGAATTCTAATCAAACACATTTGAATCCTAATTAGAACTCAATTTGATAAATTGACACACTTAACCTAAATTGACCCAATTGAATCCTATTGAACTCTTATCTAAACCAAAATGAAACATTCTAAAGCTTCAAAATCATAAATAAACTTAAATAAATACATCATACACTTATTTAAGGTCTGATTTGGCCAATTGAGTCATTTGACCTAATTAAACCACATTGAGCCAAATTTAAATTAAATTTAAATTGAACCAAACCAATCATTCACTTAAAAATGATTATTAGATTCAACCTCATAGCTGCTTGGGCACAATTTGGCAAACTATATACATTGACTCAAATTGACCTAACTAGGCATCATGAGCCAAAACCAACCAAACTTGATTAGACTTTTCTTTGGGTCACCAAGGGTCTACCCAAGCAGGCTTGGCCCAAGGTAAACCCATTTTGTGTTGAACCCAAGTGAACCAAGCCCATAAAGGCTACTCAAATTAAGATAAAATTACATATTAGCAAGTCTAACCTCTCCCTTCAGCTTGGGCAATCACCAAAATATTCCTCAATCTTAGTCAACCCACCCAAGCCAACCCAACGCTACCCAATCCTATCATTGACCTAATTGAGTTCAAAATCACAAAATACAACACTTGTTCACATTCCATGGACTTTTAACTTCACATATTTTCTCCAAAATTCTTCAGCATGTGGAGGACCTATAAAATTTCAAAGAAAGCCCTCCAAAATAAAGTACACCAAAAACCCACTCCGTCTAATGTCAATCTTCACATTTTTGAGAAATAAACATCAAATTTGCTTTGATCCAATCAAAAAATAGCCTACTTTCACTTTGTAAATCCTTTCTAGTAAGAAAAACTCAATCTCCCATTGGGATGGCTGAATCAAGCTCCATTGATGAATAACTACTAGGATTTCATCTAGAGGAAGAAGATGAAATCATGACCATCCATTAAATATATTTAGAATGTATGACTGTGAATTAGTTGTCCATGATTCACCCCAAATTGGCCCATCCCCTAGTTTAAAACATGCACCAATCATGGCCTACCATGTCTAAAGCTAGGTTGAGGTGGTGCTCACTATGATAAGTAGAAAACAAATTATTTCATAATTTAAAAAAATCTAAAAATTTAAATTATATATTTAAAAAATATAACACAAAGCTAAAAAAATATAAATTATATGTCTCTAGATTTAGCATTCAGAGAAAAATCTAATGGATCTTTTCATTAAGTATTTTAATAATGAATAAGATTTTATTAAAAATCATATTTTTAAATTAATTTTAAAATATAAATCTAAAATGCTTGAAATTATTAAGGGATGTTCCTAATGTAACTTTGTACTTATAATAGAAATATAATTCAATTTAGATAAAAGGATAATAAGTTATTAATTTTTTTTACTTAGAATAGCAAAACTTACTTAAAACTCATATTTTAAATTATAAAAATTATTAAAAAATATCTTAAGGGCTAATGACATATCATTAACATAGATAAACATTAGAAAATTAAATAAGCCCTTTATTTTTACTTATTTTAATTTAGGATTATTAAGCTCTAATTATTTTATTTAAATAGCTAGAACTTCAAACTTTCATAATAAATCACAAAATAATCTGAAATCAATGAAGATGAATCTAATAGAATTAAAAGCTTCAATTTGTGTTAGATATTTTGAGAGTAATTTGAACTTAATTAAAAATCTTATTTTTTTTAATTATTCACAAAATATAAGTCCATTTTATCTGAAACTTTTAGTATGTGTTTTACATGTTACCATTTAGCTCTGTGGTGTTTTTTTTTTAGACTTGTATTTTATGAGTCATCAAACTGTTAAAATAGAAATTTACTTCCAATAATTATTTCTTAATGGTCTAAGTCACTTAATAAATCTAGTGGGTCATAAAAAAAACTTACACACCATTGCTCTTTATTCAATCTATTAATCACCTTAATTATGCTAATTAATTAACATATTAATTAGCTTATGTCTTTGAAAGTCATAAATAAATCAAATTAGGTTCAATTGACTTATAAATTTTATAAATAGTTTTAGAGGTCAATAAAGACCCTTAAGAATATTTTAAAAATAAATTGAATTGATATATGATATATTTTAAAATTATAATTAAAATATTTATTTAAATAATACATAAAATTATCAAAATATTATAAACATGAAATAATTTTATAACTTACTCAAGATGTCCCTCTTACTATTCTAAGTTAGAGGAAGCCTTTTTTTTGTAATTGTGGAATTATTTTAATTATTCTTATATTTTTTATAAATTAATTAAATAAATTATATTAAATAATAAATAATTTCAAAAAATTATCAAAACCAAATGAAATATTGTTGAGATCCCTCTTAACCTTAAGAAATAATTTCATGAGATTTTAAATTAGTTAAGTAAGTTAAAACTAGTTTCAAATAAATATTTATTTATTTTTAGCATAAAAGTTATATTAATTATATTTTTATTTAAAAAACTTATAATAAATAAAAATTTATAAAAATTGCTAAATTTTTTTATGAATCTACATGAGTAGAGAAGGCTTTAAAAATCAACTTATTTTGAATATTAAAATATTTTATATAGTTTAAATACTTTCATAAATCAAATAAATCATGAAAAGTCATAATGAATTCCAAATGACATGAAATTCTATGGGAATGTTGTTACCTCGTTTTCTATATTTATAATAAGTTTCATTATTTTATTAAATTTAGTTAATTTTAAATATTTTAAAAAATACAAAATCATTGAAATTCTAAATTAATTTAAAATATTACCAAAATTTCATGAGAAGTTTATATGGAGTTCCCCAACCCCATAGAATATTCTCACAATTTAGTTAATTTTTTTGATGTTGATTTAGAATTTATTTTCTTAATTAATTAATAATTATTAGTAAATTATTACTAAATTAAAATTTAATTAAAATATTATGATATATTTTTTAAGGTGCCCTTTTAACCTTAGTATGCATCCTATGAAATTTATGTGGTCATTTGAACCTAAATTAAAATTAAAACTCATAACTTTTGTGATAATTAAAATAATGCATCATCTATTAAATTAATTAAAAATTCATTATAATTCTATTGATTAGAGTCTTAAAGTGATATATTATCCTTTGGTGGGGTGTTCACCCTATTAGGGCTACAGTATATAGAAGAGTGAGGTCTATCTTGAGTGGGGCCCACTACTCATCACATCCTCTAAAATATTAAACCCAACTTAAACTTAAATTAAATCATAAATTAAAATTTATTTTAAAAATACTAATCACTTAAATTAAAACTATATAATGCTAATGAATTGAATCTCGTCCTTAAACTATTACTTAAATATTAATGCTTAAAATTGACTCACCAAACAAGCCTTGCACACATACTAAATTGTTAAGTCATTGATCCTTAGTTTACGTTAGGGATTGTTTGGTTACTATGTATTGAATTTCTTATTTTATGGTGTAATAGTTTAGACTATAATGTGGAATTTATTTTCTCACAGAATGGATGTTACAGTGCTATTTATTAGAAATAATTGCTTTTTCTATAGGGAGCTATGTTTAAAGGAGCCAATGTAATAATTTTAAGATTGACAATTTTGCTTGCAAGTACTTAGGGGGGCTTAGCACCTACCGGTGCTAAGTTTAGTATATGAAATATAAATATTTGATCATGCATTTGTTTTAACTAATCTCTATTTTACTAGTTTAGCTAAGATTTTATTTTAAATTTTTAAAATATAATTTGTATTAAAATTAGGCTAGAACTATGAAGTTTTGGATGAACAATGGCTAGAAATAATAGACTTCAAAGGGCTTGTGATACTTAGAGTTAGTACCAAAAAGGAGAAAACATAAAGACCCCCATATGATTTTTTTTTTTTTACTTCTAAGTTAGTTGTATAAGGACAAAGCTTAATTGGCCACTTTTTTTCAAGGTGAATAGTGGAACACAATCACACCAACCTTTTTATATTAAATTATATCATTATTTGATGTTGTGCTTTTTTTGTAATACGTATTAAAACTATATGCTTTTGAAACTTTCTTTAGATGATGATGTTTGATTGTATGTAAACTTGGATACTTATTAGGCTCTAAGAGAAATTTAATTTTTCTTACCCAATTAAAATTAATTAACTCCAACATAAATTAAATAACTCACAACATATCATATAAAAAACCTTAAGCAAAAACCAATAAAGTTAATTATATATCATAGGTTGTAGAACCATATGCATATTATTCTATCTCTTGTATGTGGTTTTCACCTATTGCACATATAAAAGGATATCTGTCTAGTGAGGATGAATACCCTTCTTAAAAAAGAGTGCCTTCCAAACTCTGATTTAACCTTTTGACCATTTCTAATATTACAAGAGTTTAGCCATATTTGTATACATTTAGCCTTAAAATGAGTTTATCATATATATATATATATATATATATGTATGTATGTATGTATACATATTATAAATTATTATATTAGTTAGAAGAATTACATATCAATCATAATCTTAGATTTACGAATGATTCTAGGTGCTTAGATTATCTTCCCAATAAATAATAGTCTAAACCATCTAACATTTCATGGAGATAAAACTCATGATTTTAAACATTATGAGGTGCTGGAAAATAGCTCATCTAGGTGGGTTATAAGTCCATAAGAGTCAGGATATGTTCATACTCCCTGGTGGGAGTGAATCAATAAATCTTAATTTTTTCTCGTTAGATTGGGTCGAATTTTTTTCTTATGATAGAAGTAATTTTTGTCATAAGATTTGAGGCATCTTATTTCCCTTTTTATACGATACTAAATCCTCACCATTTAAACTTTCCTACAGTCATATGATGTGAAAATATAAGTAATGTAGAACATCATGTGAATCAAGAAATAAGAGCTCAAGCTCCATTTACAAGATCTCAAGCTAAAGCCCAAAAAAATTCAAGAAAGAAGAAGGCTTAGGACATTAACCTGCTATGACCCATTTTATGATTTCATCTTTTTTTTAGTTATATAATTTTTAATTTTCTTCTAGAAACTCTAAGTTTGAAATTTTGAATTTAAAAATTCAAAGAATGACATGTGAGGTGGTTAAATTCACTTTAAATAATATCATATGAAATGGGCGGATGGCATAAAATAATAGGATAACTTAATGCTTCATGTTAATGTGGCCACCCACATAACCCTGCTAGAATGAAAAGAGATCTTTTGAAAATTACAAATTATTTGAGTTGTTCTTGTGGTTTAAGAGCTTGGTGGCCAAACCTTGGCAATCCTTTGTGGGGTGTTAGTTATCTAACATATCTTTCCTTTCTCACCTCCAATACCCAAGATAATTTATTTTAATCTTTTTCATTTCTCTTAATATTATATCCACTCATACACTAAGCCTTATACTCTCCTCAATAAGCCTACACCTTCCTTCCACTCAATAATACCTATACTTCATTGATTATTACTTAATCCTAGTCCTTGCACCAAAATAACCACTTAAATCTTGTAATTCCTAATCAACTACTCTAGATCATAAGTACATATCCTTACCAAAACCTCCACAAGTATTTTTATCCATTTATCTCATTTAAATCTCATTCCTTATAGCTACATTTTAGATCAGCCTAATTTAGTCCAAATTGGACTAGTTTAAGTCATCCCACTATCATATTATCCTACGCCCTTCATTATCCCACCAAAACTTCAAAATATATCTTTAGATATTAATCTAAAGATTTATAACTATTTAATTCTCTCAATCTCACCAAAAGAAAGAACGCCCACCTCCATCAATAAGTCATAGCATTCTAATTAAATATCGACTCAAAATAAAAATAAATCTCACTTTCAAAAATATAAATCCTAACTATATAATAGGTTGAAGTGCTTATTTAACTTCTTAGTATCAAAACACCTCTTTACATTTAGAATAAAAAAAGAAATATTTTACTTAATCTATCCCATTTTAACTTCTAAATTTACCAATCTTGACTTAAACTAATATAATAGGACATTAGCTGGTATTATTGTAATTATTATATTATAACAAGAAAATTTTACTAAGCTTTAAAAGATAGCTTTATAATAAATTTAGGAGGTATATATCATAACTCTTGAAATAACTCTTATGAAATTTCTCAAAAAAAAATACTCAATTTCCTCATTTAGTAAATTATATTCTTTAGTGGAGTTATCATACTTTTGATAAAATTATAATACATATGTGTCATTTATTTTATTTTAACAAATAAAGCCAAAACAAAAGTTCCCATCTACAAAAAATTAGGAAATTTATATGAATGGATTGGTGATAATAAGAATGTATCAATCAATAGATGATAAAGGTTTATTGGTATTTAAAGAGTGAGAATTATATTGCATATATGTATATTTATCTTAGATGGATTAAAATAAATACTTGAGAAAATAAATATTGGGTTCATCACTGTGGTATTTTAATTTGGAGTCGTAAGGACACCTTGTAGATATTAGGGGATACTTATTAAAGTGATCGGGTACGACATTAAGGTATGATGTATCATTCCGAAAGATGAAAACATCACCTTACAATAGATCTAATCACCTAATAAGGACTCTTAAGGCAGATAGGTCTTTGTATATATCAGATATCTTTCCCCTACTTTACATGGAGAAGTAAAGCAAGGTTTATTTTATGTCGAGTTATTTAGTTTCTTATGGAAGCAAGCTTCCATAGTTAATTACATCTTAGAAAATAAGAATTTTTTAAGAACACTCTCGATTAAAGTAGTCAATAAGTATCTCCAATGATTTCAAAGTTAGATTATCAAAGGATTAGATATTTATGGAAATCAAATAGGGGAGTTCAAATAAGAAGACTTATTTGTGAATTCCAAAGGAAGATAAGTAAGGAGCATCCATGATACTAAGCCTAGTGGGTGCTCCAATATACCCTATAATGAAGCTTTATATATTTGAAAAGGGAATTTACTTTTTGTTTAAGTTAGAATTTTATTAGAATACTAGGGCTTATAGTGCATCAATACAAGATTGTGAAAATACCTAAGAGGTGAGGATTTATACTCGTAGCTTGAAGGAAATAAGTAGCATCGAAACCTAAATTTAAGATGCTTTAGCACAAGCTAAGAGCACAACTTAAGTCTAATCGAAAAACATCGGACACAATGGTCTACCTCCATAAGAGAGGATAGGCACGTCCCGACTCTTCTAGACTTACAATTGCCTAGAGTAGGCCGGTCTTATGTAGATCAAGATAGTTATACTATTATTTAATTAGGTAGGAAGCTAAAGTCCTACACTCACTCTCTAAGAGACTAGATCATGACTGGCATGAAAACATGACTTAGACTAATGCAAAAAATTTATAATCTTTTACACCATTTTGACACATTCATTTTGGACTAAAGCTTGGGACAATTATTCCTATATGCATGATGAAATAGAATTATGGGCTAAATCAATTGGAGGAGGTGTTTTTCACTACAAGAGACCACCCTCAAAGGTCAAGCGTATCCTCTTTCATGCAAGAATGGAGACCCTCCATATTCAAGAGTGAAATAGTATGGTGTGATAACATACAACATTCAGCTAAGTGGTTGCTAAATCTTTTATTTATCTTAATTATAAACCTAAGCTTTAAGATGAGGTTATGATTTGTATTAAAATTTAGTTATGAGTTATTTAGTGAGGGTAGAAAATTTAATTTTCTCCTAAAGAGCCTACTACATCCATGCCATAAATCAAATCATCGCACTTCAAAAAATCTATGAAAAGTATGTCATTTTTATTACACAAACTAAACACAACGATCAAACATTTAAATTTTATAAAAGAATAAAAGGCAAGTGCGGCCGAGTACCACCGTACACCCCAAAAAAGAAAGAAATTGGGTAGCTGAGCTCTACCCTTATACAATCTAGATAATAATTGAATATTATAACTATAATGGATGCTATGGGGGTCTTCAATCTTTGTATTTCTTTCCTTCTTTTGAATTGATTTGCTCCTGTTGACCTCACTTTTGGAGTGAGGATTCATCCTCCTATCTTAGACTTAGGAGTCATCTTAGACACTAGAATCTCCCTAGTCACACTTCTATAGATTTGGTGAATACTAAACCTAAACCTAGAGACTTAGGAATATGTACTATTGGCTTAGGCTTTGTCTTAGAACAAATAGGGAACCTATCTATCATATAGCCTAACCCATGATCTATGCCTATCTACTCATATGAATCCAACCTCAAACTAATTCAATTAAACCCAATTGGATTTCATTTCACATTCAAGCTCCAAGCCAAATTGATTTAAACATATACTCATCTTAAATCCCATAATCCAATCCTATGGATTCAACCCAAAACTCTATCAATTAAACCAAACCCAATTGATTTTTACAAAAGCACTTCAACCATTCAAATCTCCATTTTAAATCCTTCCAAAGCCTATAATTAAACCAATTTGACCAAACCATTTCAATCAACCTAACCTAGCCCATTTAACCTAAAGGATCCACATGAGCCAAAATCCCATTTAATCCAAATCAATCAATCAATTCCAAATCAATTACCAAACTCAACTCAACCTGATCCAATTCAAATTGACCCATTTGGTTCACTTGACACAAAGTGACATAAAGGACTCATTCGTCACCTTCTACAATGATTGTTGATCACCCTTGATTGTCCAATTACAATCAATTGGGTTAAACTAAGCTAATTTGATCACCAAACCTAAGTTGACCCAATTATCCCATATGAACTAAATTGAACAAACTTCATTCTAAACCCAATTGATTGAAATCATTTCTTCTAATCAATCATAAATTGAGTATTGAATATGATTTGACCATCAATTGAACATAACCAAGCTCATTTGGCCCCTTTGACCCAAGTTGACCAAACTTGACCTAAGTGGCCAAATTGGGCCAAACTTCAATCCAATCTAAATTGAATGAAACAAATGGCTCAAATTTATCATTAATTGATTATTGAACATGATCAAACCCTTGATTGAATTTAATTTGACCAAGTCAACCCATTTGACCTATTTAGCCTAAATTGACCTAAAGGGTCAAATTTATATAAATCATTCTCAAATTCAAATTAATTCAAACAAACACCTACAACCATTCTGAAATCATCAATTGAATCTAAACCAACTCTAACCTAAGCCTTTATTCAATTTGACTAAATTGGTCAACTTAGACCTGACCCATATGAGTCAAATTCAAATTCACTTCAAATTAAATCAAACCAATTGAGCCTAAACATCCCAAATCATCATTTGAACATGACTCAACCCTTGGTTCAACGTGACCCAATTTGACCTACATGGGTCAAATTGGCCAAACCCAACCAAACCCAATCAAACTTGGCATGACCCATCCTTAGGTCACCATGGGTCAGTCCAAATCAAACTCAACCCACTTTGGACCCAAATTATGCTAAGACCATTGGGTAAACCCCTCCAAATGGGATAAAGGTCTAACCTACCCCTTTTCGCTTGACAGTCACCCAAAGCTTATTTTCAAACTCTCATCCACTGGCTAACCTAACCCAAAGCTGGTTGGGTTAGCCAAGGGCCAAAGGATATGAGCTTACCCAAGTTATCCCATTCGCTCACCTTGGGGATGAAGGATAGCCCACCTCAGCCACTCCTTGACATCCCCGGTCACTTGTGTCAGCCGGATGTCTACCAAAATTAGAGCTAATCCCTACCATCTAATTTGAGGGGAAGAAGAGTATACTCTTCCCCATCTTATTCCATTCAATAGAAAAGGGCATACAAAGAGCTTTAAAGATAGGATATAAACTTCCCCAGAGATTTCCCAACCTCCCTTGAGCTCCCCATCATCGGTGATACCAAACTCGAGTGAAACAGAGCTTCCACTCTATCCACCACCATTCAAACTCAACCAAATTCAAATTAAATTTGTGCACACATTCCCCAAGCTTCATTGAGGAAAAATGAATCGATTCTCAATCGATTTAAGCACCAGAGACCATCCCTAGACTAACTCTGATGACATTTTCGGTGGCTCTTGGTCCACTAAGCCACCGACAAGGAGGCAAGTCTTGGGCTTCTCAATAGGGCTTTATCTCTTCAAGAAGAAGCTACCTCAGTCGTTTGACTATTGGTCTTGAGCTCCAGCAAGATAAATTCTAGAAAATAATAGAAATCTACTAAGTTATTAGTATTTTGTTAAAAAAAATCATAATTTCTTATATTTTCCATCATAGGATCCCCTTAGATCTATTTCTTGAAGCATTTAGAGTTGATCCCGATGCCTCACGAGCTCTGATGGGCTTAGATCGAGCAAAGGAGGGTGGATGGTGTCCGTCTTCATCGCTTGAGGGATGAAGGATCATCCGCCATCCACTCTACATGATTGGAATGGACAACCATGATTAATCTAATTAAATTTATTCGATTTAATCCTTTAGGAACTGCGAGATTAATTCCCACCATCCAATCCAAGATCAGATGGTGGGGATAAAGTGCATCTGTCACTGACTCAACATGCTACATCAGATCATTTAAGTGGCTAATCCTGGTGCCACATGGAAAGTGTTGCCACGTTATCTCCTACATGGTGTCGATAGGATTAGGGATTAATTAAGCTTTAAAATATCATTTAATCACCCTAAACTTTAAAAATTCATAACTAATTGTAGAAAAATATTAAAATATGAGTAAACCGAAAAGGTAACCAGATAAGAATTTATTAAAAACTATTTCTTTATGGTCTGAACAGTGAACAGAGCTTAATTTAGATTTAAATATTTTTCTTAATTAGCTTAATTTATCCCAAATCACTTGGCCAATTAATCTCAAACTTGAAATGTTGATTTAACAGAATGTCCTTTGCCTCCCATAATTTCCTTGGGATTTATTGCCTAAGTAATTAGGGGAATTTGAAATTCACACCTTAATTTCCCTCATTAAGCCATTTAATAATTATTTAAAATTTTGAATAGTAAGAATTAATTAATTAAGTTTCATTAATCACTAATTAATAGTGAAATGATGAGGTAGAGTGATTAGAGCCTCTTTTCTAATTACTTTCCCAAATTCATTTAATAAAGAGGTTAATTAATGCATGGATTGATTAAGGAATTAATTAAGCAATTAATAATTAAAATTAATCAAATTAAAATGATAATTACTTCAGATAAGTAACATTCAAATCATGGGTTCCTCTTTATGTGTTTAATAACATAAGGACCCTTAAGAAAATTATGATTAACCCATGGGTGTGGGAAAATCATAAGAGTACTTAGCTTAGTTATTTAATTAATCTAATTAACACTTAGGCATGAGCCTATTGCATTAGGCCCTTTAAGAACATTGCAATTTTAATTTCTCATTGTATATCATTTTAAGCTCATAAATATGTGGCAAATTAAATTAAAGTAACATAGGAAAAGGTAATCAAATGAATTGCTTAATGATTCAAACATAACTAATTCATAAAATTCACTCAATTACTTCTCTTTAAACACATCAAATCACCAACATGGGATGGGGTAAAAAATAGCAAATGAATATCTTCTCTTTGAGTTTTTTAATTTAAGTCCAAAAATTAAACTTAATAAGAAGCTTTGGTTTTCCTTAAATGATTTTATTTAAGGTGATTATCCTTATGAATTAATGTATTTGAATGAATTATGTTGAATTATTCATTTTTTCCATTTTCAATCATCATAAATGTTGTATGTCATTTGATACCATGCATTCATGATTTCAAAAATCAAATAATCAAATGAAATTTATTTATGTGTAAGTTCAATGTGTTGGCTTAATCCTATTATATATGTGGTTATTATCACTAATAAATTTCAAAATTATTTTCAAAACAATAAAATTAACAATGAAAAGTTAGAGTGATATTAGTTATGGATGTTTCTATATGATTGGCATGTGTTTATAGTTTAAGCATGTCAAAGTATTGTTTTGTCTTTATGATTCATGTATGGGTTTACATATGTTTGAATGATAATAAGTATATAGTCTAGACATCTCAAGAATACGAGGCTTTAAGTAGCCCCACGGAGGTCATTGATTATCTCACTTCCCTAGTTAACAAAGGCACATACTTATTTGATTTCATGCTTATGTGTACTTATACTAGAATTTGGATAGAACTTTACTTTACATGTGTAAATGAGTCACTAAAATAAAATCTTTTGCATGATCTTAATTCTCATTATTGTGTATACATTCATATGTATTTAGGATAACAAATATATAGTCTGGATATCCTGGAAAATATGAGGCTTTAAGTAGCCCCACAGAGGTCATTGATTATCTCACTTCCTTGGTTAAATAATGACATGTACTTGCTTACATCTTTAATACATGTGTGTGTGTGTATTTAACTAAAGAATGAGGGTCCCTCTTTTATACCCAAATATATGCACTCATAATCATATAAGGATGACAAAAATATATTGCATGTATAGGTATATTAAGTCCTAAATCATATGCATATTATGGGTGATGAAAAGGAATGGTGTAACATGTGCTATGTGATCATAACTCAACTACATTAGTCTTAAGCATCCTTAAATATTTGAATAAGATTTTTTAAGGTTAACCCAAATTCAAGATCAATAAAATATTTAATAAATCATTCACTAAAAGAAACCAAATCATAACAATATGCCTTTAGAAAATAACTTAAGGTGGTAGTGAGAGAGTTAAGCCTCTTTTGTCACTTTACAATACTTAGTTGCTAAGAAAATACCAAATGTAACAAAAGAAAAAATACAAATTAAAATCCACCAATCCTCTAAATAACTTAAAATGAAACCATCCTAAATGTATAACTTAAACAATTTCGAAATCAAGATAATCATAATTCTAAGGTCTAGCTAAGACATACCACATTAAGCTTAAGCACACACATTAGAATGCAAAGTCACCACTTCTATATTTAGGTTAGTATGGTGTATGTAATGATGTTGTATTTTATTTTGTGATGTAATATTTTAGACTGGATGTTAGGATTGTGGTTCATAGACTAGATGTTAAGGCATTGTTAGCCTAATGTTGTCTTCTACAGGGGATTATGTTAATGGGGCGGCCAAAATAAAAATAAATACTTCTACTCACATGTTGTTTATGACCCTAAGCCTAATCCATGATTAAGATAGGTGGGCTTGGTTTCCCATGTGTAGGGTGCTAAGTCCAAATTATGAAATATAACTACTTGGGAACGTATGTATGTTTAGTTAATGTCTATTTTGTGTATAGTTAGATTTTACTTTTCCATTAATATATAATTTTGTAATAGAAATTAGGATTAGAGCTATGGGGTTTAGAATGATCAGTGGCTAGAAGGCAATCTTGGGAGGCCCTAAGAAGCCTTAAAGCATAAGCAAATCAAATTAAAGAAAGAAGAAGGAAAAGCAAGGAATGATGACCCCCATAGCATCTAATTTAATTTTAATTATAATATTCTTTTATAATCTGGGTTGTATAAGGGTAGAGGTCACTACCCAATTTTCTCTTTTCTGGGGAGTACGGTGGTACCCGGCCGCACCGATATTTTATTCTTTTATGATAGTCTATAGATGATTATTGTTGTGTATAGATTGTGTAATAGAAATTGCATCTTCTTCATAGTTTATTAAACTTGATGTTTGATTATGTGGCCTGGATGCTATAGGCTCTTAGGAAAAAATTAATTGTTCTACCCAATTAATAATTCATATCTAAATTTTAAAACAACTATCAACCTCATCTAAAGCTTAGGATATAATCAAGATAATTAAAAGATTTAGTAACCCCTTAGCTGAATGTTGAATGTCTAATATCTTGCATATAATCTTCTTTCACTCTTAAAATAATAAGGGTCTCCATTCTTGGACTTTAGGGAATGCTTGGGTTATGAGAGCACCCCCTCATGATGGAGATCCCCCTTTCTCTTTTTGATTTTCCCAATAACATAATTTGGTCACATTTAGGCATAAATGTCCCAAAGCCTATGTCCAAAATATCGTGTCAAAATGATATAAAAATTTGTAAATTTTTACATTTAGACTAAGTCATATACTTATGCTAATCATGATCTAGTCTCTTAGGGAGTTGGTTTAGGACTCTACTCCCTTTCCAATTAAATAAACATCGTAACTATCTTAAAATTACATAAGACCAGCATACATAGTTTTGAATCATATGAGGTGTTAGCTAGTGGCCTCTCCAGGCTGTTGTAAGTCCAAAAGAGTCGGACGAGTTTATCCTCTCTTATGGAGGTGAACTCTTATGTCCCCTTTTCGCTTAAATTTAGGCCATGCTCTTAGCTTGTGCTAAAGCTTCCTATATTTAGGATCCGAGGCTACTTGTTTCTTTTGGGCTATAAGTGTAGTCCTCTCCATTTAAACATTTCTATAATCTTGTGTTGATGGACTACAAGCTCTAGCATTCTAATAAAATTTTAACTCAAATTAAAATAAATCTTCTCTTTCAAACATATATAGCCTCACAATAGGGTAGATTGGAGTGCTCACTAGACTTCTTAGTATCATGAGTGCTCCTTACTTATCTTCCTTTTAGATTCCAAAAATAAATCTTTCAAAATCAAACATTCCCACCTAATTTTTCTAAAAATAATCAATTCATTGATAGCCTAACCTTAAAATCTTTAAAGATAATTGATTGAGTAATTTAATCAAGAGTATTCTAAAAAATTCTCATTTTCTAGGATGTAATTAACTATGGAAGCTTGCTTCCATATGGAACTAAATAACCTGACATAAAATAAACTCTGCTTTATCTTTCCATGTAAAGTAGGGGAAAAATATCTGGTAAATATGAAGGCTCGTCTGCTTTAGGAGTCATTATTAGGTGATTAGACCTATTATAAGGTAATATTTATATCTTTTGAGATAGTACATTACACCTTAATGTCATAACCGATCACTTTAATAAGTACCCCCTCAGATCTGTGTGGTGTCCACCCTGCATCTGAAATAAAACACCATAGATTTTTCTGGCGACTATACTAGGGATTGTTCCTCTCTCCATCTTTAGTTCAATCATTATATCCAAGTATCGATAGTGGACTTATATTTTATATAATCCCAAGGCTATCATTCTTTCCATTGGACACCTTGATTATTTCATTCTTAAGCAAGGGTGGCCAACATCCTTTAGGTTTTAGGACCTCACTCCAAATAGGTCTTAAAACCCCTATTGGATCTCCAATAGGTAAAAAAAATTCAACTAAATAAATTATCTAAAATATAAACCAAAAAAAATCAAGAACCTCTTACCACTAGCTTGGTGAAGCAAGCTTCATTCAACACTTTATAAAAATACCAATGAAGTCCAAATCAAAAGCAAGAAGAATCTTCTCCAAAATTCCAAACTTCTCCAACAAATAAAATGAGCCCCATTTAGCATAATCAAATTTTTTAAATGAGGGTTCCCAATCAAAATCAAAATCAATCAAACAACAATTAAAGGCAAAAATCTCTTCTCCAAAGTTTTTGAAATCTCCCCAACAAAAAAATGAACCCCATTTAGCATAATCAAATTTGTTAAATGAGGGTTCCAATTCACAATCTAAAATCAAACAACAACAATCAAGAATAAAAGTCTGATTCTCAACTTCTCCAACATACCAGCAAACTCCATTTAACATAATCAAATTTTTTAAATGAGGGTTTCAATTCAAATTCAAATCAAAAGTCAGCAACAAAGCAGAAGTCTAACTCCTATTCTCTTTAAACAGTGAGCAGAAATTCCAACCCCTCTTTCTTCTTCCTTCAGTCTGTTTTCATCATGTCTTCTAGCAAGCTGATCTTTCCATTCTTGTCTACTTTGGATTTGGCCCTTGATCAGGTCATACTCACTACTGCTCCCATCCTCAAGTTAAGCCTTGGCTTCAAGCATTTCAAGGTCACTTGTGAGAGACCTGCCCTCACCATAGAGAGGAGGGGGCTGCCAAGAACCACTTCTGCAGTTTGATCTTCACTCAGATTCTGAGTTTCCCCCTTTAAGGAGGAAGGCAATAGAGGTTTCCCTGTAAGTTTTGCTAGTTCTAGCAGTAGTGCCCACCGCAGTTTCAACACGGGCTAGTAACATCTCTATAGTTGTTCCTACCCTAAAGGGGAAGGCTATCTTAGCTTTTAAGATAGTCTACCTGACTTTTGAGGTCAGTTCTAATTCTCATTTTACTCCACTCACTAAGACCCAGTGTCGTAATAAGAATAGAAAAATAAAAATACATTACAAGCGTGTGGCGAAGGAGGTAGAGGAAGCCTCCCATGTGGCTAGGGAGGGTTCCCTTTGTGAGACCTCTCCTCTTCTGGGTGGTAGCAGGTTTCACACCCTCTCAATTTCAGAGGGAGAGGAGGACTATAGGAAGATTGTTGCATTACCCCCACCATCTGCAGAGTATAAGGCACCAACTAGGGATGGGAGGAGGACCTATGCTGGTCTATGGTCTGTACTTAGGAGATTTGGGAGAGCCCATGGATGCTCGGAGTCAGGCATAGTGCATGATTTGAGAAGGTTGATCCCTAGAAGTGTTAGGGATCAAAATCATAGAGAAAGGGCCACTAAGGCCAAAATTGCTGCCCAAGCGAGCAATAGAGAGAAGGAGGTTCGCTAGGTAGTCGGCAGCCTCCGCTTTGACTGATTATTCTGATCGATAGACTGATAGAGTCGATCATTCTGATAGGATTATTCTCACTAGTTACAGTAGTCATAGGAGGAGATCTCCAACAGAGAGGTAGTCAATGTCATATTCATTACACCTCTCTACTCACCGATCACCTTCATCAGTTCTGGTTCCACCATCTATAGTCCCCACCAAATTCCATAAGCCTGCATCTAGAGAGAGAGCTTCACCCTTGGTGATCCGGTTATGGCCCAAGGACCCTACTTGATCTACTCCATCCATTGAGGTGAGGTCAAGCTCCCCCGCTTGACCTTCCATCCCAACAGTGGTGAAGATGGAGTAGCATCCCAAGAGTGTCGTGGTCACTCCACCACCATAGCTGGAGGAAAAGGAAGGAAGGGATACCGAGGTAACCTTTATGGTTATTGAGTCAGTCATTGAGAGTACTCTGCCTGTTCAGAGTATTTAGTGCATAGCTTCTACAGAGCTAATTCTAGTGGGCAGTCACTATTCAGCTTATGTTCTAGTAGCACCGGATCAGGTGGATGATCGATCCTTAGATGACATTTTGAAAGACTATCATGCCACGGTGAGGCAGGTAGCCGAGGATGATCAGTCTAACCAAGAGGAGGGCAGGGTAGACTTTGATACTAATGAGGATGACATGTTAGATGACCTAGCAAAAGTCCACATGGTAGAGACCTGAGGATCCTTGCAGAGGGAGCAACCTAGCCAGGAAAGCATTGTAGTTGAGGAGGTGAGGCATCAAACTCAACTCAATGCCTCATCTAACAAATTAAGTAAGGATGATCAGATTGATAGAATGGAGAGAAGGGTTGAGGAGTTTATGGCAGTGGTCCTAGCCTTACAGAACTAAGCCCCAGTTTCATAACCTTCCCCCATGGAGGTTGATCGGCCTGAACTAGTACACACTCTAGATCATCCCAAGTGCACTCACATGGATGAGGATGCAGGCAATTTATATTGGTAGTTCACTGATAGCACCTCCATGTAATAAAAAGACATCGAATAAATGGTAGAGTAGTAGGTGAAGGAAGCATTAGCGCAAGCTCAGGGGAGCTCATCTGTTCCAAAGGGTAGACCTTACCCAGAGGAATTTTATGTACTTCAATACCCCAAAGATTTTGTGCCACCATCCTTCAAGATCTTTGATGGTAGTGGAACCCAAGGCAGCACTTAGCACACTTTTGAGCCAGTTGTTGCAACACCGGTGGCAGTGACGCATTACTATTCTAGTAATTTTTCAGTAACCTTTCAGGGGTAGCATTTGATTGGTATGCCAAACTATCCAACAGTTCAATGAAGTCCTTTATATAGTTAGAGCATCTCTTCATCAAGAGATTTGTAAGAGCTTAGCAAAGGGTAACTATAGGTGACCTCGTTATAGATAAGCAAAAGCCTAATGAGTACCTTATTGATTATATTCTCAGATGGCACAACCTGAGTATGAAATGTGAACCACAGCTGCAAGAGCTACTTGCCATTGAGATTCTACTCAAGAATATCCATGGTTTGATCACCTTCATGCTTAAGGGCTTCACTATTATGACATTTGAGCAGTTAATCACCAAGGCGGCTAACCTATAAGAGGAAGACAAATAGTTACCCTTCTCAGACCAGTTATCCAAGCCCAAGCCTCAAAATGTTTTTGAGAAGAATCTAGGGATTGTAGTGGCAGTTGATAAGGAGAAGTAGCCAATGAGAGTATAGTTTGGGATACCTCGCATCCAGTAGCCTCCGTTACCACCTTCTCTTCCACTACCTCAACTGCCATAATGGCCACCACCACCATAGCAGCCTACATAGCATCGGTATCAATATCCACTACCATGTAGCTAATTTCCACCTACTCTTGCCGACAAACTCAACAAACCATACTCATTTAAGAGGGAGGTATTCAAGAAAACCTTTAAGAACCTTCTTCAGAAACTTGATATTTAGCTACCCGAGCCTAAAAAGCTAAAGGAAGTGGGTAGGAGTGATGATTTTAACTACTGCCTCTACTACCACATGTTAGGCCATGTCTTAGAGGATTATTTCACTTTTAATGATTGGCTTGAGCACAGCTACAAATTAGGAGCCATAGTTATCCCTAAGGAATACTTAGCAGAACTATCTTCTAGTTCTATCAAAGTAATCATTAGGGATATATCTAATCCTCTTAAGACAAAAGAAAGTTTGGATATTTCTTTATCCCATACCTCTAAAAATAATAATTTCTAAAATCAAGAAACTTTCTCTATAGGTTTCTAACTCAGCTCAAACCTCCAACATCAAGAAAGGTTTTCCAGTTATGAAGGACAACTCAGGGAGGGTGGAAGCGGCCGAATATACGCTTGCTCGATAGATCTATAGCAGCCACCACCGAGTCCAAAGACTCCTTCTACCATTACCGCTACTACCTCTACTAGCTCCTCCACCTCTAGTAGGAGCATTGTATCAGCAGATGAGGGCACCAAACCTCTCATCCAGGAGATTTGTTCTAGCATCCAGGAGTACACTTGATATCTACATGGACGTAGAATCTAGTTTAGAGGATGAGTCTTATGTAGTTAGCACATCAGCCAGCTCTTTTCGATAGCAGATCCCATTGGAGGTGACACTTGAGCCAGACAGTGATGAAGACTAGCTCCCTAAGCAAAAAATGAGTGTATACAAGTCTTCCTTATGTAAAATTAGCAGGCAACACATGGGAACCTTAGCTCTAATCCCACTTTCCTCACAAAAAATTGAAGGCTTAGTAGTTAAGAATTCCCTAAAGCATGTACAATCACAAAGATTCAAAGGTTTTATCTAAGAGCAGCATCTTTAAGTCAAGAAATTGATGTAGAACTTGAAGATGATTTATATAAAGAATTGATAGAATTACCTTTTGATTGGTACTCTCCTTGTGTTCATAATTTAGTAAAGAAAGGTTTAATTCCACATACATGGTCTAAGCACAGGTCAAAGTACGTTGAAAGACTATGGAACAACAAGTGCAAGAACTCTCAATCAAGACCTAGACTAGGCTTTAACATAGTAGGTCCGGTAGACGATGATGATTACTGCTTGGTCATCGTCAATCATTTGAAATTTAATAGATTCTTCTCAAATCATATTAACTCATATGAGGAAGTGTGTTTAGAAACTTCAGATGACCTAGATGATTTCCAAGTCAAAGATACACCACCAGAATTTGAAGAATAAATCAAATAAACAACTAATGAACTCAAAGAAATCAACTTGGGGACTGAAGACAATCCAAGCCTGACATACATCAGTTACTTGTGGTTTGAAACTGAAACTAATGACTTAGTTAGGCTACTCACTGAGTTTAAGGACTACTTTTCATGGAATTATGAAGAAATGCCTAGATTAGCTCTTGATGTAGCGGTCTATAAGCTGGCGATATAACCCGACACTAACCCTGTTAAGCAAGCTCATATATGCATGTGATTACACATTAAACAACATGTCATTTCTAAAGTCAAGAAATTGATTGATGCTGGTTTCATTTTAGAGAAAATAATTCTCACCTGGTTGGCTAGTATCGCCCCAGTTATAAAGAAGAATGGCCAAATTTGCATATGTGTCTATTTTAGGGATCTTAATAAGGCATATTCAAAAGATGAATTTCCACTACCAATACCAGAACTTATGGTGGATATTGCCTCATCTCATGCGGTCTTCTCTTTCATGGATGGTTCATCTAGATATAACCAAATAAAGATGGCACCTAAAGATGAAAGGAACTCTACTTTTAGAACCCGGTCAAAATCTATTACTACAAGGCCATGCCTTTCGGTCTTAAAAATCCTAGTGCCACATACCAGCGAGCCATGACTTGAATCTTCGATGAACTCATTCATCACCAAGTCGAATGATATGTCGATGATCTCATGGGCAAAAGCAAATAAAAGGAAGACCATCTCTTTAACTTGAGAGCAATTTTCAAGCGACTAAGGCAATACAACCTCAAAATGAACCCTCTGAAGTGTGCATTCAGAGTAACTTTAGAGAAGTTTCTTGGGTTTATTTTTCGACACCAAAATTGAAATCGATCCGGAGAAAATTAAATCGATATTGCAAATGCCACCCTCTAAAAGTCTAACTCAACTTAGATCATTCCAAGATAGGTTGGTGTGTCTAAGACTCTTTATATCCAACCTATCAGGCAGATGCCGACCATTTTTAGTACTTGTCAAGAAGGACACCAAGTTCAAGTGGGATTACAAGTGTCAGCATGCCTTTGACAGCATCAAATAGTACCTCATGATGCCACCAATTTTAGTTTCTCCTATCCCAGGCAAACCTTGAATCTCTATATTGCTGCATTAGATGACTCCCTTGGTTATTTATTGGCCCAAGCCAATGATGAAGGGAAAGAAAATGCACTCTACTATCTCTAGTCACCTAATACCAGCTGAAGCAAATTATCCACCCATTAAGAAGCATTGCCTAACTTTAATCTTTGCATCTCAAAAGCTATAGCACTATATGCTTTCTCATAAATTAAACTTTATTTATATAATCAATCCACTACAATATCTCATGGCATGACTGATGCTATCCGGACGGTTTGCACAATGGTCCATTTGATATCACATTTGTACCCCTCCATGCGGTGTAAGGACAAGCACTTGCAGACTTCTTAGTAACACACCCCCTTTCTGTCGATTCTCAGCTTAGTGATGACCTCCTCGATGAACAAATCATGAACTTGGGGGATTCAAGCATTCATCGTTGGGAGATGTATTTTGATGGTGGGCATCCTCTCAAAGAAGAGAAGAATCACAATCTACTCTTCCAGGAAAGGCAGAAGTAGGAATAGTTCTCCTAACTCTAGACTGTGATATGATGAGATTCTCATATCATCTATCTTATCCTTGCACTAATAATAAAGCCAAATATGAGGCTTTGATCATTGGTCTGGAGTTAGCCATTTCGCTAAGCATCCAGAACATCAACATCTTTAGGGAATCTTAGCTAGTTGTCAACCAGATCGTTGAGTCCTACAAAGTCTTGAAGACAAAACTCTATCATTATCACAAGTATACCATAGATTTGTTAGCTCAAATTCTATAGATCATAATCTACAAGATCCCTAGAGGAGAAAATGTCATAGTTGATGCATTAGCCAAGCTTGTTAAATAATTGGCATGTCTAGAAGATGAGTCCATATCGATAAAGGTCCATAATAGGCAAGTCCTACCTCTTATTGATGTTGAACCCATCGATAAATACTCTCTTGAAAGGGGGGTTGTCGTTGCCAAAAAGGATGAAGAATTGGGTTGGAGGTAACCTTTCATTGATTACCTAAGCAAAGTCAAACTACCTCAAGCGAAGTCTCAAGCACATCAAGTCATGCAAAGGGCACTCTCCTATGCACTCGTGGATGGTGCCTTATACCAACGATCCTTTGATCATATATGGTTATGTTGTTTAGACAAATAAGAAGCCCATAAGATCATGATAGAGGTACATTCATGATTATCATAGCTTATCAATCTAGTCCCAAGATGAAAGGCAAAATCAAGAGACTTGGATATTATTGGACAACAATGATCATAGATTGCATGGATGTGGTAAGGTGTTGTCACAAGTGCCAAGTACATGGAGTGTTCCTACATCAACCAGCTAACATTCTACATCCAACCATGGTCTTATGGCCATTCAAGTGTTCGGGCACTGATATAGTGGGTCTGATTGATTCTTGTTTGTCTAAGGGTCACAGGTTCATCCTTGCAGCTATGAACTACTTTTCTAATTGGGTGGAGGCGATTCCGCTCGAGGAGGTCAAGGCTCAACATGTGCTCAACTTCAGGAACCATATCATTTATAGATTTGGGGTACCTCATTGAATCATATCCAATAATGTACTACTTTCAAAAGCACCAAAATCAACAACTTCACCTAGAGACACGATATAGATTAGAGATACTCTACCATCTATTACCCACGGCTGAACGGTTTAGCATAAGCCTTCAATGAAACTCTCATTCAAATACTTAAGAAGATGCTCGACGACAACAAGCAGTAGTGGCATGAGCAGTTTGTTAAAGCTTTGTGGGTTTATCGTACTACATATATAACTCCAACATAATCTACCCCATTTTCATTAATGTATGGATCTGAAGCTGTTCTACTATTAGAAGTTCAACTTGCATCACTAAGGATAGTTGTGGGTAGCAAAATTACAACTGACCAGAATGCCAAGTTACAGCTAGAAAAAGTCAAAGGTTTGGAAGAAAGATGCTTACAAGCATGTCAAAACCTCAAGTTATACATAGCAAAGATGGTACAAGCACATAACAAGTTGGTTTGACCTAAAGCATTTCAAGTAGCAGAGCTTGTTTTAATTCTAAGAAAATCAATTGTTGCCCGTCGTAAGATGGGAGGCAAGTTTGAACCCACTTGGGAAGGCCCTTTTGCCATAGAAAAGGCCTACCACGGTAGATCTTACCAACTCATCAACCACAAAGGAGAACGACCGATGCTTCCTATCAATGTGCTTTATCTAAAGAAATATTATGCATAAATAATGTTCAAAATAAATTTTCATCCATAAAATTCCTCTTTTGATCAAACATCTCTTCAACTTGAATGTTTCCAGGTTAACTGAATTTTCATAGTGTGTTTAGGCTAGGTGTAAGAGAACCCGCGCGACATCTTATCCTTCATTAGCACATCACAAATAAAAAATTACACACAAACACAAACAAATCAAACACAAATCCATTTGCTTCAGGCTACCTTGAGTTGAGATAAGTTCCCAGCCCCTCGCTCTAGGTTGGGCTTGATCCACTACCTAGTTAGTGTATCTCCCTAGTAGTCTTTCTGCTTAAAAGGATGTGAGATCCTATGTTTTCTTCCTGGCTTAACCACTACAAACTAATGAGCACCTTGTAAGTGTGGTATGCCTTATTGCATGACCAATGAGCTACCCTAATGTAAACTTTGTTTAAGAAGATGTGAGTCTCCCGAACTAGTCTTCTCTTCCTCTTGAATATTTCAAGCTTGGGTTCAGTCCTTCTTTATGACTCCCCACATAGTAGTCGCCTTAGGTTGGATAGTAGCAGTCTTGCAGACAACAAACTATCCCGGTGATCAGTTCCGCTTAAAAAGATGTGAATCTTCGATGCTTTCTTCCTAGATTGATCCTCACAAATTGACAAGCACCTTAGGATGGTTGGTGTTTGCCTTGCTGATGGAAACCCATCTGATGGATAACACCGGTCAAGTATATGTGAGTCCCCACACTTTCTCTCTGAGTTGGCCACTGTATACCTACAAGCTTTATTTTTCAAGGATTAGGATAAGACCCCCAGAAGTACCTTCCCTGTGGACATTTTATTTAGATTACGTTTTCATGACCCCATCTGGACATGACCTAGGTTACTCTTGGAATGGATAGTTCTCATTTCCTAGTAGCCACCCCTGTGGTTAGAAGTTATGTATTATGGAGGTACAGACTATCCCTTGAGCTAGTAAATCTTAGTGTGGCTCCATACAAACCAACAGGGTCCACGCTAAACAAATAAATAAAAAATGAAGTGAAATCTCTTGTGGATTAGGATAACACTCCTAGAGGCACCTTTTCCCAAGTAGGCATCATATCTATTGGGCAGTGTCAGCAAAACTCCTTATAAGAATCGCCATGACTACTCTTTAGTCGAGGTAAGACCCCTAGAGACACTCACTCAGTAGTCACTTTAGGTCGATCTTGACTTGTTGTGCCATCAACAGGTCACCCTAGTGGTTATTTCTGCCTTGGAAGATGTGAGTCCTTGAGCTTTCTTCCTAGCACAATCATTGTAAACTGATGGGCAGCCCCTAAGTTAGATAGTCTCTACTCTTCGACTGGTAGACTACTCCTTTGGACTAATGAATATAAGATAGGTCCAAGCTTACATATCCCCTTCTTAGTGTAGTCCATCGTAAACTGTTAGTCCAAATTAAATCAATCAACCAAAATCACAAATTAAACAAAATCAAATTCAAACTTATATTCCCCTTAGAGTTTAATACGAACCAAAATGAAACCCAAATTCAAACTAAATCAAAACTAATCAATTGAACCAATCCAAATCAAATTAAATCAACAAACCAAACCAAACAAACTCAATTAAACCTATATCCCCAACAAATCTCTCTCCAATAAATCAATTCTAATTAACTCAAACAAATCCAAACACAACCTCAATCCCTAGTTGGTTCAATGCAAATTCAATCTAACTTACATCCCTAGCGGATCCCAATCAACTCAAATCAAACAAACCTAATCAAATTTCAATCCCCAGCAGATTTCCCCCTTTTATGCCCTTGGCATAAATCATTCTTTATAATCCCCAGTGGATTTTCTCTTCATGTCATTGATACAAAATCAATTCTCAACCAATCAAACTAAATCTACCCATCTCTTTCATGCCATCGGCATGATAACAGACTACATCGAGATTGGATTCATGGTTTTGTCTATCCTTTCATTTTGTTATGGATGGCCCCACTTAGTGCTTATATTTTTTTCTGGATGTTGTTGATCCCCTCAATCAATGCCAATACATGTGGTGTGTCTTGTCAGTCATACCACACCTATTGGGGGTCCTTTCGTTGATCTCACTTTTATAGTGAGGATTCATCCTCCTATCTTAGACTTAGGAGTCATCTTAGACACTAAAATCTCCCTAGTCATAGGACACTTCTAATGATTAGGTGAACACTAAACCTCAACCTAGAGACTTAAGAAGATGTACCATAAGCTTAGGCTTTGTCTTAGGAAAAGTAGGGAACCTATCTATCATATAGCCTTACCCATGATCTATGCCTATCCACTCATCCAAATCCAACCTCAAACTAATTCAATCAAACCCAATTGAATTTCATTTCACATCCAAGCTCTAAGCCAAAATGATTTAAACCTAAACTCATCTCAAATCCTATGATCCAATCTAATGGATTCAACCCAAAACTCCTTCAATTAAACCAAACCCAATTGATTTTCACAAAAGCACTTCAACCATTCAAATCTCTATTTCAAATCCTTTCAAAGCCTACAATCAAATCAATTTGACCAAACCAATCAACCTAACCTAGATCATTTGACTTAAAGGGTCCACATAAGCCAAAATACAATTAAATTCAAATCAATTGCAATCAAAGTCATCAATCAATTCTAAATCAATTGCCAAACTCAATTCAACCCAATTCAACGTAACCCAATTCAAATTGACCCCTTTCATTCACTTGACCCAAAGAGACCTAAAGGTCTCATTTGATCCAAACTCCAATCCAACCCAAATTGGATTGAACCAATCTATTCAATACCTTCTACGATGATTATTGATCACGCTTGATTGTCCAATTATAATCAATTAAGTCAAACCAAGCTAATTTGATCACCTGACCCAAGTTGACCCAATTAGCCCATATGAACTAAATTGAACCAAATGTCATTATAAATCCAATTGATTGAAACCATTGCCTCTAATTAATCATAAATTGAGTATTGAATATGATTTGACCACCAATTGAACCTAACCAAGCCCATTTGGCCCCTTTGACCCAAGTTGACCCAACTTGACCTAAAGGGCCAAATTGGACCAAACTTCAATCTAATCCAAATTGATTGAAAATAATGGCTCAAATCTATGAATTGATTATTGAACATGATCAAACCATTGATTGAACCCAATTTGACCAAGGCAACCCATTTGACCTATTTAGCCCAAATTGATCTAAAGGGTCAAATTGATCTAAATCATTCCCAAATTCAAGTTAACTGAAACCAACACCTACAACCATTCTCAAGTCATTATTTGAATCTAAACCAACTCCTAACCTAAGCCAATTTGGTCAATTTGACCAAATTGGTCAACTTAGCTCATTTGTCCCATATGAACTCATATGAGCCAAATTCAAATCCACTTCAAATCAAATTAAATCAAAACATCTCAAATTATCATTTGAACATGACTCAACCCTTAGTTTGACCCAATTTGACCAATTGATCAACCTAACCAACTTGACCCAATTTAACCTACATGGGTCAAATTGAGCCAAACCCAACCAAACCAACTCCAAACCCAATCAAACTCGGTGTGACCCATCCTTGGGTCACCATGGGTCAACCAAATCAAACCCAACCCACTTTGGACTCAAATTAGGCTAATACCTATTGGTTAAACCCCTCAAAATGGGACAAAATCCCCATTTTAATGGTCTCACCTACTTCTTTGCCCTTGACAGCCACCCAAACCTTATTTTGGACCTCTGACCCATTGGCTAACCTGACCCAAAGCTGGTTGGGTCAGCCATGGATCAAAGAAGGTGAGCTAACCCAAGTCATCCCATTGGTTCTAGGGATGAAGGATCATCTACCATCCATTCCGCATGATTGGAATGGACAGACGTGATTAATCATATTAAATTTATTCAATTTAATCCATTAGGAACTGTGAGAATAATCCCCATTGTCCGATCCAAGATTGGATGGTGGGAACAAAAGTGCATCCACCGTCACTGACTCAGCATGATGTGTCAGATCATTTAAGTGGCCAATCCCATGGCGCTATATAAAAAGCACTACCACGTCAGCTCCTGCATGGCACTGACGGGATTAGGAATTAATTTGGCTTAAAAATGTCATTTAATCATCCTAAAGTTTAAATTCTAAATAATAATAATTAATTAATTAAGTTTCATTACTCACTGATAATAGTGAAATGATGATGAAGAGTGATTATAGCCTCTTTCCTAATTACTTTCCCAAGTTTATTTCATAAAGAGGATTAATTAATGCATGGATTGATTAAGGAATTAATTAAGTAATTAATAATGAAAATTAATCAAATTAAAATGATAATTACTTTAGATAAGTAACATTCAATTCATGAGTTCCTCTTTATGTGTTTAATAACATAAGGACCCCTTAAAGAAATTATGATTAATCATAATTTGTAAAAATCATAAGCATGAGGTTGCAGTCCTTTAAGGGCATTTCCATTTGCATATCATTTCAGGCTCATAAATAAGTGGTTAATTAAATTAAAGAAACATTAGAAAGGGTAATCAAATGAATTGCTTAATGATTCAAACTTAACTAATTCATAAAATCCACTCAATTAGTTCTCTTTAAACACATCAAATCACTAACATGGGATGAGATAAAAAATATCAAATGAATCTCTCCTCTTTGAGTTTGTTAATTCAAGTCCAAAAATCAAACTTAATAAGAAGCTTTAGTTTTCCTTAAATGATTTTATTTAATGTGATTGTCCTTAAGAATTAATATAGTTTAATGAATTATGTGGAAGTGTTCATTTATTCCTTTTCAATCATCATAAATGATGTATGTCATTTGATACCATGCATTCATGATTTCAAAAATCAAATAATCAAATAAAATTTATTTTTGTGTAAGTTGCATGTGTTAGCTTAATCTTATTATATGTATGGTTATTATCACTAATAAATTTCAAAATTATTTTTAAAACTATAAAATTAATAATGAAAAGTTAGAGTGATATTAGTTATGGATATTTCTATATTATTGGCAAGTGTTTATAGTTTAAGCATGTTAAAGTATTATTTTGTATTTATGATTCATGTATGGGTTTACATATGTTTGAATGATAATAAGTATATAATCTGGACATCCCAAAAATATGAGATTTTAAGTAGCCCCTTGATGGTCATTGATTATCTCACTTTCTTGGTTAACAAAGGCACGTACTTATTTGATTACATGCTTATGTGTACTTGTACTAGAATTTGGATAGAACTTTACTTTATATGTGTAAATAATTCACTAAAATAAAATCTTTTGCATGATCTTCATTCTCATGGTTGTGTATACATTCATATGTATTTAAGATAGCAAGTATATAGTTTAAACATTATGAGAATACGAGGCATTAAGTGGCTCCACAGAGGTCATTAATTATCTCACTTCCTAGTTAAACAATGCCACGTACTTGCTTACATCTTTAATACATGTATGTGTGTATTTAACTAAAGAATGAGGGTCCCTATTTTATACCAAAATATATGCACTCATAATCATATAAGTGTGACAAAAATATATTGCATGTATAGTAATATTAAGTCCTAAATCATATGCATGTTATGGGTGATGAAAATGAACAGTGCAACATGTGCTATTGATGGTAACTCAACTACATTAGTCTTAAGAAGCTTTTCTTGTTTGAATAAGATTCTTTAAGGTTAACCCAAATTCAAGATCAATAAAATATTTAATAAATCATTCACTAAAAGAGACCAAATCAAAATAATAGGCCTTTAGAAAATAACTTTAAGGTAGGGATGGAGAGAGTTAAGCCTCTTTCTTCTTTTATAATGCTTAGTTGCTAAGTAAATACCAAATGTAACAAAATAAAAAATACAAATTAAAATCCACCAATCCTCTAAATAACTTGAAATGAAACCATCCTAAATGTATAAGTTAAATAATTCCAAAATCTAGATAATCATAATTCTAAACCCTAACTAAGACATACCACATTAAGCTTAAGCACACATATTAGAATGCTAAGTCACTACTTCTAGCTTTAGGATAGGATGGTGTATGTAATGATGTCATGTTTTATTTTATGATGTAATATTTTAGACTGGATGTTAGGATTATGGTTCGTAGACTAAATGTTTGGCTGTTGTTAGCCTAATGTTGTCTTCTATAGGGGATTATGTTAATGGGACTGCCAAAATAAATATAAATATTTCTACTCGCAAGTTGTTTATGCCCCTAAGCATACTCCATGATTAGGATGGTGGGCTTGGTTACCCATGTGCAGTATGTTAAGTCCAAATTATGAAATATAACTGCTTGGGAATGTATGTATGTTTAGCTTAACGTCTGTTTTGTAGGTGTAGTTAGATTTTACTTTTCCATAGATATGTAATTTTGTAATAGGAATTAGGATTAGTGTTATGGGGTTTAGGATGTGTAGTGGCTAGAAGACATAGTCTTGGGAGACCCTGTGAAGCCTTGTAGCCTAAGAAAATCAAATTAAAGAAAGAAGAAGTAAAAGTAAGGAATGATGACCCTGATAGCATCTAATTTAATTGCAATTATAATATTCTTTTGTAATCCATGTTGTATAATGGTAGAGCTCAGCTACCCAATTTTTTCTTTTTCATTGTGTACAATGGTACCCGGCCGCACCGGCCTTTTATTATCTTACGATAGTTTATACATGATTATTATTGTGTTTAGATTGTGTTATAAAAATTGCATCTTCTTCATAGTTTCTTAAACTTGATGTTCGATTATGTGGCCTAGATGTGGTAGGATCTTAGGGAAAAATTAATTTTTCTACCCAATTAATAATTCATAATGAAATTTTAAAACAACTATCAACCTCATCTAAAGTTTAGAATATAATCAAGATAATTAAAAGATTTAGCAACCTCTTAGCTAAATATTGAATGTCTAACATCATGCATGCCATCTTGTTTTACTATTGAAATAATGAGGGTCTCCATTCTTGCACTTTAGGAAATGCATGACTTATGAGAGCACCCCCTCATGATGGAGATCCCCCTCTCTCTTTTTTTAATTTGGCCAATAACTTAATTTCATCATGTATTTAGGCATAATTGTCCCAAAGCCTGTGTCCAAAATATCGTGTCAAAATGATATAAAAAATTGAAAAAATTTGCATTTAGACTAAGTCATATACTCATTCTAGTCATGATCTAGTCTCTTAGGGAGTGGATTTAGGACTCTAGTCTCTTTCCAATTAAATAAACACCCTAAGTATCTTGAAATTATATAAGATCGGTCTACATAGTTTTGAATCATAGGAGGTGTTAGTTGGCGGCCACTCCAAGCAATTGTAAGTTCAAAAGAGTCAAACAAGTATATTCTCTCTTGTGGAGGTGAACTCTTATGTCCCCTTTCCTCTTAGATTTAGGTCGTGCTCTTAGCTTGTGCTAAAGCTTTCTATATTTAGAATCTCATGCTACTTATTTCATTTGGGCTATGAGTATTAGTCCTCTCCTCTTATATATTTTCATAATCTTGTGTTGATAGACTATAAGCCCTAGCATTCTAATAAAATTTTAACTCAAATCAAAATAAATCTTCTCTTTCAAACATATAAAGCCTCCCCATAGGGTAGACTAGAGTGCTCACTAGGCTTCCTAGTATCATGAGAGCTCCCTACTTATCTTCTTTTAGATTTTAAAAATAAATCTTTCAAAATCAAACATTCCCACTTGATTTTTCTAAAAATAACCAATTCAATGATAGTCTAACCTTAAAATATTTAGAGATAATTGATTGACTACTTTAATCAAGAGTATTCTAAGAAAATTTGCATTTCATAGGATGTAATTACCTATGAAAGCTTGCTTCCATAGGGAACTGAAGAACCCAACATAAAATAAACTCTGCTTTTCTTTTTCATGCAAAGTAAGGAAAAGATCTCTATTATATATGAAGACCCATCTGCCTTAGGAGTTTTTATTAAGTGATTAGGTCCATTGTAGGGTGATATTTCTATCTTTCTAGATAGTACATCATACATTAATGTCGTACCTGATCACTTCAATAAGTACCCTTTAAGATCTACGTGGTGTCTACCTGGCATCCAAAATAAAACACCATAGCTCCAAACTTCACAGGGAATCCCAAGTCTTTGCCTTCTAATCACTGCTCATCCTAAACCCCATAGCACTAATCCTAATTCTTATTATAAAAATTATATGTATTATAAATTTAAGCAAGTATGTGTCATTGTTAAACCAGGGAAGTGAGATCATCAAAGACCTCCTTAGGGCTACTTAAAGCCTCATATTCTCGAGATGTCTAGATTATATACTTGCTACCTTAAATACATGTAAACATATACAGAAGCATGGGAATGAAAAACATGGAAAAATTATATAATAAGAAATTCTTTATTCTTGTAAAGCAAAGTTTTATCCCAAATTCTAGCACATGCACATACATGAATGAAATTAAGCAAGCACATGCCATTGTTAAACCAGGGAAGTGAGATTATCTAAGACCTCATTAGGGGCTACTTAAAGCCTCGTGTTCCTGGAATGTCAATACTATATACTTGCTAACTCCAAACATATGTAAACATACACATGAATCATGAAAATAGAAGAATCATTTACTAGGTTTAAATTATAAGCAATTGTAAATTTCATTGAATATTCATAGCTAACATTAACTTAGATTTTCATCATTGGCTTATAACTTTGAAAATAATTTAGAATTTATTAGTGATAATAACCACACCATATAATAGTATTTATCTAACACATCCAACTTAGATATAACCATATTCTATTGATTCTTTTTGAAAAAAATGAATACATGACACAAATGTCATGCAAATTTATGATGATTGATAAGGAATGACTAAATATTGCCACATAATACATTCAATTATATTAATTCCTAAAGACAATCAAGTCAAATCAAATTCTTTAAGATCAACCAAAGTTTTGTATGAAGTTTGATTTTTGGTGTTTGAATTATTAAAATCTAAAGAGGAGAAATGATATTTATTGTTTGCCCCATTCCACATTGGTGATTTAATTTATTTAAGGAAAGTGATTAAGTAGGTTTTATGAATTGATTAGCTTCAAGTCATTAAGAAATCAATTTAATTACCCTTCCTTAAGCTTATTTAATTTAATTAACTACTTAATCATGAGCCTCCAATGATATGCTTATGAGAAATTAAAATTTGCAATGCACTTTGCTTAAGAGTTAATTAGATTAAAGAATGAGAGAATCTAAGTTAAGTGCTCTTATGGTTTCCCACACCAATGGGTCAACCATAAATTCTTTAATGACTTTATGTTATTAAACACATAAAGGGAAACCCATGAATTATATTTGAATATTCTGAACCAATCATTAGTTTAATTTGATTTATATTTATCATTATTTTTTCTAATTAGTCCCTAATTATTAAATATGTCAATTAACCCTCCTAAGTAAATGCATTTAAAAAATAATTGGGAAAGAGGTTCTAATTATTTTCCCTCACCATTCCCACTATTTACAGTGATTAATTATCATTTAATTTTTACTATTTAGCAATTTTAATAAATATTAAATTGATTAATGAGGGTAATTAGAATTAAACTTTCAAATTTTTTAAATTACATGACCAATAATTCTAAGAAACTTATGGGAGGTAGAGGACATCCCATGAAATTATCTAACCAAATTTGAGATCAATTAGCCATGTAAATAAGCCTTAATTAAGGTAATTAGCCTAAGCTTCAAACCTTAATTAAGCACTATTCTCTGAACAAAAATTATGGATTTTATTTTTCTTAGATTCTCCTTAGTTTAACCTATTCAAAATGGTTTATTTGTATTTTTTGAAGTTTTCTATAATTAGTTATGATTTTTTTAAGTTCTGATCATTTAATTACATTTTTAATGCCTAATTAACCACTTAAACCGTCGACGCCGTCACACGTACACTTATGCGGCAGTGCTTTCCACGTGGAGTCATGGTATTGGTTATTTAAATCGTCCGACGTGGTTGTTGACTCAACAGCGGAGGATGCCATTTCGTCCTAGCCGTCCAATCTCGGATTAGACGGCCAAGATTTATCCCATGATTTCAAAATGATTAAATCAAAAATTCTAGCGCAATTAATCACAACCATCCATTCTAGTCATGTGGAATGGAAGGTCAATGATTCGTCGTCCCCCGAGCACCAGAAGACGGACACCATTCGCCTTCCACCACTCAATCCGAGCTTACCAGAGCTTGTTCGACAATGAAATCGACTCCAAAATGATTAGGGACAAAATCTAAAGGGATCCTATGGTGGAAACCGCATGAAATCACACTTTTAAAAAAAACCAACACCTAGGGGGAAAACTACAGTTGCCAAATTTTTACCTCGCTAGAGCTAGAGACGGGTGGTCCATTGATAAAAGTAGCTTCATCTTGAAGAGATGAAGCCCTGCTGAGAAGATCATGAGCTGTCTCCTTCCCGATTGCTCTGTGGATCAAACACCGCCACAAAGCTCGTCAGAGTTAGTCTAGGGATGCCTTCTAGTGATCGAATAGTTCAGGAAACATTGTTTCGACTCACCGGAGTGAGGTGAAGGTGTGGGAAGAGTTAATTTTGGTTTGGTGGAGATTTTGGAAGCTTGGACAGACGGGGCTCTCAGGTTCGCTCAAAGGTTCGTCTCGCCGGCAGTGGAACGCATGAGGAGCTCAAGGAAGGGTCTCGAACTATGTAGAATGCTTGTGGAAGCTTTTTGTAAAGTTTGAATCCTTGGGGAGGAGTATACCCTCCTCCCCAACTAAACCAAGGACTGACAGCCGTCCGGTTAAGGTAGGTGGCTAGAAATGGTAGAGGACTACTGAGGTGGCTGAGGGTGAGAGGCTGATGGATTAGAATGGGCTGGCATGGGGTGTATAGCTCTCCTTAGATAGACCAATGGATTTTCATGGGTGAACTCACCCTTTCATGGCCAAAGGCTGAGCCCAATCCTTGGATTAGGTTGGGTCAGTGGTCCTCCTGTCCCAGAAGAGCTAAAGGTGGCTTCCATGGGGTGGGGAGTTGGAGAACCCATCCAAGTGGGGATTTTATCCCATTTGGGTGGCTTGGTTCAATGGGTTTGACCTTAACCAAGTCCACCATGGGTTGGATCCACTTGGGTAGGCTCATGGTGACCCAAAGATGATTCATGTCAAGTTTGGTTGGGTTTAGACTTAGTTTGATTGGGTTTGGCTCAATTTGACCTATATGGATCAATTTGGGTTCAATTGGGTTAAGTTGATCAATTAGTCAAATTGGATTAAACCAAGAGTTTGGGTGAGTTCAATTGGTCATTTGGAATGCAATGGTGTAATTGGTTTGATTCAATTTGAAGTGGATTTCGATTTGGTTCATTTGGGTTCATTTAGGCTAAGTGGGTTAAGTTGACCAATCAGGTCAAATTGGCCAAATTGGTTTAAATTAAGGGTTGGTTTATGTTTGATTGATAATTTTGGAATGATTTAGGTGTTGATTTGAATTAATTTGGATTAGGAAATTATTTGGTTTAATTTGACCTTTTAGGTTAATTGGGCTAAGTGGGCTGATTGGGTTAGGTTGACCAAATTGGGTTTAATTGAAAGTTGGATCATGTTTAATATTAGATTAGAGGTTGGTTGGGAGAATTTGTTTCAATTAACCCTTTAGGCCAAATTGAGTCAACTTGAATAAATTGGTCAAATTTATTTGATTTGACCCAATTGATTACAAATGGGTGATCAAAGATGATCAACAATCATTATGGAAGGGATTGAATGAGTTGATTCAATCCAATTTGGGTTGGATTGAAGTTTGAATAAAATTGGTCACTTAGGTCACATTAGGTCACGTGAACCAATTGAATTGATTGGGTTGAATTGGGTTGAGTTGGTGTCAACTAGGTGTTGAGAGGAGTTAATGATGGATTTAGAGTTGATTAGTGGCTTTTATTATAATTGAGTTAGGCTTAATTGGGTTTTGGCTCATTTGAACTTTTTGGGTCAAATCAGTTAATTAGGGTTTATCAAATTCATTTGATTCGATTGGTTTGATTGCAAGTATTAGAGGAGTTCAAAATGATCTATTGAATGGTTGGAGTGATTGAGAAAATAAAATTGGATTTAGTTGGCTTGAATGGGTTTGGAGTTGGATCATAGGATCATGATGGAGTTAACTTAGGTTAAGGTTTTAAGTCAATTTAGCTTGGAACTTGGATTAAAAAAAAAAAATTCAAGTGAGGACAAATGAATAGGCTTGAGATTGGTTGTGTCTCATTCATATGAGTTTAAGTTTGGATGAGTGAATAGGCATGGGTCTTAGTTTAGGCTATAGGATAGGTAGAACCTATTTATCCTAAAGTGTATCCTAGGCTTAAGGTATGTCTCCTAAGTCTCTAAGATTAGGTTTAGTGTTCCCTTAGTCACTAGAAGTATCTTATCACTAAGAAAATTCAAGTGCCTAAAAGGTTCCTAAGTCTAAGATGAGAAAGATTAATCCTCACTCCAAAAGTGAGGTCAATAATCACAAATAAAAATGTTGTACTGTGAAGGTATGTAAGTAGATACTTATTATATTTAGTAGATCTAGTTTCTTAGAAGTAAATTGCATATTCTAAGTAGAACTAGCATATTTTGGGCTTCATAAAATACCTACGACACTATAACAAAAGATCAACTATTGTTGATCAATGCAAACTATAGACTCATAGAATAAATAGAAGTATGATTAAATGTAAGAGTCCCAAGGATTATTTTTCTACAAGGAACAAGTTTCAAGCATAATTTATTTTAATTCATTTTAATTGTAAATCCTAAAGTGTATCACAAATAATCAAGCTATTAAGGATTTTTCCTATAAGGAATAAGTTTCAAGCATAATTTATTTTATTCATTTTTATTGTAAGGCTTAAGGTTTCTTAAATAATCAAGTGACTAATATTAACTATATTCCAAGCATATCCTAAAACATGCTTAATTGACAAGGTAATGCTTTTATCTAGCTTGAGTTAAATTGATGTAGGTTAAGTCAAAATTAAAATGGACCCTAAGAGCTCATATAGATGGCGAAGGTGTAAGACAGCCTATAAACAAAGAAAGATAAGATCAATGACACTTAAATTAGCATGAAAGAGAGACTTATAACTTCATATCAACTTAAAGGAGATGACCATGATTGAGTTGTAGTACCATATGGTGGCCACTACTTGGATATATAGATGAATAAATTGAGTAAGATAAAGTTAATCAAAATTGTATAGATCTACCATCATCATCATGGATTATTATATACATATGCACTTAACAATTAAGACTATTGACCTAACTTCATTAGAATATCCTTGCTAGTAATCCATAAGTTATCTTGTCCAAAGTGACCTTACAAACCTAGGGGTAAAGAGTCCTAATAATTATAGATTGCCTAAATCTTAGATTCTAAGGCCAATAAGAGTATGAAAGAGTATTCTCTTCATGAATGTAGAAAACACAAACAATAGAGTTAAAAGTCTTATCCTATGAGATCAAGAAGCTCTACTTCTAGTCTATATATGTAGAAGTGTAGTTATAAGAAGCTTCATAGCTAATTGGTCACAAAGAAAAATGATCATATAATAAAAAAGAAGAATGATCATATAATAAAAAAAGGGTGACTAACTTATCATATAATGATCATATATATATATTTAATATTATCAATAACCCTTCCTATAACACCAACTTTAACCATCACCTACAAATACGAGGTCAAAACTCAAGCATGAATATAATTCTATTCTTTTCACCAAACAATATTTTTCCATTGAAATCTCCATTTTTTTTTGCCTTTGAACTTAATTAGATGCACATTTTTTGACTATGAAGGGCGGCCAATTAACCTATTATAAATCTTTAAGCGCTAAAGCAGAATTTTTTACCATTGGATTCATTTTGACACTGATAAGATCTTAATATTGTCCACAGAATATGTATATAATATAATTATTACAACACGCCAGCTTAAAGACTCTAACCTCCACGAAAATTTAGTTTTTTTACAGGAAAAAAAAAAACCTTTTTCAGGCCAGCGGAGGGACCTTCCCAATTATGCTACGTGTATGGCCAAAAACAGCTTAAACTAAGAAGACGAATCCAATTCATCCAATCAATCAGATTCGATTTCATCGCCATTAAACTTGAGCTTCCCTCGGAAATAAAAGCCGACTATATCGATTCTGTTCACTTTCTGCAGTTATTACACCAATCAAACAAATAAAAAGAACAATTTGGAGATATCAGACAACATGAAAATAACAAAAGAAACAAAGGCCAGCTTCTGAGTAAAAGTTTGATTAATGATTTTAACTCATTCCATACAGGACGAAACCTATTTACAGTAGCAGCACTATTTCTGTGTGCCTGTATCCTAAGCCATAAGTTGTTTGCCTGAAACCTTTTCTTTGAAAGAACTTAGAAAACTTATTGAAAAAAAAAAAATTGGAAAAATAAAAAAATAAACTCATCAATTATATCGGAAAGAGAAGCCTCAATGTCAATGGAGGGCACAGATTTGCACCCTTGTATGAAAAAATAAATCAACTGTCGTGTGAAGCTGCCTAATTCATGAACTTCCGGCAGTTAGAAGCATTGCAAAGGCATGGAACTTTGCATTCTTCAGCTTCATCAGGGTCAAACAGATAATCATATCTGCAGAAGACAGAAGGATATCACATCACAGAATATAACTGAACTGGAAATAGATATTTGCTATAAACAGTCAGCGACTTGATAATATAAATGCATAAAGGGAAGTTGCTTTGCTCGCACTTTTGTGGCAAAATGATAGTAGTGTGTACATGGACTCAGTAGCCTCATCCTTATTTTATGGGGTTCGTTTCATAAACTCTTGTTCTCCGTTTATCCATGATGATATGGCTGTGAATTTGGATTGAGGATCCAAGATCACTTGGTAATCGTGTGACTTCTATAACTAGGATCAAAATCAACTAGTCAACTAACAAGTCAAAAATGGCTCTGATCAATTTAAACTAAGGTGAACCTAGATTAAATTAAGAGGCGTCTATTTAAGTCGATGGGTCATATTCAGATCTGATCAGAATTTGATCAAACCAAAATAAGCATGACTCGAACCACTCATTTATTAAACAAGTCAAAAACATCAACTCGAACCAAATCTATCTTCAACCAAAATGACTTATTTAGATATGCATTGTAGGTCAAATTTAGGTCAAATTTGAGTCACCTTCAGATTTGCAGCTTAAAGACAGATCAAAATTGAGATAAATTCAAATCACCAGGAACTTGACTTGAAAAAATTAAACAGGTTAGACTCTTAGACCCCATTCTAACCCAAAAGTTAATCAAGTCAACTCAAACTTTTCTTCTTCTTTTTTGAGTTAAGTCTTTATCAAATTATCTTATTGGATCAATTATTGACACCTCTAAATTAAATTGAACCAACTAGAATGCTTAGGCTCACTATAAACATATTTCTATGAGCTTTACTGCATCTCTTTAAGCCAAAGGTCAGCCTTCAGAAATAGCCTGTAGATGATGCAGTAGCATATTCTGCCATAATGTTACTACCATCCATGAAAATCTGTTTTCTAGTATCATTTTTCATGGACAACTCAAATGTATCCTAAAGCTTCATTTGAACCTAACCATAGTATTAGTGCCACCTGAGTAACGGTCATTTCTGTCGAAGTAAGAGGTAGCTCATTGGAAAACAAGAGAAATTATTACGTGCAAAATTTGGATATATCTACATAGTATTAGTGCCTCCATATAAATAGAGCTACATTCGGATTCCGCACGTAATAATTTTTCAAAAAACAAACCATCTCATTTTATCTAGAGATAGATAAAGAGAAAATTAAAACAAATGAGAATGTGAGATGCAGGTTATACGTTAGCTCATCGCCGGCAGAAACATTAGTCTTGGCAATGAGAACAATCCTGCTCTCATCATTTCCCACACTCATTATCCTTGCATAGCAGTTGGGCATGCACTGCAGCACAGCATAACAAGAGGAAAAATTAGTAAGCCAGAACACATAACATCCAATATGACAAAGTAATTGAGTATATGGCCTCACAGAGTGGTTGATTAACCGTGCTAGGTTTCCTTTATCTGTGGCGTCGACCACAACCTCTTCGCTAATCTTGAACAACTGCAGACAGAAACACAAGAAAAGAAAAGCTTTTATATGGATCATATGATATCCAAATACCAGTAGAAGTAGCATTCCTTTAAGATCAAGAATTCTTCATTAATAAATCATTCACACAAAATAAGACAGTGTAGCGATGTCAAGATTGGTCACAGTGTAAGTTCAATCAACAACAACAACAATAACAACAAGCCTTTATCTCACTATGTGGGGTCGGCTACATGAATCCTTATTCTCTATTGTGATTTATTATGTGTCAAATTCTCATTTAATTCAAATATACTAAGGTCATTTTTTATACATCTTAACCAAGTCTTTTTAGGTCTACCTCTACCTTTCTTAATATAAGGGAAATCTAATACATCTGCTCTCCTAAACGGGTCATCGGACGACCGACGCTTTATGTGGCCAAACCATCTAAGGCGACTCTATCTAATCTTACTTGTCACTGGAGCTACTCCAACTTTTTTGTGAACATACTCATTTCGCATTGCCGCTCATCCACCTGAGCATCCTCATCTCTACAACACTTAACTTAGTCTTATGCTTCTCTTTTATTGGCTAACATTCTGTACCATAAATCATTGCAGGTCTTACAGTGTAAGTTCAATCCTTGAGACAAAAGACAATGAAAATGTAAGACACTTTAAATCATGCAAGTGATTTTTTTTTTTTTTTGAACATCTTATAATATTATCTTTAATTTACCATTTTTATTCCTTATCCTTTTGCATTTAATTTATCCACCCGGCTAGTTGGTTGATCTACTTCCATTCATGCACAAGCTGAACAAGTATTTAATTCTATTTTTATTATCACATCTTTATTAAAAGTTCCTCTATTTGCTGTTTTAATCTAAATATTTTTCTCTATCCTTGTCGGATTAACCACACACAAAGTCAACGGTGTTAATCTAATTCCATTCAATTTAGTTATTAGCTAATTCTTTATTGCACAATACAAATATTGATAAGGTACACTGGTCTAAGTATAATTTTATAAACAATTTTGATCCTTCAAGATATTCCTTCAGCACCTGTTTGGGATCAATTTTATTTTTTGTTTTTTTTTTAATTTTATGTTATTTTTAAAAATGTATTTGACTGATATATATTTTTAAAGTATTTTTTATTTTTAAAATTAAATCACATTGTTTTCAACAACACTCAAAATAATTTTCAAGTATTAAAAATAATTATCACTACTAAATATATTTTATTTCAAAACAAATTATACAAAATACTAATTAAAAATCAAAAAATAAAAATGATCCTTATGTATTGCGTGAAATAAAAATAAAAAACAAATTATACACTAAGCAGCCCTTTAGTGTATTGCGTGACCTGCCAATAATATAAAACTCACCATGTTTTGAATTATATTCAAGTGAGCTAAATTGATCAATATGAGGAAGCAAAGTTTAATCATAACCAGGTATTCAGGTTCTTCTCATTCATGAGACATAAGCTACGGAATCAATAAATTACACAAAATAAGAAGTTATAAACACATCAAAATACAAAGCCAGAAATAATATATTAATACCTAATATATTGACATATTAAAATGCAATATATTAACATCCTGATATAGTAAAAGTAATAAATTATGTAAAGTATCAAGTAGCATATTAATATATTGACATCAAATCATGAAGAATTATTGTACAAATATCAAAAAAATATAAGATATTATGGTAAGAACTAATGATATTTTAATATTACAAGTTTTTTCTTCCACTCCAAATATCCAATGTCAATGTAAAAAAAACACAAGTAATGATGGTGGTAGTGGTGGCGGCCAACATAGTGTGTAAGCAGAGAAAGTACGAGAAGAGAGTCGCTTGAGTAATGTCTATCCTAAGATTGATTACGTATGTCTCAGGCCATGTATGTTTTTTGGATAATTAAAACTCATTTAATTTTAAAAAAAATAAAATCAAAAAGTGCACACTTTACAAAAACTGAGGTGAGGAAAGACTCGAGGCACGCCTCACATCATATGAGGCATTAATCTCACATAACACAAACAAGGGATAAGACACATTATAATTTTTTAAAATAAGTGTTGAGGCGAGTTTTTTATTATGCAATTTTAAACAAAGTAAGAAAGATGCATGATTTGAGATTATACTAGATTGAATGGAAGAGGGTCAAGCATCTAAAATTTGATTGAACATGCCTAAGCTATCGTATTTAATAAACTAAATGAGATCAACAGGCAGCCCCCTTACATTGTTCAAATCATGCAATCCCAATCCTACCTAGAGCACTTAATCATCCCATGGAACACCTAAGATTAAAAAATAAATAAATAAACAATCATGCAAATGCTACCATGGGCAATTACACCAATGCACGCTCATTCAGTGAGGCTAGTTAGCTGTTTTTTGGATTATAACTTGCAGGTTAATGTAGATAAAACAAATTCTAGTCACTAGCAGTTGTTTGCAAGAAAAATATGAGATAAAAAACCAATTTAAAAAAATGGTACAAAGAAACTCACGTAGCAATCCTTCCCTTCTAATCGGTAGTAAGCTTCTCTCAGATCTGCAACACTACCCCGCACTTGCTCACCACGGTACTCAAGAACCTGAAAATAAACGTAAAGATAAGTTCACACTTGTAAACTGGTTTTATAATTGATTGATCATATTAGAAAAGAAACTAACGCAATTGTTACAAACTTGATGAAATGTAGCAAGCAACAAGCAGCAAGTAGTAGGAAGAAATTGCATCAAAAGTAGCTCATTAGGAATCTTTGAAGTTAGAGAGTGATAATATGGAATTCCTTACGTAGAAAGATTAAAACAGAGTACATGCTGCTATGGAAAAGAAACGAACAAATCATAGGTAAATGTAAAAGTAATACTAGAGCTGTCAATATTTTCATATGAAAAAAACTGAAAAATACAATAAGAAATTACGTTAAATTAGTTAAAGTACCATTTCCCCTTCTTGAATATCCCTGCGCGCAAGTAAACCCCATCCATGTATTCCAGATCTCCCAAAACAGACTCTACTATTTTCAGTTGACTGCAGCATTCAAAATGTCAAAAGGTAGCCGAAATGATAATGGACAGTTAAAGATGTAGAGAGAATAGGGATACCTGCAAGTAGTAGAGGCGCTCTCTGAATGAAGAAAATGAATTAGGGTCTTTCTCCTCCTGTTTATCATTTACAACAATGTTATAAATAAGATTTCTTCTTTTTCCGATGAGCATAATAAAAGCCAACAAAAAAACTGTCCTGTGCATTACACATAAAGCTTCACCTTTGGAGCATTCAAACTTTGAATTTCATTCAAGGGATGATGGCGAGGTCCCATAAGACGATGAGCAATGGGTTCTTTCTGCTTCCACTGAAAAACATTAAAAGGTAAAAGAAAATCAAGTTCCACAAGATTAATCAAGATTAAAAAGTTACATTAGAATGCCCATTAAAGCAAAACTAGAACGTTAAGTTTTCAGAATGAATATGCGACAAGTACAAAATGTTAGCATGAAAGGTACCGATTCAAATCTTGCTTTATCATAGAAAAACCTTGTTTGAGTTCATATCAAGATTAGATGAATTGAAAGTATAAAATGTTTGCATTCAACGGTAAGTTTGCAGACAAATAAAAAAGTACAAAACCAGCTGAAAGAACACGCTAACCTTTTCCAAACAAATATCAGTATATATAAAGATGAAGGAAAGAAAATATTAATCCCAACACACTCTGAAAAACCCAACAAAATGAACTAAGCTAGAAGTTTATGCCAATCATCTTAAGGTCATTCAAGCATTTTAGTCCAAGACTAATTTTGTTTTCGGATACAGAAAACGGAAATGTCTACCTTCTCCAAAGTATTGAACACATAAAATCTATATGACTAGTTGTCGAAATTTTGGAAGCCACTCGCTATGGGCCTATTTGAGATCAATTTTGTTTTGTTTTTATATAATTTTTTTATGTTATTTTAAAAATAATAATTGTTTAGTATATATATTTTTAAGTATTTTTATTTTATATTTTTAAAAATAAATCATTTTATTTTTTAAAGCACTTAAAATGTTTTTGAATATTTATAAAGAATTATTACTATCAAATATATTATATTTCGAATTAAAACATATAAAATAAAATAAATATTAAAAATAAAAAATAAAAGTGACCTCATATGGCCCCTAAGACAACAATAAAAAGCCAGGAATCAATCATTATTAATATTTGCATGAAAGACTATAAAATTATTTGTAAAAACTAAATGTTCGTTTGGGGCAGTTGTAGCATTTTATATAGTTGATTGTAAATCTGTTGTGAAGAAAGTAAAATGTTATGAGTGTTTGAAATATTTTCTTTTTAGAAAAATTCAAATAATAATTTTTTGACAACCACCATACTCTTAAAGCTCTGGTTTTCAAAAGCATCTTTTTATCATAAAATTTTTTTAAAATAATCACAAAGGTGATAGTCAAACACAACTGTGGTTACTTTCTAATAATTAAAACAGTCAAAAAATTATCTCAAATGCACCCTAAATCTCTTGTGATAAGTTACTAAGATTTTTATTAGTGTACCTTAGAATCAATCTTCTTATAGATCCGGCACCTTGCAGCAGAAGAAGATTCAGAAATAAGATTATCCATAATTGTTACATCCTCAGTGGTTTCTTTCCTAATCAGTCTTGACCCATTTTTCTTCTCTTTTTTTCGAAGCAAGCCTCTGGCTGAGAAGATTCCATGAGGAGTGTGTATGATTAATACATTATCAGGATTTGGGGGCCTGCACAAAAAATAATTTAAAGCAAGATATAGACTGAATCAAAATAGAATTGACAGTAAGTAGTAATATTTAATCATTAGGATTCAAACCACGTTTGACATTCAGACCAAAGTTGATGAACATAAGAAACCACTAAAGAAGGTGCAAACATCTTAAAATAATATGAAAAGTAAATCTTAGTCATCGAAATCTAAAGAAGTTGGCAGTAAAATCCAAGTTCAGCAAAGAAACAGACCAGGCAGATTCAGACAGAATTATGGAAAATAATAACTTTAAATGGGATATTTGTATGTATAACACAATTTTTATGTAATTTCATAATTAACACAAACTTTAATATTTAAAATTAAGAAAGCAACAGACATAGGTTTACCTGTGCTGCAAACAGTATGAGACCATCTTGGTTACTTGTTTCCTGTTTTTCTCTAAGCAGTGCAACTGGAAATATAAAAAGATGTTAAATCAAGCCTTCATTCGTAAGTTGTAGGGAAAGAAAAACTTCATTGCTGTTACACTAGCATAAAGCATTTGGTCTAAAATTAGATAAAAAAGGTAAAAGTCCAAACATACGATTATCTTGGTTTACTGCAAAAAAAAAAACAAAAATACAGATTTATGCTAGGGTAAAAATAAATGAAAAGCAGTAAAGAGTGAATTATCTACAGATTTTCTTGTTCACTCATTGCACATGAGTAGTTTTTTCCTTTCAATTTTTTCAACCATTAAATGGGATACAAGACCATTGAGTTCTCCACAGATTCAGAATATTTGTTAAGAAAAATCAATCGCTAAAAAAATTTTTTTGCTGTCGCTCGCCCTCCTATGAGTTATGGCACTCTAGCTGCTAAAAGAACTGAGGCCCAAGCATCACTACTTGATTATTTGACAAGATCTTTCCAAAGAAAGTAATCTAACACAATGGAACATGTAGTAACAAATGGTAGCACATTTATGGGTAAATGTAATTTAATCAAAAAAAAATTTCATCGATAACTATCTCGGAGTAGAAGACAACAATTTGTCTTATATATTCAGTATTGAAAATGGTATAATAATGATCATGACAAAATAAAATCAACATCAGTGTCAACTAAAAATAAGGATAAATGATAATTCGTTTGTTGCATAGTTGCTTATGTTAGTATTAATGTTATGACTTCAGCACTGTCTGATGGGACACGAAACTTGACTAAAATTTATATGAGATTATAATATCAGATTGTTTTATTATGGTAAATACAAAATTTTAAGAATATGCCACATTAGCTCCACAAGAACCATAATTTTCTTCTTTTTTTTCTACCTAAGTCTTTATGGTGAGATTTTATTATAGTGTAGGTGGGATTTCAATCCAAAACCTTGGTAATAACTTTTGAAGTCCTTATCAATTGGCCTAAATGACACCCATAATTTCAATAGTATAACAGTATAGACTATAGCATTCATATATCATCAAAAGAAACGGAGTATTATCATATTTGCAAGCATACCTCCATTTGATATCCTGCTCGGGATGCACACATTGCATGATAATAAGCGGAGCATTTGTAGCATTGTGTGCAAGAACCATGCATCTGCTTACATATTGAGCATGTCTGAAAGGGTAAAAAAAAGTAAACCAGTAACTCAAGTGTGACGAGAAAAAAATGCAGTCATTTATATCATAAATCAACCAATATATCCTTCATAACATTCAGTGTATTTACTTTTGCCAAAGACTGCAATGGGACATTCAATATACCCACAGCAGGCTCCATCTTTTCACCACTTGCGAAAGATACTTCAGGTTGAAACCAGGCACATGTTACATGAACCCAGAGTTCTTCAATATCTGTTGGCTTTAGAGCACCACCTGCCCGAAGTTTAATAAATAATATCAAACTAACACTGCAACATATTAAAATATTGACAAGGTGGTGAAATAAAATATGCAAAGAGTATTAATCTAAGAGACACTTGGTCAATCTTAAACTTCATTTATGTAGCCAAAAAATCAATAAATTTTCACTTTCATAAACCAGAAATATTGCAAGTACCTTTTACAGGGCAAAGGCAACACTCCCGTGTATATTGAGGTGTTTCACAGGCTCTGCAAACCCAAGATGTGAAATCCCGAATGTTTCTTGCTCCATAGCATTCTTGGTGGACGGCTATTTGGCACCTGGAAATAACATCAAACCATATGATTTGTAAGTGTCTTTAACCATTAAGCACCAACTTGGATGAGTAACACCTAGGCCACACAAAAGAGAAGACCAAGACTCCTGAATATTTTAGAAGTGGAAAAGAACCCAAAACTACCTATTACAGATAATAATCTTATTGTAATCCCAGTCCTCAACCCATCTGCAGATTGCACATCGCTCTGTTGTCCATTTAGCATATACTGGTTCATATTCTTCTGTTAAAAAAAATGACAAATCATAAACAACGCATTTTAGAAAGCTTTTCAGAACACAAATAGAGCAACATTGCTAAAAATGCCAAGAAAAATTAGCGAAAAATTGATCAAATACTTATACCCTGTAAGAAATCAAGCAGTTTCTGTTTTCTCACTTTTGGAGATGGACGTTTCGCATTGTTTGGAAAGAGTGCATTGTATTGGTCCAACTGTAGATCAACATTAAAATGGTTAAAAATTGTAGCTGTATGCTCCTTAAATTTTTTGAAAGAAAAGTTTTTAGAATGGCATCCTAATAATGACAAGGAAATAACGAGTAGATTGAGTACCCATTTTCCAAGCGACAGCATTTTACTTTTGACCTTGACGCTGCTCTTCCAGTTTTTCGTTTTGCAACCAGTATGCCGCTCCCATTCTGTCAATGTTAGTTTCTGTGACTTGCAAAGGCCACAATGGCATGATACCCTGCCAAAGAGAAAATGCCAGTATACATTATTAAAGTGCATTTTATGATAATAAGCAGCCTGAAAAGAAAATATAATAATGCATGAGAAAATCTCTATGCATAGTTGTTATCATAAAAAACAATAGCAAATAAAAATAAATAAATAACAGTCATATATTGAGCATAAATACCCTTCAATTTTTTTCATTCCACGCACCCAATTGTTCTTTAATCCATATTACCTTCAAACCACAACTGAAGTATCTAGTATCCAGTTAAAAAGAAGGTACAAGCTACCTGGTTATGTTTGTGTCATCAGCCAAATTCTTCATGGACATCAATCTAACAAGCTAGATTAGACAAGTAAAGCAGGAGCATTTCTAGGTTCATGGCAATACAAACTACAAAGCCAAATCACATTTTTTCATTGAACATATTTTTCCCTAAATAAGACTCAATTTTAAACGAAAGACTGCCTGAAAAGTATTTTAATGGTTTGATAAAAATATTTCACAGCCATTTGCAATTAGTACTATTGGAAGATATTTCATTGACGAGCTTTTGATGTTTGATTTACAAATTTAAAAGATGTAGTTAAAAGCTCTTGAAAATGGTTAGCAGAAGCAACATACTGATTAGATGAGAAGGCAAAGAGTTACAAAATAAAAGATATTTATTTATAGCATAATTAATGTATGGTTTAAAATTTAAACAGGATCCATGGTCAGTTGATGCTTACATGTGCTGTTCTGGGAAGTATGTCCCTTCCACACCTGAACAAATTACAGCTACCTGACCAGGTTTCATCTCCGCTCGACAACTATTCTCATATCTGTTTAGGAAGAAAGCACAGTTTAATAAAAATACAACCCAAATCATCAGCGAGAGAAAAATACAAACAAAAAGTAATAACCTGACTTGTGAGATCTTCTTATTAGAATTTGCTGATTCATTATTAAATTGTGGCTTGCACTCCAGACAATAGTAGTTGGAATTTTCAATATCCTTCAAAAAAAAAAAACCAAGATAGGTTGAAATCGATGCACATATACATGGAAAATAATGGCTGAAGTAAATCCCATGATAATATAAACCTGAAAGAATTACATGAAACAGACCTTTAGATTGCCACACATTTTGTCACATTCCACATGAACCCAGACTTGGCATCCATCACAGCAAACCTATAACACAGAATATTTCAGATAAAATCATTGATTATTTGCAGAATAAAAGATCAAACCTTTAAGATACTGAGGTATATCAACTTACCCAACTCCCACTATCTGAGTGATGCCAAACCTTCTTGCAAATTCCACAGTATTGTTTTGATCTAAATATCTTCAAAGTATAAAATTGACCATAAAACATCAGAAATATTTGAAAACGAATTCATTCATGATCTCAATGATAGAGTTTTAGTACCTTCGCACAGTGCCTACAGATCAATTGTTCTGATGACTGCTTCATATTCTTTGTGTTCTTGAATGGAAGAGTCAATCCACAACTTTCACATCTAAGCCCCAATTTTTCTCCTGACTGATGATAAAAGCCAAATCAGGTAAAACCAAACAGCTCCACAGATGTTTTTATACACAGCAGCAATTCAGAATGCTAGTACAAGTCCAAGAATAATGAAGCATTCTGTAATCTGCTAGTATTTGAAATTCATCTTAATTAAAATTTAGTCAGGATTTTCTGACAATTTTTTTTCGAAAATAAATGCTTTCAACCATCAAGCTTGCACCTGTGATTGAAATTCCAAGTCATGGTTTGAATCGCTAGCTTCTTGGATCTTTCTGTGAACGGATTGGCTGTTTTTCATTTGACCACCCAAACGCATTTCATCAGTCTCAGCTTCTACGAAACCATGTTCAGTACAGAAAGCCTCCTCGATAGCCATGCGAAGTTCAGAGGGCTTGCTTCTGTAGAGCTGCGTCTGGTCTTGAAACCTGCCACAAGAAACTGATGATCCGAAACAGAACTACCACTAAAGCGAGAATCATGCAATATTTTCAGAGCTCAAGTCACGAACCTATCTAAATATTCTATGAATGGAAAGAGCATCCCCTGTTTAACCCATCCATAGTCCTGCCCATAAAGTTGAAGTGAAACACAGCAAGAAAAGTTGAAGTGAAACACAGCAAGAAAAGGAGTGAAGGCAGAAATTAGCATGAAAAAAAAAAATTTAAAATAAATTAATAAAATATTATACCTTTCGTCATCTGGTAAATGGTATCTATTATTTGATTGTATACTGTTTTATTTCATTTAATAATAAATATCTATTTTAGTACCATCAAACTATAGTCTAAATAGTCTAAATCATACGATATTTAGATAGCCAATTAAATCATAAACTAAACATGATCCGTATTATAATAAATCAAAAAAAGCGGTAAATGCATATTTTTCTGCTGAAGCTAGAGGCAAAAATAAATCTTCAAAATTATTAAATAAATAACACATAATATATAGATAATATGTGCCATGTATGTAATGATCAGGAGATATTTTTTAAGCTCTAAATTTAACAAATAACAAAATTGAAAAAGTTACTGAAAAAAATTTCCTGACCAAAGACTCAAAGAGAGCAATGGATCGTAGCTCATCATATCATTCACACAACTTTCAATGTGTGATGAACGGTAATCCATCGTTCTCGTGTTGATGAATTTTCATAACAATTTTGTCTTTCCACCGTAATCAAGAATGAGATCCGAAAAATATTCAGGAAGGTTACGCAGTATAATATACCCTTTCTTTACCAGAGAACCCAAAGAACATCACACAGAGAGCTCCAGAAATGCGGGAATTGAGGACCATAGGAGGAGCTTGCTGCGCTGGATTGATGACAATGGCAGGCCAAAAAGGATACTGCTTCCCGGACTTCGCCCAAACTACGTCCCCTAAACCAAAATCCTCGGGGAAAAAGTAATCCTTCCTTCGCTCAGCTTTATCTCTTGGTAAACTACGCTCCTCAATTGCTCGCTCAGGATAAAAGCTCGTGGGAGCTTTAAGACATGCGGGCGGAGGCGGAAAACGCTCCTCCAAGCATACAAAAGCTTCATAGAGGGATGTGAGAGTGCTTCGCGAAGTCGGGTACTTCCGCGCACTGAAGTTCCTGCACGCCCTGTAGCACTCCTCTTCCCTGATCAATGCCAGAGAGTTTGCTTCCACTGGATTCGGAAAACCGTTGCCTTTATATCCAAAGCTCTCTTTTTTACGCTCCGGCGGTTTCGCTGCAATGTTTAATTCGGGTTGCAGTACTTTGAACCTGGGTTTCTCTTTCTTCCAAGGGTCAGTGAGGACCGAGTCATTGAATCGGGAAGGCAGCACTAGCATCCGTCCCCGGGACGTTCGTACAACCGGCGTTGACGAGGGAGGCGGCGCCGTTGCCGGAATCGGCACCAACCGCAGGGCTTCCGCTGCCTCCAGCTCCGCCTCGCCTGGGAAGAATGACACCTCTCGGCAGAAACTCCGCCGGAACTCTTCGGGCAGGTAAGGAAGGTCCACTGAGATGCCGATTTCGGCTAAAATTTCGAGCGGAAAGAAGCTATCGACCCTCCGCTTTTTTCGTCGGCTTCCGGTCGTCCCATCGCCCTCGCCCTCACCTTCGCCATCCACCTTGCACCGCTTCAGGCTCGGCATTTGCCCCTGCAGGCTCCGCTTGATAATCATCTTGTCCGGTCACCGGAAGCCCAACCCTAAATTATGGCAAGAATCCAATTTGAGATCTTGATCAAGGAGAGAGATGAAGCGAATTCCAAAGGCCGAAACGATGTAACAAAAACCCTAATTTGCTCCGAAAGAACTCGCGGGGGATAATTGGTTCGGATTGGATCGCAGAGCAGACAACCGCTGCACCTAGCGCCGGAGCGACTGATTCTCCCTTTCTTTCCCGTTTTTCCTTTTAGCCTATTGACCTCCGAGGAGAGAAGTTTCGTCTGGTTTCCGCCCGGAAGTCGAGAGAGAGAAAGAGGGGGGCGGGGGTGAAGAGAAGAGAGAGAAAGAAAGATGGGGGTGAACAGTATCGTTAACGTGTCGTGGGCAATGAGGCGAGTCCACGAGGGACCTTTACCCCTTCGCCCAACTCGGAGCTAGAGATGGACTCAAACTGAAACTCACCGGTGACCGGATTGACCTTCCATGGTTTTTTAATCGATCCGGCGGGAAATGGAAAACGTGATGGAGGAGGGAAGGCCAATTTGGAGCTGGGGAAATGCAATTCCTTTTCATTCAAAACCTTTCCTTTTTATTGTTTTTTTGGACTTCTCATTACTCGATCGTTTGGGCCTAGGTGGGTGCGCTAAACTCGCAATGTCTCGAACTCCTTAATGGCGGTGAGGAAGATATGACTATTTTTGTTCTCTCGACTCATAACGCTATATGACTACCTAAATCGATTTCGTGTATTAATTAATCGAAATTGATTAATGGTTCGTCAACTGAGATTTTATAAGTGTTTTATTGCCTGGTTGTGAAGCTCGATTAATGCTGTGAAGCAGGGTTTCGAAGTCCCATGCATGGGCAGCTCATCGCCGTGGGAGAAGACGACTCCAAAGACGACTTTAAGCCTTAGTGAAAGTATGGTGCTTGTGGTTTGTAACGGAAACGTAGAGAAAATAGGGGTAGTCTGAGAGGTTAGCCTTGATTTTGGGTTTAACCATTTTGGCGTGTGCGGAGCAGGCGCGTGGGGATTGGGCCTGTAAAGGTTAGCGTGGTTTGCCTGACGAGGTGGAGACCAGAGAGAGAGAGAGAGAGAGCAGAAAGATTAGTCGAGTGAATGATTTGCATCGTTGACGACGATGGTTGCCTTCGGTGGCTTACCTGATCTACTATTAAATTCCGTTCTCGGAAGTGGTTTCGGAAGATGGCGGCTTTGAATTTAGAAGTTTCGATTCGCAGGTCGTCAACTTCGATGACAGTTAGTTCAAAGTCATACAGCCTAAGTTAAGTTAGTGATTGAAGTTTTAACACTTATCATGAATTCTTATATTTAAGGTTATAAATGAGTTTGTGCTTCAATTTATTTAAAATAATAAAAAATAATCTAAAGCTTCGTATTTTATTTTGGAAAAATGATATTTGGATCAAAAGATTGGATTTCTTGTCCGTTAAGACATTTTCTAGATCAATCACAAGTTGTTGCAGTAGGCATGAAAGGCACTTATTAATTTTAACTATTGTATTATTACATGTGCATCCCTATCAAGATAGAAAAGGTGGTGTCAGAGAAAGAGAATGTTTTAAAATCAAGAATTTACATCATATTGAGATTCAATAAGCCTAGAATTTTGCAAAAAAAATAACATAAGAAGTAATTCTTATATGCATACATGCCTGCACTGTAATTTCTCTTTATCCAGAAATGAGAATCAAGGTTAATACTACATGGTAAAGTTCAACATGAAGGCAATGTTGACATTCAAAAAAGTCAAAAGAGTTAAACTCAAAATCCTTCCTTAACAACCAACTTAGTAAACTCATCATCCTTTTAGGTTAGCCTTAGTAAGCTTTAGAAGGAGCTCATGTAGGAGAGTTTTTGTTAAATCTTTCTTATAACCTTTTCCTAGTGGATATAAGTGTTGAACCTAAGCAATCAAATCCATCTCCATGACCCAATTTCTATTATAATTGATCATGAGATTCTGTGATTTGGCTTACTCAACTTTAAAAGTATCTTAAGGTGATTGACTTAGGATTGAGTCAAAAGAAACTTATCCACTCTCAGTTTATTCTCAAATTCATAAGTAGGTCCCTTTCTCTATCAACTCTATCAATCCTAACGATCAATTTTAATTTTAAAATATTTTTCGGGATGATTGGAATAGATGATTATATATCTAGGTTGGCCATAAATCATTAAGTCAACCTTAAGTTAAAATTTAACCTAGGAAGAGTTAATTTTAATATGTTTATCAAATCATCAAAAAAGCTTACTTGCATTTAGATGGACACTTTATAATTCTAATGGTATATTCAAACTTTATCAAATTAACCCATTAGCCCTTCTATCCTAGTCTAACCCTATTAAGTTAATAACATTAAAATAAGCTTAAATGTTAAAATTGACCCAAAATTGGGATCAAGTTTTTAGTATTTTTCTTCATCTATCATACATCTTTCATAATTTTCTTGGGATCATTGACTAGATCATAATAGATCATAAGAATACTTTGGGCTCTAATTAGACTAACCTAACTTTCATAATAAAATAAACCTTAAAAATCATGGTAGCCAAAGATGTCCTAAACAATTATTTAGTTGAACCCAATGTGTCAAATAAATTACATGGGTCATAGTGCCAAATTGGAACTCAAATGAGCATAACCTCATTTTCAAATTAAAATTCTTCAATCAAATGGTTAAATCTCTTTATGAAATTTGATTTGGAATTAGAAGAGAGTGTCCTCTACATTTTTGTACTTGATAGCAAATTGATTTGACCAACCCATGTGGATCAAATCAAAATGTCAAGGAGATGTAATGAGTTAAAATAACCCATTAAGCCAAAATCTCCAATTTTTCCCCAACTATATCTACCAACAAAATACCCTTATTGCCCTTAGCCCCCAGCAAGCCCAAACCTATTCCTAATTGGATTAAATAAATTCATGATTCACCTAGCCTACTCTTATGTGTAATTAAGCTTGGTTGCCAACCTCCTCTAATGGTGACTGGATGTGGAAACCACTTGAACTCATCCTCAACCACTTTATAGAACTTTCCTACCTCTATTAGTTTTATTTGGCCACAACTAATTGCTAGTTAATATTAAACTGAGCTCAACCACTCATGTTTACTATGGCCTATAGATTGGCCCTCAATTTAACTAATTAAAGAGGTCAAAAAGCTTTCTAAGAGCTCCACCATCAAAAATGAATCCTCTCCCTATCTCCATAATCACTCTAAGATATCCAAAGACCAAGTTGTGACTACACCTCACTAGACTTTAGTCCACCCAAACATCTAGAGAGAGGCAATCTAATTCAAACTGTGTAAGTTCTTCCAAGCTTGTATAAATAAATTCCTAAACACTCCAACCCCTCTTAGGTGAGAATTCAAAATTTTCTCTTGCCATATATTCAGTCTTGGTCAATCGAGCTTCCTAGGCCATCCCATGGCTCAGTGAGCAATGAGTTAGCTTTGAATTCCCTTACTCTAGCTTCCTAATCCACAATTTGGCTCGAGAAGTTCTAAGGGAAGAGAATTTCATGCAAGTACGGGCTTTGGTCACATTTGTCTAAGCCCAACCCATTTTATTTAGTTTTGAGTTTGTCCCTATTTAAGTTACTTAAATCTAATGATTCTGATTAATCACAATCTAATTATTCAATTTTTTATATTTTTATATTTAACAATCTAGTAGGTATTCAAATTTGGAACTTTTAGGATAAATATTTTATCAAACATGAAACTTAGGAAAAAAATCTCAAACTTCAAGCAATTGGCTTAAATATAATTGTAAGATTTCATTTATCCTTTGTTTAAATTGATTAAAAATACTTAGACAATTTCAAAAATCATGAAACTTAAACCTAAGGTGTATAATAGTGACATACACATCTTATAAAAATTTCAAGTTAATTGAAATTAAATCTGAAAACTATAAATTTCTAAACTCGTTATTTCACTATTTAAAAATCACAAAATATATATATCTAATGGAAAATTATGAAAAATTAGAGAAGGTTTAGAACATAACTTTATATTTTTTTGAAAAAAATCATAATTTATTAATAAAGATGAATTTATTGACAAATTTATAATGAGTCAAATCACTTTTGAAAAATTCAAAAAAAAAAATTAGAAAATAATGAAAAATCATGAAGTATCAAAAACAGTTAGTTGAGCTCACTAGTATCAAAAAAATAGTCATCTAAGCTCAATAAAAAATTATTATGATTTATTAACTTAAAATAAATAAATTATAAAATTTTAAATTAAATTAACTATTTAAAAAAAAAATATGTCCATAAAAATTATAAAAATTTGATGAAATGTTTGGAATGATAACCTAAACTTACAAAAAATTATATATATATATATCACTTTTGGAGTGATGATTCAATTTTGTCATCTTAGACCTAGAAGTCTTCTAGACATTAAGACTTCCTTAGTCATAAGACACTTCTAGTGGTTAGGTGAATACTTAACCCAAACCTAGATGCTTATGAGGAGTTTCCCTAGATTATGCTTTAGGACTAAAGGAACCTACCCATCCTATGGCCCAACCAAGACCCATGCTTACCTCCTTAGCTAAAATCAAACCTCAAACCAAATCAACCAATCCCAATTTAATTCTAATTCATATCTAATATCTAAGTTAAATGATTGAAACTCATAACCTAAATCCATCATAATCCTTTAAACCAATCCTATGGACTTAACCGAAGTTCCATCAATCAAACTAATTCAATTGATTTTCACAAAAGCACTCCAACCATTCAAACCTTCATTCCAAATTTTACAATCAAGCCAATCAAACCAATTGATCAAAATCAATTCAATTAACCCAAGCTAGCCCATTTGAACCCAAAATATCCAAATGAGCCAAAATCCAATTAAACCCAAACCAATTGCAATCAAACATCAATCAACTCAAATCAATTATCAACCTCAATTCAACCTAATTCAACCCAAAACTAATTCAATTGACCCATTAGATTCACGTGACCCAAAATGACCTAAAAGACTCATTTGAACCAAACTCCAATCCAACCCAAATTATATTGAACCAAGCCATCCAAAACCTCCTACAATGATTGTTGATCATCCTTGATTAATCAATTGCAATCAATTGAGTCAAGTTAAGTCAATTTAGCCATTTGATCAAGTTGACCCAATTAGCCAACATAAGCCAAATTGAACCAAACTTCATTCCAGACCCAATCAATTGAAACTAATGATTCTCAACCAACTTCAAATTGGTCCTTGAACATGACTTGGCCATCAATTGAGCTAAACCAAACCCATTTGGTCTCTTGACCCAAGTTGATCCAATTTGACCTAAAAGGTCAAATTGGGCCAAATAAAATCCTACATCAAATTGATAGAAACCAATGATTCAAATCCATTGCAAATGGATTATTGAACATGATCAAACTCTTGATTGAATCGAATTTGGCTAAGTCAATCCAATTAATCCATTTAGCCCAAATTAACATGAAGGGTCAAATTGTTCTAAATCATTCTTAAATTCATATTGATTGAAATCAAAACCTACAATTATCTTCAAATGATCAATTGAACCTAAACTAACACTAACCCAATCCAATTTGGCCATTTTGGTCAAATTAATCAACTTAGCCCATTTGATCCATGTAAACCCATATGGGTCAAATTCAAATCTAGTCCAAATTAAATCAAACTAATTAAACCTAAACATCCCAAATCATCATTTAAACTTGACCTTGGTTTGACCCAATTTGATCAATTGGTCAACCTAACCCAACATAGCACAATTTGACCAACATGAGTCAAATTGAGCCAAACCCAATCAAATCAAGCCTAAACTCATTAAAACTTGACATGACTCATCGTTGGGTCAGCCCAAATCCAACCCAACCCAAACCAGACCCTAATTGACCCATTACCCATTGGGTAAAGCCTTTCAAATGAGACAAAACTTTCTTGGATAGTCAAACCCACTCTCCTACCCTAAGTAGCCACCCTAAGCTCAAATTGGACATGAGGACCACTAGCTCACCTAACCTAAAGCTGGTTGGGTCAGCCATGAGCCAAGTGGAAGTGAGCTAACCCACCTCCCCATTAGAACACTTGGAAACCAAAGAAAAGCCACCTTAGCTTTGGCAGCCCACTCCCCTTCACTCCTCCGAAGCTACCTCACCATTTCCACCACCCTTGCACTGGGATGTCTCATGGAAAAATTGATCCAAGCCATAGGTTTAGATGAGGAGGAGAGTATACTCCTCCCCATTCGGTTCAAACACACAATCAGAGTTTCATTTTCTAGAACACGCGAGAGTCGAGACGAACTCATAGAGTGATTTGCCAAGTTCCCCGAGTCGGAAACACCAAACCCGAAATAAGAGAGAACCCATCTCTATCCAACTTCATACAAACTCCACCATTTTCAAATTAATTTCACTCACACCTTCCCATAGCTTTAACGAGGAGAAACAAATCAATTCCCGGTCAATTCGAACCGAGACTCATCCAAGACCAACTCCGATGAGGATTCCAGTGGCGTTTGATCCACATAGCCACCAACGAGGAGACAAGTAGTAGGGCTTCGTTTCTTCAAGACGAAGCTACCTATCATGAAGAGAAGCTCCAGAGATAAATTCTGGCAAACCGTCAAAATTTTAATTTTTGTTAGGCCTTTGTAAAGGAAAGTGTGATTTCGTGTGATTCCAACTATAGGATCCCCTTAGATTTTCTCCTTGAAGCTTTTGGAGTCGATTCCAACGTCTCATGAGTTCTTCAAGGAGCTCGGATCGAGCAGAGGAGGACGGATGGTGTCCGTCTTCCGTCGATCGGGAGATGAAGGATCATCCATCATCCGTTCCACATGATTGGAATGGACGACCATGATTAATACTAGATAATCTTGATTTAATCCTAAGATCGGACAGCGAGGATGAAGCGCTTCCACCGTCGCCACATCAGTGCCGCGTTGGATTGTTTAAGTGGTCAATCCCATGGTGCTACGTGGAATGTGTTGCCATGTCAGGTGCCTGCATAGCGTGGCGGATTAAGGATTAATTAGTGTTCAAAAATGTAATGAATTGGCTGAAACTTTCTAAAATCATAATTAATTGTAAAAAAATAAAAAAGTACAAGGAAATATATTTTGGAAAGGTTAAACAGAGGAGAATTTAATAAAAATAATTTGATTTGATTTTGAATAGTGATTAAGGCTTAATTAGGATTTAAATATTTTCTTAATTATCTTAATTAAGCCCTGATTACTTGGGAAATTAATCTCAAAGTTGGCATGTTTATTTAATGGGATGACCTCCGCCTCTTATGATTTTATTGAGATTTATTGACAATGTAATTAGAGAAATTTAAAATTCAAATCTTAATTATCTTCTTAATCAATTTAATGATTATTTAAAGTTTTAAACAATAAAGATTAATTAATTTAACTTCATTAATTATTAATTAACAATGAGATGATGAGGGAAAGTGATTAGGACCTCTTTCCTAACAACTTTTCCAAATTTATTTCATTGAAAAGAGTTAAATAAAACATGACTATTAAGGATTTAATTAATTAATTAATGGCCAAATCAAATCAAATTAAATTGATAATCACATTAGAAAATTATAATCCATATGCCTAGCTGAGACACACCTACATAAAGCATAAACACATACATTAGATTGCCAAGTCACCACTTCTAGCCTTAGGTTAGGTCGGTGTATATAATAATAATGTTTTATTATATAATATTTTAGACTGGATGTTAGGAATGTGTACTGGATGTTAAGCCGTTGATAGTCTAATCTTATTTTCTGTAGAGGATGTACTTAAGGGGCCTCCTAAAAATAAATATAAATTATTCTACTTGTAGATTGCTTATGCCCCTAAGCATAATCTATATTAGGACATGTAAGCTTGGTTACCTATGTGTGGGTGCTAAGTTCAAATTTATGAAATATTATTTGGGTTGGTATGTATGTTTAGCTAACATTTGTCTTACAAGTGTAGTTAGATTTACTTTCCATCAAATGTAATTTTGTAATAGGAATTAGGATTAGTGCTATCGAGATTAGGATGAGCAGTGACAAGAAAGCTTAGTCTTGGAGTGCCTTGTGATGCCTTGGAGTAAATTAAATCAAATGAAGAAAGAAGAATTGAAGAAGTGAAGACCCCTATATCAACTATTCAATTTCAATTGTAATATTATTTTATAATTCTGGGTTGTATAAGTGGATCTCATTTTTTTTCTCTTTTGGGGATGTACTACGGGCACACCTCTTATTCTTTCATGATAGTTTATAAAAGTAATTGATGCTTTGTTTAGATTGTGCAATAGAATAACATGATTTCATAGTTTCTTAATGATTGATGATTGAATGTGTGGCCTAGATGTTATAGACTCTTAGAATAAAATTAATTTTTCTACCCTAATTAAAACACATAATTAAAATTTAAAATAACTCACAACCTCATCTTAAAGCTTAAGTTGTATAACAAGATAATTAAAAAATTTAGCAACCTCTTAACTGTATGTTGTATGTATCACATCGTGCATGCATCTTCTATCACTCTTGCAAAATGAGGGCCTCCATTTCAGCACTTTAAGGACTACTTGACCTATGAGAGCAACCCCTTATGACTTTCTCATTTGATTTGGTCAATAACCAAATTTCATCATACATTTAGGCATAAAAAATCTCAAAGCCTTTGTCCAAATGAATGTGTCAAAATAATATAAAATTTGAAAAGATTTTTTATATTTCTAAACTAAGTCATATGCTTATACCAAACATGATATAGTCTTTTAGGAAGTGAGTTTAGGACTCTAGTTTCTTTTTAAAATTAAATAACAACTGAAACCATCTTATAATTTCATAAGATTGGTCTACATAATTTTGAATCATATGGTGTTAGCAGGCTGTCACTCTAAGCAGTTATAAGTCTAGAAGAGTTGGACGGGTCTATCTTCTCTTGTAGAATATACTCTTATGTTTCCTCTTGCTTAGATTTAGGTCGTGCTTTAACTTGTGTTAAAACTTTCTAGATTTAGGATCTGAGGTTACTTATTTTCTTCGGGCTACGAGCATAAATTCTCACCCCTTATGCATATTCATAATCTTATTGGTGAATTATAAGCCTAACAATCTAATTAAATTTCAACTCAAACAAAATATCTCCTCTCATTCAAACGTATAAAGCCTCACTAAATGATAGGTTGGATTGTTTAATAGGCTTCCTAGTATCACGAGTACTTCCTACTTATTTTCTTTTGGATTCCAAAATAAGTCTTCTAATTGAATAATCCCATTTGATTTATCAAAATAGTCAATCCTTTGATAGTCTCAATCTTGAAATATTTGGAGACAATAATTGACTACTTTAATCGAGAGTGTTCTTAGAAAATCTCATTTCTTAGGATATAATTAACAATAGAGACTTGCCTCATAGGAAACTTAAGAACCCTACATAAAATAAACTCGCTTTATTTTCCATGTAGAATAAATGAATTCATCATGTCAGAGTCTTTATAAGAAGGATATGTCCATTAGGTGATGTCTCAATCTTTTAGATAATATATTTATCCGTGTCAATCATAAGTACCTCCTAGATCCGTGTTCACTAACCCATTCAAAATAAACACCATATATATATATATATATATATATATATATATATATATATATATATATATATATATATATATATATCCATGATAAATTAGTTATCAATTTTCTATGTAAATTAACTCTTTATTTCAAAAATGAAAAAATAAATAAATAAAGAATATTAAAAATTATAAAAAATTTACAAATTACATAAGACATTAATCTAAAGCATCTATGAAAATTTTATATTTCTATGAAATAAAATGAAATTTATATGATTTTTGAAAGTTCTTTTAAGTAATATTTAAAATTAAGTAAAATAGAAATGAATACAAATAACATAAATAATTCATGAAAAGCTTAAACTCATAATTTAAATATTTTGTACAAATTGTATAAATTTTTGTGATGGTTTGAAGAGTAAAATTTATTTTAAGTTAAAAATAATAATTAACTAAATTGAATAAATAATTATTAATCATTAAAAATTAAAAGAAAACTCATGAGGATTTGAAATAATAATTTATATTCACTATAAAGTAATAAATTGAGATTAATCCAATAATTAGGAAGTTGATTTTATATCATGAGTTATCAACTAGATAATTTAAAATTAATTTAATAAATGTTAATAAAATTATTAAAATTTTATAAATTTATTTAAATAGTCTCCAAAAAGAAAAAGAAAAATCCAAAATAAGTTTATTAAAATTCTAATGGAATTTAAAATGACCACTTAAATAAGTATGATTAATAACTTGAGGTGATCAATATTAAATATGAAATAATCAAACACAAAAATCAAATAAAATCAAATAAGATAAAATAGATTTATGTAACTCAAAATAGTTTAGGATTGAAAATGACTAAACACTAAGTGTCTTAAAATCCATTAAGATAAAATAGCTCACATATGTAAGTGATTAGCAAGTGATGTCCATAAATTAAATATTACTTTTGAATATAATTCAACTTAAAATTTGCATGTTTAAAATCATAACTTGCATTATTTCAAGCCATGAACATCCTAGATTATTTAGTGTAAAAGTTTAAAATACTTGTGTATGTCACAACTTCTTATGCAATCATTTACATTAGACTAAGTGTGTACCATATGCACAAACTAACACAATAAGTTTCTAACTGATTTAATCTCAACCTTATTCCCTTCTTGGGGTGGATTATATCAATCAATGCTTTACATAACATTTCATGTGTACAAAAGATGATTGCCTCTCCAAATTACCTATTGAGGAAACACACAAACTAAAACTAAATTGTACAACATTTTAGATTTGATTAATTTCTAAACCAACTTGATAGACAACTACATCATAGTATGCACTATCTTCCTTAATAACTTAACAATTTTTATTTTCTAAGTTAGCCAGTCCTTTTGGGTTAATTGAAATTCTTCACATACATTAAATAAACACTTAATTGATATTATTAATATTCCTCCTCGATCATGTATATATGATTGAGGAATATTCATGAGTTGGCCATGCAAATTATGACCTAACTCATTCCTAGTATGATTGCCTTCTTACAACTATACTAGATTTACTTAATAAACTTGATCATCCTTTTGGATTAAGTTCGATTATAACTGATCAACTATTATTGGTTAGTCATTACCTAACTTAATCATACACACATGACTAGGTCATTCATTAGTTCAATTAGTCACTAATATTAATCAACATTAAGACTTAAGTATGCACCTTTACTTAGTATTATTTTTTTCCTTTTAGATAGATAGTCTCCATTCACTATAACTTTTGCACCTTGAAAATTGTGATCTATATATCATTTTTTTTGGATCTTTTCATACTCAAGTTGAATTTGAATATCAATCCTCATTTAATAGCTAATTAAATCAACTATTATCTATAACATCGATGTATATGTATAAAATTCAACACTTTGTTCTAGAAGAAGACCAGCTAGACCAGGATCTAGCCTAAAATGTGATTAAGTAATTATTATTATTAGATGGAGGACATCTAATAATAATATGTTTCTTTAATTATAATTAAACTCTTGTATATTAATGATGCTTAAACAGCCTAAAGTCTATCACTTTATTTCTGATAAAATATATATAAAGTGATAAGCCTTAGGGTGATTAGGTCATCTATCTAACTTAGCTTAGTGAGTAAAGGCCAATAAAGATTTTCCTTAAAAATACACTAACCTTCAAACACTTATGTTATGTGGTCAACCTTGTAATCGCTAGCATAAGAGGTTTTAACTAGGTTACTTTGTTTGTTCTACCTTTTAGCTATCCAAGAATGAGGTTGTGAGAGTTTGACTAGAATTCTTTTATTTTAATTAATTATGTAAATTATATTGTGCTATGTTGCTCTACCGTTGTGTTGTTATTAGGATAGAATTATATTTTCTATAGGTGATAGGTGTATGATCAACATTTTACTTTACTTTATAGTGGGCCATGTGTTAATATAATAATTATGCTATATTTATTCTATGATTAGATATTTTGTGTCACTTTTGTTATGCTATAATGACTTTTCTGATGTAAAAATAAAATATAAATTAAGTTTTTCATTATAATACTTGAAGATATCATATCCTGAAAGATGAATATATATTCTGAACTAGAAGAAAGTTCAGAAGAAGAGAAAAGCTTAATTTATATTTTATTTATTTATTAAATTTATCCTAGTTTGTATTTATGGGTAGAGCTTAGCTATCCTTCTATACTTTTCTTTTACCTAGGTATGTATTGAAAATACTAGTCTGTTTAGAACTATTCTTTTATAGCTATTACAACAAAATGATTGTCTGATTATGTTGTTCAAATGTTTTGCTCTTTTTCTTTTCTTTTTTATAGTGTTTTTGTTTGGCATCTATATACTACAATAGGCACCTAAAATAAAAAAAAACTATATTTTCTACCAACTTTAATAAATTTTAAGCAACTTTATAAATGATAAGGATAATTGCTTATGGACAATAATAAATTTAAATTATTTTATAAAATAACTTAGGACATATATATATATATATATATATATATATATATATATATATATATATATATATATATATATATATATATATATATATATATATATATATATATATATGTGTGTGTGTGTGTGTGTGTGTATAACATAAAAAAAATTAATGAATTGTAGAATAGCACTTATACATAGATGTGTATAATATATAAAATGTGATTTAAAATTTATACACACATGAGCATAATAAATAATAACTATTTTATTATATTGCACTTGTATATAAGCATACACAATACATAAAAAGAGTACTTATACTTATAAACATTGTATAATTCAAAAAATTATAATTATTATATAAAACATCATTTGCATATAAGTGTGCACAATATATAAAATTCATCATATGATTTCTATACACCAGCATACAATATAGCATTTTAAGAATTTTATAAATAACACATGTATAGTCTTATATAGAAATTCTACATAAGATGATCAATGTAACAAAATAATAATAAATGTATGTATTAGTCTATAAATATCTTGAATTAAATATTATGCTTGTGATCTATACATTCATAAAAAAATTTATTTTATGATTTGTTCTTATATATTAACCTAAGCAAAACCACAATGATAGAGGCAATCAATAAAGTAATATAGTGTTGAGTAAATATATTTTTATTAAAATTCTACAATAACAAGCATTTATCTTATTATCTAGGGTCAACTACATAAATTCTTCTTCTCCATTATGTCCTATTAAGTGTCAAATTCTAATTTAAATATAATAAAATAAGATCATTTTTATACTACCTAACCAAATCAATTTGACAAAAGTCCATAAAAAAACTTATATTAGAATTTGAATATTATTGACAACAAAATGAAGTGTATTGAACATGCGAAGCCATAAAAATGTTTCAATTCAATAACCATTAAGGATCGACTTTTAAGCTTTTGTCTTCTTCATCTTCTTCTACTATCTTTCAGTTTTTTGGTTTGTATAGAAGAAGCGAGTTGTAAGTATAAATTAATCATTTTTAATGCTAAATAATACTAAATAATACTTAAATTTCATTGAAAATTTAACCTTTAATATAATTTTGCCACTTATTTTGGACAAGCTCATGTTTAGGTAATTTATTTAATAATTTAGTTTCTGTAAAATTTTTAATTTGAGTTACCAACTATCTACCATTATTTACTCTCCATATGGAAAGAATGTTTGGAGTAGCTTTATCACAACTTTATTTTTCAATTAACTATCACACATTCATTTGATAACACTTTACCATTGTTTCTTGATAATTTTTGTGCCGGAAAGTTACTTTGAAAATCAAATATATTAAAGTGTTATAGCTATAAGAAAATTATTATTTGACTTTAAAAAAAAAATATTTATAATACTCACAATAGCTTTCAAAAAAATTATTTTTGTACAATAGCTTTATAACTATATTTACAAAAAACTATAGTTACCTCAAATAGACATGATATAAATTCACACTTAATAGGTTCTCCATTTAGCTCTTTTGGACCTATGAAAAAGGATTTGATGTAAAGATCTATCTTAAATTTATTTTATACCAAGATGTATGAGATTACAATCATTTCAATCAATAAATTGCAAAAAAATAAAAAAAATTCTTATTGTTAAACATAGAACTTGAAGAGCTTAATTTTAAACATCTAAGAAAGGTCCAAAATTAGGTTATGATCAATTAACATATCACTCTAGCTTGAACAAATTTTGAGATTTGAATTTGAGTCTAACTATCAACTAGCATTAACCACACACATAAATAAAGATGCACTATCCAAACCTAATAAATGACCTCTAACTCTCAAGTCTAAGAATGTGATTCTTAAAAGAGGATTTAATGGGAGAACCTATCTCAATTTTGTACTATAACTGAAGTTTGAAAAGAGAATGGGATGCAAATTGGGATTGCTCAACTTGTCTAGGGTGCATTTGGCGTTGCATTTGCTGCAATGAGGCGTGAAATGCATTGTGCTGTTGTTTGGGGAGTGCATTCCACATCTATTTTCATAACTTATGTGGCACCAAAATGGAGTTTTGCAACCTCTGCAAAGTAACTACATTTAAATCATTCTGAAGTTTTAGGTCACAATAGTTCCGAAAACCTCCTTCTTCCATGCTCTCTTGCATTTCATTCTGTAATTCCATTCTCTCCTCTACCTCCTCCAGTTCCCTATCTTGATCTTGGCTCCTTGCATGCACAACAGTTGCAAACCTTACCGCTTCTCTCTCATTCTCTGCCCGTTTAGCTTTCCTGCACACGCCAGGCCTATCTCATCTCCCCTTTCCCTCCAATCTCTATCATCCTCCTAGACAACATATGAAAAAATAGCACCAAAGCTCCACCTTCCTCTCTCGCATTGTTCTCCAACCTAGCAACCTTCTCATTCCTAACTAAAGTTTTTAAATTAAAAACACTTTTAGCAACATCAATTTTCTGCAGTAGGTTCATAGTTAATTTTTTAGACAGGACCAAACCTCACCATATATATTAGCCATTGTTCAAACAAATGGACTTCCTCTTCACTTAGATGATAGCTTAGTAGATCGCCTATAGAAATATGAATCATTCTTCCAAAACTATCTGGACTGTCCAAGCATATGATTTGCAAAGAAGCTGAGCTCCCACTATCGCCCTCCATCGTCTCATGCACCCTCACCACAATTAGTTAAATACTACAACAAAATTCGAAAGCAAAATAATTAAGCCTACTTCAATAGAACTCTCTGTTATGACGGTGAGAATATGAGAGAGAAATGTTAGCCTCCTCACCACTACTTTCTTGTGGCAAATAAGGGGAGTGATGGCCCCCTCCTTCGGTACATTATCTACCATCGTGGGACGAACACTTGCCCCAGCCAATGACTCTGCAACATCGTCCTCGGCTAGAGCAACGGGGGTCCTAGGGGCAGGGGTATCAAAAGAACTCATCTCCGCCACATGAACAGTGGAGATTTTCGTTTGCTTCTTAGTCATCTTTAGTTTTTTTTTCCGGAGGCCAGCCCACAGCTTCGAAGAGTCAATATCACCATGCGGTCTCTTAGAATCCATGACAAGTAAGTGTATTCTGATCGCAATGAAGAACTCGACAATAAAAGAAGAGATATGTATCCAATCATGAATGAAAGGCCTAATAAAAATTCTTAGTAAGGCCAGTGGCCTTTTTATTACTTAAGGGGTCAAGGATATGTCCAAAAACTAAACCCAATAAAATGTGATGTAACATTTAATGAAAGATTCTCTTTCCTATTCAACATTTATTATGAGTTAATTGGCTTTTTATTCTTTCGTTATTTTGTGAGTTGCCTCTACAAATGAGCTAAAAAATCGGGGAGCTAAATATATATATCAAGAATAAGCAAGCAACCCATATTTTAAAAACTCGTTGCATGCATGGCGAGCATAGTAAAACATGGGAGTCAACCACTAGGACACAAACTCGCATATAAGGCTAGCATTTAGGAGCGAACAATTGTCTTAAGGCAACTCAAGAACAACACCCTCCAGCCACTTGGAAGATCGACTACTCACAAAATTAGGCCACCGCATACTGGTGGCAAGGCTCATCACCACTCACCAATGAGCACTTGCCTTAAGTTACGATAAACTCTTTGTACATATTTGCTGGCTCTTTCTCGTACTTGTCTTTTGTACTATCCCTCATCTCAAATATTATGAAAGGAAGATGAGAGGGCCCTTTGTAAAAGTTTGGTTGAATGATTTTGAGAGAACTCAATTGATTGGCTTAGTTCAAGAAAGGCCCTAATGCTCTCCTCCTGAGCTGCTCTCTCTCTCTCCTTCTATGTACTATTATTACTTTAAAGATAATAAATTAAATCTTTTTTCTATTATCTTCATCACCTGCTGTTCCTCTCTTCATTAACTTTATTTTCTCAATATCTCTTGAGATTTTGCTTCAGCCACAGATACATTAAGGTCCAATATAATAAGTTACTTATTAAATAATAATTGAATTTATTCATGAACATAAATGGATAAATTTGATCATAATTATATTCAATTCATTTAATATTCTATCTTTAAAAATATTTTAAATTGATTTTTTTAATTTGAATAAATATAAATAAATATTAATTGAGCTAAATTTAAATCATGTAACAATTGTATTGATTCATTTATAGTCCTATCTGCAAGAATAAAAAAAAAAGCTTAATTTTAAAAATAGGCCAGTTTATAATGTTAATTATGTGATTAGGCACGCTAAAAAAATTTAAAATAAGTTATGTCAGCTGACGGCCTAAGGCGATCGCCCGTGACGGCCATTAATAATTTTAAAAAAAAAAATTAAGTGGGCGATATATTTTATGGTCGCATTTTCATCGATGTCGGATTTGGGAGTGCTTGGTATCGTTGGAAAGATAATAAAAAATCCTACAACTTTTATGTTCACCACTTTTGACGAATCTCGTCCGGTGAGATGCAGTGTTTATAAATGTGTGAATTCAGAAGTTACAAAAAACTTAGATATTGATGCAGAATTAATTTTTTTGGATAATATAAAATACTCTCATTATATTGTATATATAAATTGAGTTTGAATCTTTATGCAATTCTCGGTTGAATCTCTACTCTTAGATTTGATTTAATCAAAATATTCAAATAATATAATCTATGGAATATCAATAAAAGGTACATGAATAGTAAGAGATAACAAATATAAAATAATGAATAGTACAACCCCTCCACACCTATCTTGGCGATGCCCTGGTGGAATCGCATCGTACGCAGTGTAATGTGTGTCGGTGGTCACCATGGTGGTCAGCGCGGATGTTCGATGGTCCTCCTCTTCTTCCACCGCTCGACGTTGTTACGAATACCACTCAGAACATGAGGTATATCGGACCGACCTGCATAATAGGTACACCCATCATATGGTGGTGTCATATGGAATGGTGGTGGTCCATGTATGCGCTGCGTGCATGGGTGCATCAGACCACATTGCTGGCGATATGAATCTTGGGGTGGTGAGAGAATGTGTATGCCCCCGGTGTCGAGGATGGCCCTACGCCCATCGGAACATGTTATCGATGATGCGAAGTGCAGTGTGTCAGATCCCCATCCAATGTCGAGATATGCATGTTTCCTCAAGTCCACCAGTGAGAAACAATCTAAACCACAAGGCATCCATCGGGGCGCCATTCCTCGAACATCGGTAAGCGGCGCCTCAAGAATAGAAATCTGCAATCAAATGAATCATGTTTCCAATGTATCAGTAAATTAAGAAATGAAGCACAAAACCAAGAAATAATGCTAAAAGAAAACCCACTACCAAAACATCAGTAAGTGGGCATTAAGCACAACTTCACAAACTTCATCATCGAAAATGTGTGTTGCAATAAATCCAGTACCTACTGGAAAGCAACCTACAATATTAACAGATATTCTTTGGATCCGTCGCGACTCATTATTATTTTTGTAATTCATCAAATCTTGAGTCCGTGGGATTTGAAGGCGTTCTCCTATGTTGGTTGGAATGAAGTGGCTTACTCAGTTCACCACCAAAGAACTATGAATATACTCAATTCATTTTTTAACTATTAGTAACAAAACAACCGCTATCTCGTCTCACCGATGAATTTGCCAAATAAGTTCAAATCGATGGGATAGATACAATGATGGGGCTAACATACCGAAATTTAGTATTTAAAATATTTAAAATGCGAATTATCACAATCAAGAACGATGACATAAAACAAATTACAATTATCGGAAAGTCCACAATGTATCGGAAAGTCCATAATCATCTACACCATAAACTTGCACTACGTTCTACATCATAATCTTACAAATTCCACAATTATCACATTCAAACGGTGACAAACTGTTACACAATCATAAATTCATGTTTATAAAAACAATAACTTTGTAAAATTGACAGATAAACCAACGCTTTACAACCAAATCGACCTCATTTCCTTCATCTCACTAAATAATTTATACATTATGCTCAAATAAGCATAAGCATAAGCATATTCATAAGCATAAGCATAAGCATCCACCTCAAATTTAACAATTTTCCTTCAAAAAATCTCACTAAATAACATCTAACAAATATTTCCTATCAAAATAACAAATTCAAACTAGATCTGAAATTTCTTTTGCATTTTATAAAAATACCTAAATCGTGAAAGATCTCTCTCAAAGCCACAACTTAACCGTGGAAACGACGTGGCGACCTTCCTTGGCCGGCGGCAAGCTCCTTCGCCGGCGGCAAGCGGCGTCTTCGCCGGTGATCAGAATGACGGGCGGGATCATAAAGGAAAAAAAGCGGGGGAGCTCGCGCGTGCTCTCTTGCCTAATTTTAAGTGGAGCCAAGCGTCCGGTGGAGGCTTACGCCCGGCCGGTCGGTCGCCATTATTTTAAATATTTAAATTTTTTTTTAGCATGCCTAATCACATAATTAACATTATAAACTGATCTATTTTAAAAATTAAGCCTAAAAAAAATCGGCAATTTTGGAGCTTCCAGTGTATTATCATTTCTGATTACTCTCTTTCCAGTTCGACTTAGGACAAAACGGGTGGTAGCGACCGGTTGATTTTCTGTCCCTTTGCCGTTCCGAAGCACAGCGATCCTCCCATGAAAGGATATCTCCTGGCTCTGCGCAAGGAGCGAAAAAAAAAAAAAAACTCTTTTTTGCTTTGAAGAAATAAATTGGAACTTAGAAATGCAGTGTACTTATACTGCCAACTTCTCTCCATCTCTTCAACGGACAGCCTTCTCCTTTCCTCCTCCCTCCAAGAAGAAGCTGGAACTCGGCCCAACCAGAGAAGCTAAACCACCAATTGTAGCTTTCAGGATTGGAGTGCAGGAAATTGCTGAACTTGCGCATAATAAGGCAAACTTTTCCCCCGAGTTGCTTCTTCAAATCTTTTTCATAGGAAAGACGAAAGCTTTGAGATGTATTTCTCTATTCCTTGATATTTATTTTATCTATTTTTCTACTGTGTTCGATTTCCATTTTATTTTCAGGTTTTGGTTGCATCAGCGCTATCTTGCGCCATCGGTCAGATCTCAAAACCATTTACTTCTGCTATTAATGGAAACGGCGTCGATTTAAAAGCAGCTATTCGGTCTGGCGGCATGCCTTCCACCCACTCTGCTGTAAGCTTACTTCCTGCTTAATTTCAAAGCTCCAAATTTCATAACCTAATCCCCTTTTCCATTTCTGCTCAATCATCTTAGTTTCTTGTCTTATCTGATGAGTAATCGTTGGAAATCCATTTCGTAACCGTCAGCTCTATGGGATTTGGATTTGCAGGCCGTAGCTGCTGCTGCTACAAGCATTGGTTTAGAGAGGTATGCCTAACTAGTGTTGCTGCGATGATTGTATATATTTTAACAAGCTTGCTTTTAAAATATTATTATGTACTTGAAATTTGATTGTGTTCAATGATCAGTGGGCACATACAAAGCTTTATGTTAACCATTGTGATCAACTTTATTGATAGAGTTAATTGAGCTTTGTTATTACCATTATATAACTATGTCGACACGTAAAATGCAGGGGTTTCTCAGATTCGATCTTCGGCATGTCTGTGGTCTTTGCTTCTGTTGTAATGTATGATGCTCAGGTACGCATTTTGTTTTACAGAATTTGGTTCATTTGCCATTAGTTTCAAAGGTAAAGAGGTACTGTCTGTTCCTTATTGGAAAAGGAATACATGTGTTATTTAAGCCTTAACAATAGCTTTTCAATTGTCGAGATAAAAAAGCGGCATAGGGTGAAGTTTTTTGAGAGAACTCTTCCTGTTAGAGTGGAGAGAGTAAGGGTAGAAGCTATGGTCATGGTGGAGTTGGAGTACTTGTTTAGATCAGGAAATTTGTGACTTTATGCTGTTTTCTTGGGGAAAACCAAATTAAAATGGCAATTTACATACATACCACATAATTCTTATATTTTTATATATTTAACACCTTTTTTTTATATTTGTATATATAATACTCAAATCTTTAACATCACATTTAAAATATCATTATTATTATTATGTTTTAAAAACTCAAAACACATTTTCATGTATAGATAAAATGCTAGAAATGTAAAAATTAAAATTCAGGCGTTAGATATATAAATACATAAGAAATTATGTGGTATATATATATATATATATATTTGTAAATCTTCCTAAAATGTTTTTGTGATAGAAAATTTCTTTGAGGTTGAGTTCTTTTTTAATTTTCCTCTTTTCAGGAATTTTTTAGAATAGCAACCTATTATGGAATTGTTGACTTTTTTGCAGAACTTTTCCAACTTCAAAGCTTAAAGACAAAAGATCTCATTCTGTACTAATTTTTCGTTGTTTCCTCTACTAAGAATAGACAAATATTTCAAGGAAGTTAAGTTGTCATAACTATGTTTTAAAAATGTTTGATGAAAAGTGAGTTATGTTTTTATATTCATAAAATTCATGTCAATTGGAAAAAAAAAAAAAATTGTTAGCAACCTTGTTGGAGGAAGTAGCATGCCAAGAACAATTTCAAGGAGGATATTTCTCTTAGAGTATGCTTGGTTTGAATGAATCAGAGAGAATTGCAAATGCGTTTGATTTCATATTTTCATATTGCGTATATCAAATCAAATAAAGCCTTCTCAAATTCCATCTGTCAAATTCAGGGAGTCCGAAGAGAGGTGGGCTACCAGGCTAAGATTCTGAACAAACTACGGATGGAAGCTGATTTGGATTCTAAATCTGGAGCATCCTTTGTAAACTCCAAAGAAAACACCCCTCTTCTTTCTGTCTCAGAGACTCCAGACTCCTACATTAGAAAAACAGAGCCTTATCAACTAAACCGCTCTGGAGTTACAGCAAGTAAACTGACCACACTGCCTAATTTAGAAGTTGACATCAAAGAACCATCACAGAAATCCTACAGGAGTTATCAGCTTTTGAATGAGTCAGTAGGACACAATGAGATTCAGGTCCTAGTTGGTGCCTTGTTGGGTTTTATTGTAAGCTTAGCTGTTGAGACTATTCTCTAATTTATAAAATGCACAAGCGAGCTTGAGCGAGCCGAACCCTTGTTCGTGTTTGGCTCGTTTGAAAAATATTTTGTTGTGTTCGGTTCGTATTCGGTTCTTGTTCGAAATTGCTCAAAATTTTATTATTTGCGTTTGAAAATTGCCTTGTTCGGTATTGAAAATAGCTCGAAATGCAATAATAGTAATAAATAAAAATAATAGTAATAAAATAATAATAATAATAATAATAATAATAATATAATAATAATAATAATAATAATATAATATAATATAATTTTTTATTTCTAAATCGAAACGATCTAACAAATGATTGTTAATGTTGCCGTTTATATATCTTGAAATATGTTTATGTTATTTCGTTTGTTAATGAACGGCAACACAACTATTTAAATCTGAGTTATTGGTGAACGAATTTTTTTGACAGCCCTACTAGCAGCTGCTGCTTCTCTCCATTATATTGGTAGCATTACAGATTTCCAAATCTTCCCTTCTATTTAAATAAGGGCCACGGAGTTCACAATATTCAAAATATATGATTTATGGATGAATGTCAATTTGTTTGAATAATCTTTTTTGATTAGTGTAGACATAAAATGTTGTTGTTAATTCTATGATTATGGCTTAATTTTAAATTTATATTTGAATCTAAATGTATTTTAAAATTTCAGACACCTTAGGGGCCTACTTGAGATCAATTTTATTTTATACTGTCTATTTTTTTGTTTTTATGTATTAATTTTATTTTTTATTTTTATTTTCTATTTCTGTTTGTGTTGTTTATGTTTTATTTTGAAATAAGATATATTTAGGAATGATAATTATTTTTAAAAATATTCAAAATATTCAAAATTATTTTCAAAATAAAAAAAATTCACAAAATAAATAATAATATACTAAAAATATTTTTTAAAATAATTTAACTATAATATAAAATATAAAATAAAATTAATCCCAAACAAATTTTTAGTGTATTTTTTAAAGTGTTTTAATTTTTATCTTAAAAATAAATCCTATTATTTTAAAAATATTGAAAATAAATTTTTAAAGCATTGAATTTTTTTTAAAAAATTAATACAATCAAATATACTTCATCTCAAATTAAAATATAAATAGAGAAATAAACAAAATGAAAAAAAAAGTTATAGCGACAGAGAAGCAAAATATGGGAGAAATTAAAAGAAAAAGCTAGCTAGAAAGAGAAGAACTTAATAGGTTTTTCTTTTTTAAAAAAAAAAAAAAAAGTTTTTCGTTATGATAATTTCTCTCTTCAGGTAAAGCATAATATTAGATAAGCACGATAGCGTTCAAGGCAAGCTCAGTGATATTAGAAAATTATATTGTCATGAACATAAAATGCCACTCAAAATTTTGTTCTCTTTAATTTTTTTATTTTATTATTTGTCTCTCAATATGTAAAGGATTATATGAGAAATGCTATTATTATGAATATTAAATAGTAATCAATATGTTTTATACCTTCTCTTCAAATATTGTAGCATATTTTTGATTTTTAATCAATATTTTACCAAGTCCCAAGTCCCGGAAGTAAAAAGTGGAGGGTTGCGTTAGGTAGTCGATAACTAGCATAGACATGGAAAAAAAAAATCATGACATGAATCTTTAATGCATATGTTAATGCTAGAGCATTTCTTGGAAGAACACATTGTATGGTATGAATACAATTAAAAGTGTGTAGAGGTTGCTACATGAGTGCTTGGGTGCAGTGTTAAATAAGCAAGAGTTCTCACATTCTAGGCAAATGCACAAAAAAAAAATTAGTCTATGTAATTAGCATTAGATTAAGAACTTGAAATATATGTACTCTTACTGATAAATTAATGAAATTAATATATATTATGGTTGATAAGAAGATAAATATCTTATATATTTAAGAAACTAAATGAGTTTGGGGAGAAGTGCATAGATCTTGATAGTTTAGTTTTTAAATTTTGGTATTCAGATAGGAGTAGAACTAGAAATTATGTAGGTTTAATTATAGGTAAAAATTTGAAGGATAATGTTATAGATATTAATAGGATTGAAGATAGAATTATAAGTTTAAAGATTATTGTTGATGCTAAAATTATTAAAGTTATAAGTATTTTGCTCCTCAAGTAGGTTTAGATGTATGCTCAATAGAAAATTTTTAGAATGACTTAGAGGGATTAATATAATAGATACATTTTAACCAAAAGGTATTTATTAAAGAGATTTATATAAACATGTTGTTTGAGTTATAAAAGATTTTAAAAGCATTCATAGTGACTATGGATTTAGAGTCTAATGAAGAAAAAATTGAATATATTAGATTTTACTTTAGCTTATGATTTTATAGTTGTTAATACTCTGTTTAAAAAAGAGATATGCATATAATTACTTATAAGAATGAAACTAGTAAAACACATATTGATTATTCTTTATAAGAAAAATATAGCATTTAGATTATGAAGATCATAAAGTTATTTGGGGTGAAAGTTTAAGTACCCAATATAAACACTAGTTTTAGATTTTATGATGATGAATTAGAAGATAAAAAATAAATCATATCACTGTCCTAGGATTAGATGAGGGCACTTAAATAACATTAATAAAAATATTTTTAAGAACATGCTATAACATTTGAGAATTTGGGATGCTCATAAAGAATTTAATGTTATGTGAAAAAAAGTAACAAGTGAAATTAAACAAGTTACAAAAAATGTGCTTGAGAATTAAAAGAAATAGTTTTTTTAATAATAAAAATAGTTGATGGTGGAGTCAAAATGTGTAAAAAAAGATAAGAAATAAGAACCTTTCTTATAAAACTTAGTTTAGATATAAAAAAAAATCAAAGAATTTAGAAAGATATAAAGTGACCCATAGATATTTTAAGAAAGTATATGTGATGCTAAAACTTTAGCTTTTAGCTATTTATAAAATAAATTAAATACCAAAGAAGGTGAAAGATGTATGTATAAGTTAGTCAAGGAAAGAGATAAAGAAGTAAAGATTTTGTTTAAGTGAGGTGCAGTAAATATGAAAATTATAAAGTATTTGTTCTTAGAAGAGGATATTGGATATAAGTTAATAAGATATTTTGATAAACTTTTCAATAAAGGATGTGATAATATAATTGATTTTAGCAACCTTATAAATAAAAATAGAGAATTTTATTTTTATCATTGTATTAGTAAAATTAAAGTTAGAGATGCTTTAAAGAAAATGAAGTGCGGAAAAATAGTAGGACCTAATGATATTCCAATAGAAGTGTAAAAATGGTTAGGAGATCAAGGAATTTCTTGGTCTACCAATCTTTTTAATGTTATTTTAAAGACTAAAAAGATGAGAGATGAGTGGAGAAAAAGTTTGTTGGTTCTTATTTTTAAAAATAAAGGTGATGCATAAGAGTATGAAAATTTTAGAGGAATTAAGTTAATGTTCCTTATATTAAAATTATGGGAGAGAATAATTAAGCATAAGTAATGATGTGATACAAAGGTTTCTCAAAATCAAATTTATTTAATGTAGGACAAATCTATTATGGATACTTTACATTTGTTGAAAGGTTTGATAGTACAGGAAAGTAAGGAGGATCTACATATGATATTTATTAATTTAGAAAAAGCATATGATAAAGTTCAAAATAAGTGCTTTCGAGAGTTCTAGAAAAGAAAGCATTTAATATTGGTTATATTCATGTCATAAGGGATATGTATATTAGAGCTATTACTTGTGCCCAAAAATAAGGAGGATTGAAAAAAATATTTTTTTTTTTCTATTTTAGTTGGATTACATCGAGGATCAGCTTTAAGCCCATATATTTTTTTTTTTCATTAGTTATAGATGTTCTTACTAGGCATTTACAGGAGGATGCATTAATCGATACTTTTTATCCTTATACAAAAGTACATGCCAAATCAAGTAATACAAAATAACTAGAGTGTCGTTCCCACAAGAATTAGACCAAAATTAGATATTAATTTATATTGAGTACTAATCTCTTTAAACCTAGTTTTTATCTAACAAAATACAAGTGTTTAATTAAAATTGCTATCTACTATTTTGTAAAATATTAATTTTTTTTATATTTTTATATTTTTATTAAAAATATGTAAATGTTTTCTTAATTTTAAAATAAGTATTCTGAATTTATGGAATCTTTTAGATTATGTATTATATTAAACTATATGGTAGATTAATTTAAAGCTTATAATGTCAACTAGAAGTAAAGTGCTATACTCTCTATCTCTAGACAAGTATAACGAAATCAATCCCTTTACCTAGCTTTTTACCCAGTGCTAAGAAAATTTTGAATTGTTGCTTCACCCATATTTTTCTTTAAATGATTAAAAATCCTAAAATAATATATATTTAATGGCTATTTAGCTACCCCGAACTATCTAACATATTAATGATTATTTAACACATTTGTTTAACTTTTTCTTATTTATTCTTCTAGGATTCCACTGATGTCTCTAGATCACACTTATTTTTAACTTTGTAATTGGTCAGATTACAAGTAATGAAACATGGAAGAAGCAAAATATATTTTCATTAAAGGCACAAATAATTTTCTTATATTAATCCACAAATAAAGTTTAATGCAACATCATTATCAAAATGCTCACATAAAATCGAGTTAACTTACTTAATTCAATATTTTAGAAAGTAACACACAAACACAATATATAAATATGTGGAGGGAGTACTAGAAAACACTAAGAAAAAGAAATATTAAAAAGAAAAAGTGCACCGATAAATTCTCTCCTTTTATTGAGTATCATTCTTTTTGATATTCTGATTGTGATCTCTCTCACATGCTCCACACACACACACACATAATACACAACACTTGGAGTGTCACTCTTCAAGTGTTGTCCTTACTCTCACATACTTATTCTCTTGACAACAAAAAAAAAAGAAAGAAAAAGTCTAAAAAAGATCTCTTTTGCTTTGGCAATGTCCCCTTATATAGCTTAAATAGAGCCCTGGTCGGGTTCCCTGACACTCCTGTCATAACCTTCTTGAAAACTTGAAATTGTCATTGAACCATCATGAAATTGCTCTGGTAGGGCCGTAGCACCTCGGCACTGGATCTATATCACCTAAGCATAACACTCTCTAATTTTTGGCTTCAAATTTTTTATTCTTGTATTGCGATACCGTCTTCTTTATGCTACACAACTTTTTCTTCTGATACTAACGCCTTGGCACCATAAATGTAGTATTGCGGTGCTATACCATGATTTTGCATATTCTACATTTTTTTTCAATAAGATATTTTCATAAATACTTAAAATTATAAAAATAAATTATAAAATAACAAAATCTTTACATAAAAATACATGCTAATTTAAGTAATTTTTTCACTTATCTTGTACCTTGTGTATACTTTTTTTTTGATGACATTCTTCTTATTAATAAGATTAGAGAGAGAATCCAAGAGAAGCTTGAATTATAGAGGTCAACCTTTAGAGCCTAAAGGTTTTTATTTAAGTAGATCTAAAGCTAAATATATGAAGTGTAATTTTAATTGTAGATGTTGTAGTGGTAAGGTTGTGATATGTGATATCAAGTCATTAAAAATAGTGAACATCTCAGATATCCCAGGTCTATTGTTCAAAATGATGGTGAAATAGATGGGGATGTTATTGGTAGAATTCAGTTGGATGGTCGAAGTGGAGGAATTCATATGCCCTGTTGTGTGATAGAAAAGTACTACTTAGATTTAAGAGAAAATTTTATAAAATGGTGATAAAACCTGCAATGATTTATAACATAGAATGTTGGCTAATAAAAGGGAAGGATAAAATTAGATTAAGTGTTACAAAGAAGAGGATGCTTAGGTAGATGAGTTGCTTTACTCTTAAAGATAAAATATAAAATGAATATATTTATGTAAAGGTTGGAATAGCTCTAGTGGCAAATAATATTAGAGAGAGTCATCTTAGATGGTTTGGTCACATAAAGGGTCCATCATTTGATGACTCATTTAGGAGAGTAGATGTATTAGATTTGTCTTATGTTAAGAAAGGTAGAGGAAAACTTAAAAGACTTGGTTAGAATGTATAACCTTAATTTGTTAGAATCAAATGAGAATTTGATACTTAATAGGACACAATGGAGAAGAAGGATTCTTATAGTTGACCCCACATAGTGGCATAAAGGCTTATTGTTATTATTGTTGTTGTATTGTTTGATATTTTACCATTATCCTCCCAACAAATAACGGATCATGTAAATGCATTCTTTTGTGCTCATCTTTGTGGAATATATTCTCTATATACCCATGTCTATAATAGTAAATATTTTTTTCTATGAATATGGGTATTTATTTAAGTAGATCTAAAGCTAAATATATGAAGTGCAATATTAATTGTAGATGTTGTAGTGGTAGGGTTGTGACATGTGATATCAAGTCATTAAAAATAGTGAACATCTCATATATCTCAGGCCTATTTTCAAAATGATGGTGAAATAGATGGGGATGTTATTGGTAGAATTCAAGTTGGATGGTCAAAGTGGAGGAATTTATGTGCCCTATTGTGTGATAGAAAAGTATTGCTTAGATTTAAGAGAAAATTTTATAAGATGGTGATAAAACCTACAATGATGTATAACATAGAATGTTGGCTAGTAAAATGGAAGGATAAAATTAGATTAAGTGTTACAAAGATGGCTTAGGTAGATGAGTTGCTTTACTCTTAAAGATAAAATATGAAATGAATATATTTATGTAAAGGTTGGAATAGCTCTAGTGGCAGATAATATTAGAGAGAGTCATCTTAGATGGTTTTATCACATAAAGGATCCATCATTTGATGACTCATTTAAGAGAGTAGATGTATTAGATTTACCTTATGTTAAGAAAGGTAGAGGTAAACCTAAAAAGAAATGTATAACCTTAATTTATTAGAATCAAATGAGAATTTGATACTTAATAGGACTCAATGGAGAAGAAGGATTCATATATTTGACCCCACATTATGGCATAAAGGCTTATTGTTATTGTTGTTGCTGTATTGTTTGATCTTTTACCATTATCCTCCAAACAAATAAGGGATCATGTAAATGCACTCTTTTTTGCTCATCTCTATGGAATATATTGTCCATATACCCATGTCTATAATAGTAAATATTTTTTCTATGAATATGTGGTGTTTATTTTTAGACGCATGTGTGTGTGTGTGGGGTGGGGCATCAGGTATCAGGTACTTATTAAGTCGAGTATGATATTGAGGTATGATATACTTCAAAAGATAGAGGCATCACCCTTCAATGAACCTAATCACCTAATAAGAACTCCTAAGGCATAATGTATCTTCGAATATACTAGAGATTTTTTCCCTGCTTTTACATGGATGAATAAAATAGGATTTATATTAAACTAGGTCCTTAAGTTCCCAATGGAGGAAAGCCTCTATAGTTAATCTTAAGGAATGGAATTCCCTAAATATACTCTCAATCAAAGTATATAATTATGATCTCCAATGATTTTAAGGTTAGAATGTCAAAGGATTAGCTATATTTAGAAAGTCAATTGGGAAAGTTTCAATGAGAAGACTTATTTTAGAATCAAAAGGAAATAAGTAGGGAATGCTCATAATACTAGGAAACCTAGTAAACATTCCAATCCATTATATGATTGGGCTTTATATATTTGATAGTGAAGAGATTTATTTATTTGAGTTAAATTTTATTAGATTGCTATGACTTATGATCCACCAACACAAGGTTATGAAAATGCCTAAGAGGTGAGGATTTATGCTTGTAGCCTGAAGGAAATAGCCACCTCAGATCCTTAATTCAGGGAGCTTTAGTATGAGCTAAAGCATGACCTAAATTTAAGTGACAAGTGGATATGAGGGTTTATCTCCACAAGAGTGGATAAACCCATATGCCTTCTAGACTTATAATCACAGAGTGGCTGCTAGCTAACTCCTCCTACTATTTTAAAACCATGTAGTCTGGTCATTATGAATTGCAAGATAGTTAGGGTAATTATTTAGTTGGAAAGAGATTAAAGTTCTAAACCCACTTCCTAAGAGATTAGAACATGAGTGGTATGAGCATATGACTTAATCTACAAATACAAATTTTTTTTCAAATTTTATTTTCATTTTTGACAAGTTATTTTGACAAAGGCTTTGGATTTTGTATGCCTAAATGTATGATGAAATGGGTTATTGGCCAAATCAAAAGAGAGAGGGTGAAGTCACAAGAGGGTTGCTCACAGTCAAGCCTCTATCAAGGATAGAGCCCTCATTTTGCAAAAGTGACTCAAGATGCATGTATGATGTGAGACATACAACCATATAACTAAGTGGTTGCTAAATCTTTTAATTATCTTATTTATGTCCTATTTTATGATGAGATTATGAGTTGCTTAAAATTTAGTTAAAAGTGACTAGTTGGATAGAAAATTTATTTTATCCTAAGTGCCTATCACATCCAGGCCACACATTAAATCATTAATCATAAGAAACTATGAAAAGCATGTCATTTCTAATGCAATTTAAACATAACATAACATCAATCAATTTTATAAATCCAACGTGAAAGATAATAGATGCGGTCGGGTGCTACCGTACATCCCTGAAAAGAGAAAAGATGGTAGCTGGGCTCTACCCTTATACAACCCAAAAAATAAAAGAATAATTACAATTTATAATGAATACATGCTATGGGGGTCTTCATTCTTCACTCTTCAAACTTTATTTGTTTGATTCAATTAGTCCCTTCTTTGATTTGGATGTGCTTGCTTTAAAGGCATCATAGGGCACCCCAAGACAAAGAATTCTAATCACTGCTCATCCTAATCTCCCATAGCACTAATCCTAATTCCTATTGCAAAATTACATCCATATAGGAAAAAGTAAATCTAACTACACCTACAAAATAGATGTTAGCTAAACATACATATAATTTAGGCTTATCAACCTACACATGGGAAACTAAGCCCACCTATCCTAACTTAGATTATGCTTAAGGGGTTTAAGCAACCTATAAATAGAGTATTTATATTTATTTTTAAGCATCTCCTTAAGCACAATCCCTTGCAAAAAATATGAATAGGCTAAGAGCGGTCTAACATCCAACCTATGAAGTATACACCCCAACATCTAGTCTAAAATATTACGTCACAAAATAAAACTTACATCACATCATACACCATTCTAACATAGAACTAAAAGTGGCTTAATTCTAATGTGTGTGTTAAGACTTTGTGTGGTATGTCTTAACTAAGCATTAGAGTTGTATTTCTCTAAGTTTAGAAATTATTCAAGTTAACATGATGGTGGGTTTAATTTGAAGTTGTTTAACTGATTTGTGAATTTTAATTTGTATTTTATTTTATTTCATGTGATTTATACTTAGCATCTAAGTGTTATAAAGAGATAAAAGAGGATTTTCCTCTTTCATCCCTATCTTAAGCCACTTTCTAAAACATATTAATTTGATTTAGTTCTCTTTAATGAATGGCTTATTAAATATTTTTAATTAATCCTAAGTTTAGGTTAACTTTAAATGACCTTATCCAATATGAAAGACTTCTTAAGATTAATCTAATTGAATTACTATCACATGAAGTATGCTAAGTCATTCCTTTCCACATGTAACATGCATATGATTTAATACTTAGCATATCTATACATGCAATATATTTTATCACACTTGAATGATGAATATATGTGTATGTTTGAAGTTTATTTATTCTTATTTATTTTGATTGGATTATATGAATATATAGATTAAAGCTCTATCCAAATTCTTATACCAAAATACATAAGGATGAAATCACATAAGTATGTTGTTAAACCATCGAAGTGAGGTAATCAAATGACCTCATTGGGGCTAGCTAAAACCTTGTGTTCCCGGGATGTCCAAATTATATACCCATTTACATTCAAATACATGTAAATTTTCATGCATGAACATAAGATTATAAACACATACAAGTCCTATGTATTCATAACTATCATCACTCCATATATTATTATTAATTTATGAACTTTTGAAAATAAATTTAGATTTAATAATGATAATAACCACATATATTAATTAAGTTAACACATGCAAGCTTACATAAAGGAAATTCATTTGATTCATTTAAATTTGAAAGTATGAATGCATGAAATAGAATGAAATACAATATTTAATGTTCTTGGAAAGGAATAATTAAATATAAACACATTTTATTTAATTAAACTAATTCCTAAGGTCAATCACATTAAATAAATCCATTTAAAGAAAACCAAAATTCTTTTATCAATTTAGCTTTGAATCTTTGATTTGATTTAAGAGGAAGAGAAGTACTAATTTGTTATCTTAAACCCATTCCCACATTGGTAATTTGATTTGGTTTAAGAAAGGGTAATTAGGTGAATTTTATGAATTAATTAGGTTGGATCTTTAATTAAATCAATTAATTACCCTTACCTATATTACCTTAATGTAATTAACCAAATAATTATGAGCCAACATGATATGTATATGAATCAAAAGTAAATTTGCAATGATCTAGAGAATAAATGGGTTTAATGCGATTGGCTCATAATTAATAGTTAATTAGATTAAAGAACTTAATTAAGTACTCTTATGACTTCCCCACACATGTGAATTAGTCACAATTTTTCTAAGTGTCTTTAGGTTATTAAACACCTAAAGATCTACCCCTAATTTAATTAATCAAGATCTGATGTGATTATGATTTGAATTTGATTAATTGAGCCATCTAATTAATTAATTAAACTTTTGATTAATCTCCAATTAATTAACCTTTCTTTCAAATGAAATGGTCTTTGAGAAAAGATTAGGAAAGAGGTCTAACCCATTTCCTTGCCCATCCACTGTTCAACAGGGACTAGTGAGCTCAATTAATTAATTTTTGCTATTTAGAAAGTTAATTAATTAATTAAACTAATTAAGAGAGTGATTAGGGATTAAATAGTCAATTACCCTAATTAACTAAGTAATAAATCCCAAAAATATTATGAGAGGTAGAGGTCATCCTATTAAATTAACGCTCAAAATTTGAGGTTAATTACTCAAGTTATTAAGGAGTAATTATGCTAATTTAGTTTGTAATTAAACACTAATTAAGTCATAATCACTATTCAAAATCAATTGGAATTAATTTTAAATAATTTGCCTTTAAAATACCTTCAAAATAAGTATTTATTTATATTTTTATGATTTTTAATGATTTATTATAAATTTTGGAAGTTTTAGCCATTAAAAATAATAATTAGTCCTTAATTAGGCTTAATCCTATATAAAGAGGCTTTCCACTTGGCACGTGATTGGCACTAAGCACGTCACTCATCACCATTTAGCTGACGCATCCTCGCCGTCCACCTAAGATCAAACTAGATCAAACCCATGGTTCTAATAGGGATTAAATCAAATAAAATCTAGTGAGTAATCATGACCGTCCATTCCGATCATGCGGAATAGACGGTGCGTGATCTGTCAACTCCTTAGTAATGAGAGACGGCCCCTCACCTTCGATGATTGAGCTCACCCAGCTCACCAAGTTAAACCCACACCTTCACAAGAAGGATCCAAGGGATCCAAGATAAGATCGTTGAAATGTAACTTTCCTTCATAAAGCTCTAAAGAATTTTCACCAAAAGCTAGGTTTTAAAGAATTACCTCTCTGGAGCTCAAGACCGGTGGGAGAATTGATTGAGGAAGCTTTGTCTAGTGGAGATGAAGCCCTGTTAACAACATGTGTGTTGATTCCTCACCGTTCACTTGAATGGCCACAAATCGATGATTTTGAGATCGGCGTTGATCGAACTCACATCACGGGTCAAGGCTCAGGATTTGTTCTTGCACCTGAGTGTGGGGAAGGTGTGGAAAGAAATTTGGATTTGATCATTGATGGAGTTGGATTGAAAATAGCCCTATTTTAGAATAGTGCTAGCAATGGGAGGAGCTTAGAGAGGGCTCTAGGGAGTGATGGTGTGTGTTGATTTTGGATCAAATGAGTATATCCTCATCCATTGGATTGAACGGACAGATTTGGATCCCAAATTTTGGCTGGTCAGTCGCCACCAAGGTGCTAGAGTGGTTGGTGTCTCCTCCACGTAGCTCGATTGGGTTGGTGGGATGCTTGGCTGGTGGCTTAAGGTGGATGCCCTCCTCCTTGGGTCCAATAGATTCAGCTAGGTGGGGAGGTGATTTAACTCACCTCTCCTTGGTCCATTGCCGACCTAGCCCACTTGGGTTGGGCTACGTGCATAGGTGAGGTTCACATTTGGGCATTGGAGGGTTGCCAAGGAGAGAGGAGGGCAATTGACTTGCCATTTTTGGCTAAAACTCATGTGGGGAAGAGAATCCAAGGGAGATTGCCTTAGGTTGAGCTCAATTCAGGTTTAGGTTAGTTTTGGGCTGACCCAAGGTGGGTTTAGGATGGGTTGGGTTTTGTGTTTGGCATCAAATGGGTTTGTCTCAATGATCTTTATAGGTCAAATGGGCTAGTTGTTAGCCAATTGGTGAATTGTGTCAAACCAGGCTTGGGTCAAGTTCAAATGATGACTTGAGTATTTTTTTTGAAACCAATCGTTTGATTTTGGCTCATTTGGATTCATGTAGGTCAAATAGGTCAAGTTGACCAAATTGACCAAATTCCAAATTAGCTTGGGTTATGGTTCATGGTCAATTGAAGATGATTGTAGGCTTTGGTTTGAATCAATTTGGACTTGATTTGGATTTAGGCCATTTTAACCCTTTAGGTCAATTAGGGCAAAATGGGTTAGGTTGTCCAACTGGTCAAATGGTTCAATTATAATTTTGATCAAGTTCAATAGTCAAATTGGAATGAACTTGTGCTATTGGTTGCAATCAATTTGGGTTGGATCATGATTTGACCCAATTTGGTCTTTTAGGTCAAATTGGGTCGACTTGGTTCAAAGGGCTAATTGGGTTAGGTTTGGCTCAGTTGGTGGTCAAGTCATGTTCAAATATTTATCATAGGATGGTGTAAATCCATGGTTTCAATCAATTTGGTTTAGGTTAAGATTTGGCTAGTTTGGTTCATGAAGGTTAAGAGGGTTGACTTGGTCAAATTGCCAAGTTGACTTGGCTTGACCCAATTTATGACAATTGATTAACCTAGGGTGATCAACAATCATGATAGGAGGGTTCAGTAGGTTTAGTTTAATCCAATTTGAGTTGGATTGGAATTTGACTCACATAGGTCTTTTAAGTCACTTTAGGTCAAATGCACCTATTGGGTTTAGTTGAGTCGATTATGGGTTGATATGGATTTAGTTGAATTTATATATGGATTTGGGGTTGATATATAGCTTTGATTACAATTGGTTTGGATTCAAATGGGTTTTGGTTCATTTAATATTTTAAGTCAAAGGGGTTAGATTAGTTTGATTGGATTGATTTTAGTTTGGCTTGATGATTGTAGATTTGATTTACATTTGGGATGATAATTGAAGATAAAATTGGTTCATGAGAAATCAATTGATCTTGGTTTGAATTAAATGGAAATTTAGGTAAGTCCATGGAATTGGTTTATATGGCTTGAGCTTAGATTTAACATTTGGATTTGGATTTGATTTGGTTATAGATTTGATTGTTGATTTTATTGGGTTTGATTTATATGCATGATGAGGATTGAAGATCTAATTGATTCATGAGAAAATCAATTGAATTTAGCTTGATTTGGATTGAAATTTGGCTAAGTCCATGGAATAAATCCATAGGGCTTAAGCTTGGGTTTAGTATTTGGATTTGGATATGTGATCAATTGAATATAGATTTGATTTATATTTTGGAAGATGATTGAAGATATAAATTGATCATGAGAAAATCAATTGATTTTTGTTTGATTTGGATTGAGATTTAGCTAAGTCCATGGAATAAATCATATGACTTTTGCTTGGATTTGTGAATTTGGATTTGATCATAGGTTTGAATTATTTGGTTTGGATTTGATTGAATTGAGTTTGATGTTTGTTTTAGATCAAAGGGATAGACATGGGTTGGGTTTAGGCTATAGGGTAGGTTTGTCTCTAAGTCCTAAGGCATAGCCTAATTCTGTGATTAACCCTTCTAGTCTTTAGGCTTAGATTAAGTGTTCACCAAATTGCTAGAAGTGTCTTATGACTACGGAAGTCTTAACATATAGAAGACTCCTAAGTCTAAGAAGAGGAGATTGAATCCTCACTCCAAAAGTGAGGTCAACAAAATAATGATAAAATTCTTTTTTAGCATTTTAGACTCTCTTTTATTCTTTAGCATTCAGGTTGTGTTCTACCAAAATTCCTTTAAGAGTTTGTTTTTGTCGTCTCCTTTTTTCACCATATTCTATTAGTTTTCATCTGTGATCTTTTGTTGACCCTCTCCTCCTTTGGCTCCAGGGATCCCCTTATATGAATATTTCTCTTCCCACTTATATGGATAGTTCTTTCAATAAATCTGTATCTTATCATTAGATGTTTCTTTTAGGCATTCTAATCACAAACCCTCTAGATCAACATTCTATAATTTGGCTATACCCACCCTAAATTATGACTCTTCTAGCTTCTTTATCCAATACTCTATGAATATTTCTTAACTTGATTTCCACATACATTTACCTCTTCTATTAGATCATTAGGTTCACAAGCTTAAAAAAAAGAAATCCTTAAAATTTATTGAGCTTGAATAGAAAGGGTCTCCTCACATCTTGAAACATTGCCTTCTGAAAGTTTTAAGTTAGTAGTTATGTGTAGAGTTAAGAAGACAACCTCTTTCTTGAATGATGAGTTTATTTATAGATCTAAACATTATGCTTCTACTAGTAGACTACCTATTATGTAAAAAAAGGTCTTATTATGATGCACTCTTGGCAGGCTTTATGAACCTCTTCTCTTAATGATGGATTCTTTTCATTTAAATTTTAATATTATAAAGATTATAAAAATGATTTATAAAGGGGAACACTAGGTTTTTTTTTCTTGGCAAGCCCTTCATCATCCATAAATGACACCCCAACTTTCAACTTATCAAAGAAAAATTCCCTTTTTTTCTTTAGATCAAAATATACGACTAATCCCTTTACTATTCGAGCCATGTAGTATCTCTAAGATAGTTAATAAGTGTGGTGTTTATTTTCGGATGTGTATGTATCGGGGGGAGACCACGCAGACGAGGGGGTACTTATTAAAGTGATAAGGTATGACATTGAGGTATGATATACTATCTCAAAAGATAGAGACGTCACCCTTTAATTGACCAAATCACCTAATAAGGACTCATAAGACATGATGGGTTTTTGAATGTACTAGAGATTTTTCTCTACTTTATATGGATGAATAAAATAGGGTTTATATTAAACTGAGTTCTAAAGTTTCCTATGGGGGTGTGGTGTTTATTTTCGGTTATGTATTTATGTGTATATGACACACCATGATCAGGATGTATTGAGGTGATTGGGTATGACATTAAGAATAGTATATCTCGAAAGATAAGTCACTACCTACAATGGACCTAATAAGGACTCTAAGGCATGATGGGTCTTAATATGAGATTTTTCCTACTTTACATGGAAAAAAAAGCAAGGTTTATTTAAATTAAACCTATGGAGGCAAGCCTCCATAGATAATTACATCTTAAGGAAAGTGAATCCTTAAGAATACTTGATTAAAGTAGGTATTGTCTCCAAAGAATTCAAAGATATAACTATCAATAAATTGGTTGTATAGAAGATCAAGTGGGATGGATCAAAAGGATAGTTATAGAATTGTAATTCCATAATACAAGATTATGAAATGCTAGGGTGAGGATTTATGCTTGTAGCATGCAAAGGAAACAACAATCTGATCCTAGGGAGCTTTGAGGGCCAAAGCACTACCTAAATCTAAGGAAAGTGGGTATATGGTTTACCTCCACAGGAAAGAGTAAACCACCCAACTGCTGGACTTATCACCGTCTAGAGTGGCAGCCATCTAACTTCTCTTACATTTTAAAACCATGTAAGTCATATACTTTGCAAGATGGTTAGGTTGTTATTTATTTAGAAAAGAAACTAAGTCCTTAAACCCACTCTGAGAGATTAGAGCATGAGGGGTATGAATAATGACTTAATCTAATGCAAATTTTTATCAAATTTTATTTGATTTGGGACTCTTTATTTTGACACATGATATATGATTTTATATGCCTAAATGCATGAGAAGTTTATTATGGGTCAAATTAACAAGAGGTGTTCTTCCACCATAGGCTCTAAAAGGTTAAGCCCATTTTTATCTGGAAAGATGGAAGCCCTCTCTTAATAAGAGTGAAACAAGATGGTTATACATGATATTTCAACATACAACATCCAGCTAAGGGGTTGCTAAATATTTTATTATCTTGATTTAATATCTAGATTTTATGTGAGATTATGAGTTATTTTAAATGTTTAGTTATGAGTTGTTAATGATAGAAAATTTATTTTATACTAGGAGCCTAATCGCATCCAAGCTATACAATAATCACTAATCACAAATAAACTATGAAGAGGCATGCTTTTTTAATGCACAAGTTAAACCGAACATCATATAATTATATAAAGCTATCACAAAAGAATAAAAGGCTGGTGCGATCGAGTATCGCCGTACAACTCAAAAATAAATGTGGGTAGCCGAGCTTTACCCTTATACATCCCGACATAATGAAAGAATAATTACAATTACAAATGATGAATGTTATGGGAGGCTTCATTCTTCATTCTTCCTTCTTGACTTCTTTCTTCTTTCATTTATTCATTTGATTTGCTCCATTTCTTTCTTCATTTTGTCTTGATTTGGATGTGCTTGCTCCAAAGGTATCACATGGTACATAAGACTTGGTCTTATAATCAATGCGCATCCTAATCCCCATAACACTTATCCTAATCTTAATATAAAATTACATTAAAAGGAAAGTAAATCTAGCTACACCTGCAAAATAAATGTTAGCTAAACACACCATACAACCCAAGCAGTTATATGAATATTTAGACTTAGCACCCCACACATGGGTAACTAAGCCCATCTATCATAACTTGGGTTATGCTTAGGGGCATAAGGAACCTGCACAACAAAAGTATTTATATTTTTATTTTATTATAGTAACCCCTTAAGCACAACCCCTTGTAGAAAGATATGATTAGATTAATATCGGCCTAACATCCAAACTACTCACATGCACCCTAATATCCAGTTTATAATAATACATCACAAAATAAGCATACATCAAATCATACACTGCCCTAACATAAAGCTAGAAATGATGACTTGGTCTAATGTGTGTGAATTAAAGCTTGTGTGGAATATCCTAACTAGGCTTTAGAGTTATAATTTGTTAAGTATGAGGGATTTAATTTATGAAGGGGTTGATTTCTCTTTAAGTGATTTAATTGATTTGAAGAGTTTTACTTAGTATTTTCCTTTATTTCATATGGCCTACACTTAACAACTAAGTGTTATAAAGAGAAGAAAGAGAGAGAACCACTCTTTCATCCCTACCTTAAGTCACTTCTAAAGCAAGTTAATTAATCAATTTCCTTTAATGAATGGATTATTACATGTTTTGATTAACCCTAAGTTTAGGTTCACCCTAAATGACCTTATTCAACAAGAAAGGCATCTTAAGATTAATTAGAATGAATTACTATCATATAACACATGTTCATTCATTTCTTTCCATCATGTACATCATGCGTATGATTAAATAAGCATAGCTATACATGCAATTTATGTCTTAGCACACTTAAATGATGAATGCAAAGAAATGTGTTTGGAATTTAGATATTTCATTTGATTGAATTATGAATGAATGTCTTTTTAATAGAAAAAGATGGATTTTTCATCCATTACTTAGATACACATTCACATGTATAAAAGTTTAAATGAGTACGCCGCCATTATTTTCTATACTAGGGGCGTAAAGTACGAGACCTACTTAGGGCTACTTAAAGCCTCACAGTCCCAAGGTGTCCAAACTAATATACCACTTTTTTTAGATACATGTAGAAGTATAAGCAACTATAAGGATAGAAAAACCCATGCAAAAGTTGTGTATGATTTATTTGATTTATGATTCTTATTCATTGGCCACATCATACATACATATGTACAAGAGTTTTAAGTGAGTACGACGCCATTATTTTCTCGCACTAGGGATAAGACCTACTTAGGGCTACTAAAGCCCTCAACCGGGTGTCCACTAACATACCAATTTTCTTGGATACATATGAATGTACAAAAAGAACCATAAGAATAAGAAGTCATGCAAGAAGTCATATTTAATTTGATTGTATGATTTACATATGTGATATGAAATTCTTCCTAAGTCTTAACATGGAGATGCATAGGAGAAGATTTAGGCAAATGTTGTGTTCTTTTCAAATGAACTATACACTTGTAAATCCTATGTGAATCCATGTAAAATAAGGAAAGAGAACTTCATATTGCATATCTTATATTATCATCACATGTAAACATATAGATATGTAATTAACATCACTTCATATTATTATAATTGATTTATGGGCTTTCAAAAATAGCTTTTGATTTAATAGTGATAATAGCCACACCTATTTTAATTTAAGTCAACACATGCAATTTGACATAGAAGAAACCAATTTCCTTTAATTTTTTTAAAAAATGAATGCATGATTTCACATGGCAAGCAATATTTAACATGATTGGAAAGAAATAAAAGAATATAAGCACATGATGTCATTCATCCCAATTAATTCCTAAGGACAATCACATTAAATAAGGCTATTTAATATTAACCAAAATTCTTTAAAGACATTTTTTAACTTTGAGTTTGATTTGATTTAGGAAATATGAAAGAGGTTTGCTAATCCTAATTCAGTTCTCCATGTGTAAATTAATTTGGTTTAATGAAGAATATTTAGGTTGGTTTTATATTTTAATTAGGTTAAGGTATGAATTAAGTGAATTAATTAACCCTTACCTATATCACCTTAAATTAATTAAATAATTAATAATAAGAAAATATGATATGCAACATATGAAAAGTAAATTTGCAATGCTCCTAAGAAATGAAAGGGGTCTAATGCAATTAGCTTATGATTAATAGTTAATTAGGCTTAAGGGATCTCACTTAACTACTTTTATGATTTTCTCACACATGTGAGCTAACCATAATTTCATTATCTCTCACCTTGGGTTATTAAACACCCAAGGAGTTACTAAGGTCAAATAAAGGTTGCTTAGGTGTGAAGTGGATTTTTGATAAGTTAAATCAAGCTTATTAATTAGTTGATTGAATTCTTTGATTATATTTGAATATGATGATGAAATTAATTTAGGGAGAGGGATCAAGGACAAGGCCTCAATCCTTAATCTCTAAGTCATTTCAAACATTCAATTAGGCACTAATTTTTGTTATGGAAATTCATTACCTCATTAATCATCAATTAAGTTAATTCAAAAGTGAAGGAAATTAAGGAAATGAATTAGGAAAAGTATTCCAATCACAGCCCCTAAGTTTCCTTACTATTCCACAAAGGCAATTAGGCTTACATAATTAATTAGACCACTATTCATTCACTAATTATCACTAATTAAATTAAGAGAGTGATTAAGGCTTAATCAAGTGATTTCCCTAATTAAGCAAACAATAAAATCCCAAAAAAATAGGGGAAGCAGAGGTCATCCGACTAGACATCCACAAACAATTTGAGAATAATTAGATTTTTAATTAAGGGATAATTAAGTTAATTATATTTTTGATTAAACCTTAATTAAGCTAAAATCACTATTTAAAATTAATTAATAATAATTTTCTAGATTCTACTATGAAATACCTTTAAAATGAGCTAAAGTTTGCATTTTAGATTTTTCTACAATTAGTTATGAATTTAGGAAGTTTTAGTCTTAAAAATTAATTAAAATAGCCTAATTAAAGCCTTAATCCCGTCGGGCCACATAGCGACGGTGCACTTTCACATGGCATGGGATTGGCTATTTTAGTTATCATCCAGCATTGACTCTGGCGGATGCGCTTTCTGTGGACCGTAATCTAAGATCGGATGACCATGATTTGAACCGTGATTTAGAAAAGGAGATATGGGATCTAACATAGGATTCTATCAAAGTTGTTTTTTCTAATCATGCAGAATGGATGGCTCATGATCTATCCGTTCATGTGGCGAAAGACGGATGTCATCCATCTTTCCCCATTTGATCAGCTCACGAGCGATTATCTCAAATGATCCCACACCTGGAGGGGAGGCACACACATCCAACAGTCAAATTCTCATGACGTTCAAATTTATTTAACAAAAGACCAACACATTTTTGCATACAAGGCTTAGTTTGAAAAATTACCTCACCAGCGGTGGTGGGTCATCGGAGGTAGCTTCGTCTAGTTGAGGCGAGGTCCTGTTGAGAAGCTTTGGGTTCAATTTGAAGTAGAGTGCTCGGTCAATCATTCCACGCATGCAAAGGCCTAGGCTTTGATCAAAGTCACACCTCTGGCCACTTGGGAGCTTAGGAAATGACTCGTTTGGCTTCGACGAAGTATGGTGAGAGTGTGGGTAAGAGAAATTTGAGTTTGATTGTAAAATGAGGGAGTATTGCTTGATATTGGGATGTCCTATTTTGGCTTTACTCAGGAATGGGCAATGCCGATCGTGGAGGGCTTGAGGATGCTTGGGATCGCTCGAGATAAAATTAGCTTAGAAGTCTCGATGCAATTGATTTGATTTTACTGAATTGAGGGGTATACCCTCAATTGCATGATGATGGATGGTAGCATGCATGATTTGCATTACCGGCCGGACTTGTCTCCATCAAGTCGTGGCACGCTAAAGTGAGAAGATGGATCCATGCAGGGTTGCAAGGTTTGGATCCATTGCTTAGTTTGGGTTGGTGAGTCAACTCACCTCCCAAAGGTCCTTGGCCGACCTAGTGGGTTAGTGGGCTGTGGGGTGGAGAAGGTTTCATTAAGTGCTAAGGGGCTGCCATGTGGATGGGAGAGTTGACTTGGCTTGGATCCATTGGTCTTGAAGCTTAAATCCTATGGTTTGATGGCTAATCCCCTTGGGTGGGGCCCATTGGCATTTGGGAGGTCTTGGACTAACCTAGGGTGAGTTTAAGTTAAGTTAAACCAGCTCACAAAATTTCATAAATTGCATTTGAGTTGTTTGGCTTTGATTGGCCAAATGGGTTCAATTTGGGCTTTATTGGGTTGGGTTGACCTAATTGGTCAAATTGGTCAAACTAAGGCTTGAGTTAGATTCATATGATGATTTGGGACATTTTGGTTCAATTGGTTTGGCCTAGGTTTGGATTTGACTCATTTGGATTCAAAAGGGTTAAATTGGTCAAGTTGACCAATTTGACCAATTTGACCAAATTGGGTTGGGTTAAGTGTTGAGTTAAATTCAATTAGTCAATTAAAAAAGATTGTAGGCTTTGGTTTGGTTAATTTTGATTTAATTTGAATTTTGGCCAGTTTGACCTTTTAGGTCAATTTGGGCTAGACTGGGTCAAGTTGACCAAATTAGTCAGCTTGGGCTCAATTATGGATTTGGTCAAGTTCAATAAGTGATTTAGAATGAACTTGAGCCATTGGTTGCAATCAATTTGGATCAAATCATGATTTGACTTATTTTAGCATTTTAGGCTAATTTAGGTCAACTTGGGTCAAATGTCCAATTAGGCTTGGTTTGGCTTAATTAATGGTTTGGTCATGTTCAATCATTGATTATGAATGGGTTTGAGTCAATGGTTTTAATTAATTTGGCATATGATTTTGGCTAGTTTCATTTGGGTTAAATGTTGACTTGGTCAAAGCTAGGTTTGACCCAATTCAATGCAATTGATCACCCGTGGTTGTTGTTATGTTGTGAGGTTTAGATGGGCTTAGTTCCAATTTGGGTTGGATTAGAACTTGGCTGGTCCTTAGGTCACTTTGGGTCAAGTGAGCCTAAATGGGTCAATTGGCTTGATTCAAGTTTAGTTGAACTCACAAATGTGCCTAGGATTGAAATATAAATCCAATTGCAATTGGTTTGGAGCCAAATGGGTTTTGGTTCATATGATAATTTCAAGCCAAAAGGGTTAACTTGGGTTTGATTTGGGTTGACTTGGGGTTTGGTTTGATAATGGTGGTTTATGTTTATATTTTGGTCAATAATTGTAGGAATGATTGAATCATGAAGAAATCCATGATTTTTGAGTTGAGTCGGGTATCATTTAGCCAAGTTGAAGAATTTGGCTAAAAGGGATAAAATTGAAAATTTGATTTGATTTGGACCATTTGATTTTATATTTCATTTATAATTGTGACTATAAATGAAGATATAAATGGGTTATGAAAAAATCACTTGAGTTTGGAGTGATTTGGGTGAAAATTTGACCAAAGTAAGGGATGTAGGTCAAAAAGGGCTTAAGTAAAGAATTGGTTTGATTTGATCTATTTTGATTTGATTTGAATGGTTTGAATTTAGATTTCATTTTATATTTGTGAATATAAATTAATGGATGAATGATTCATAAAGAAGTCAACCAAGCTTGAGTTAGTTTGAAGGAGTTTTTACTAAGCATATGAAGGTGGTTCATATGGCATAGGAAGATATTTTGGAATTTGAACTTAATCATGGGTTTCAATCATTTGGAGTTTGGAATTGATTTATGATTTATAATTTGATTTGAGATTGAATTTAATAATTTAGAAAATCAATTGGATTGGGGTTGATTTGAATTTGGTTAAGGCTAAGTCCATAAGATAAAATCAAAGGGCTTAGGAAGGGATTTGAAATTTGAATATAATAATGGGTTTAAATCATTTGATAGTTAGATTTAATTTTGGAATTTGGATTGGAAGAAGAGAGTAAGGATTGGGTTTAGGCTATAGGATAGGCAAGTTCTCCTAAATCCCTAAGGGACAACCTATTCCTATGGCTAACTCTTCTAAGTCTCTAGGATTAGGTTAAGTGTTCACATAATCATTAGAAGTGTCTTAAGACTAAGGAACTCTTAGTGTCTATAAGAGTCCTAGATCTATGATGAGGAAGTTGAGAGCTCACTCCAAAAGTGAGGTAAATAGGGGGCAAGCCCCCATACTTAATTACATCCTAAGGAAGGTAAATTTCTTATGAATATTCTCGATTAAAGTAGGAAATTGTTGTCTCCAAAGATTTCAAGGATAGACTATCAATAAATTGGCTATTTTGGAAAATCAAGTGGGATTGTTTAAGGAGAAGACTTATTATCGAAGCCAAAGAGAATGAGTAGAAAATGCTCATGATACTAGAAAACCAGTGAGCATTCCAATTTATCATATAATTGAGATTTATATATTTGAAATTGAGAAGATCAATTTAGTTAAAGTTGACATTTTATTAGAAAGCTAGGGCTTATAATCCAACAATACAAGATTATGGGAATGCTTAAGAGGTGAAGATTTATGCTAGTAGCCCAAGAGAAACAGCTACCTCGGATCCTAAATCTAAGCTGAAGCATGATCTAAATCTAAGAGAAGATGGAATAATGTTTACCTCACAAGAATGGATAAACCGCCAAACTACTGGGCTTATAATCACTTGGAGTGGTAGCTAGCTAACTACCTCCTATGATTTTAAAACTATGTGGTCCGGTCATTTGAATTGCAAGATTAGTTAGACTGTTATTTATTTAGAAAGAGGCTAAGTCCTTAAACCCACTCCCTAAGAGACTACAGTATGAGTGGCATGAGCAATCACTTAATCTAATGCAAAATCTTTTCAAGTTTTATTTCAATTTTGACACTTCATTTTGATGAAGGCTTGGGATTTTCATATGTCTAAATGCATGATAAAATTGATTATTGGCCAAATCATAAGAGAAGAGGGTGAAGCTTCGTCAGTAGGAGTTGCTCTCATAGGTTAAGCAGTTCTCATGTGTGTAAGGATGGAGGCCCTCATTTTGCAAGAGTGAAAGAATATGTATACATGTTGTTAGACATACAACCATACAACTAAGGGGTGGCTAAATCTTTTAATTATGTTTATTTACATCTTAGGCTTTTATTGTGAGGTTATGAGTTATTTAAAACTTTAGTTATGAATTGTAGTTAGGTAAAAAATTTATTTTTCTCTAAGAGCCTAACCACATCCAGACCATATAACAAAAACAAATCATAAAGAAACTATCAAAAGACATGTAATTTCTAATGGGCAAGCTAAACATAACTTCAAATATTTTATAGCTATCAAAAAAATAAAAGGCCGGTGCAGTCGGGTACTGCCGTACAACCCGAAAAGAGAAAATGGGTAGTCGAGCTCTACCCTTATATAATATGGAATATGGAAGAATAATTACAATTTACAAATGAGTAAATGCTATGGGGGTCTTCTTTTCTTCATTCTTTATGTCTTCATATCTTCGTTTCTTCATTTGATTTGGTAGGCTTCAAGGCATCACATGGGCACCCCAGGACTAAGCCTTCTGGCCAATGCTCATCCTAAACTCTTATAACACTAATCCTAATTCTTAATGCAAAATTACATTGAACACAGGAAAAATAAATCTAACTACACCTGCAAAATAGATGTAAGTTAAACATACATACAATCCCAAGCAATTCTATCATAATTTAGACTTAGCACCATGCACATAGATAACCAAGCCCACCTGTCCTAACTTGGATTATGCTTAGGGGCTTAAGCAACCTACAAAGAGAGTATTTATATTTATTTTTAAGAGCTCCTTAAGCATAATGCCCTCAAAATATGATTAGGTTAATCATGGCCTACCATCCAGTCTACGAAGCATACACCCTAACATCTAGTCTAAAATATTACATCACAAAATAAAACACATCACATCATACACCGCCCTAACATAAAGCTAGAAGTGGTGACTTAATTCTAATGTGTGTATTTAAGGCTTGTGTGGTGTGTCTTTCTAGGCTTTAGAGTTGTATTTTCTAAGTGTGAAAGGAATTTAATTTAACCATAAAACATGATTTCACTTCAAGTTATTTAATTGATTTGAGGATTTTAATTTGTGTTTTGTTTGGTTTCATGTAGGTCAAATTGGTCACTTTGGGTCAAGTGAGCCAATTGGGCTTAGTTGATTTGATTTTGGGTTGAGTTTGATTTAGTTGAGTTATATATGGATTTGAGATTGCTATATAAATCCAATTGCAATTGGTTTGGGTTCAAATAAGTTTCGGTTCACTTGAAAATCTCAAGTCAAATGAGCTAGTTTGAGTTTGACTTGGGTTGATTTTGGTTTGGCTTGATGATTATAAATTTCATTTATATTTGGATAGGTAATTGAAGGAATGATTGATTCAAGAGAAAATTCATTAGTTTTGGCTTGATTTGGATGTCATTTGGTTGAGTCTAAGGAATTGGCTCAAAGAATTCAAATTTGGGGTTTGATTTGATTTGGATTTTGTTTTGGCTATTTGATTGTAGATTTGATTTATATTTGGGAAGATAATTGAAGGTACAATTGATTTATAAGAGAATCAATTGAGTTTAAAGGGGTTTGAGGCAAAATTTGGGTAAGTCCATGGAGGTAGGTCAAAAGGGCTTAGAAGAGGATTTGATTTAGTTTTGATGATTTAAGTAGATTTCAATTATATTTATGAAGATGTTTGACAATATGATTGATTCATGAAGAAATATTTCAAGTTTGGATTGAATTGGATGTAAATTTGGCTAAATCCATGGGATCCAATCATGAGGCTTAAGGAAGATTTGATCAAGGGCTTCAATCATTTGATTTGGAATTTGGATTTGAGTTCAAATTGAATTTGAGTTTTGGTTTGAAATTGGATTTTATTTTAATTTAAGAAGGTGTACATGGGTTCAGTTTAGGCTATAGGGTAGATGATTTTTCTAAGTCCCTAAGGCATGGCCTAATCCTATGATTAACCCTTAAGTCTCTAAGCTTAGGTTAAGTGTTCACCTAATTACTAGAAGTGTCTTATGACTAAGGAAGTCTTAATGTTTAGAAGACTCCTAAGTCTAAGATGAGGAGATTGAGAACTCACTCCAAAAGTGAGATGAACAATAAGATGGACATTTCTTTAGCCATCAATGCTTATGGATAGGATTTACATTCAAGTAGATAATAGCTATACTTTATTAAATGAAATCAACATAAACACTTTGAGAAATAGTTAAACTCAAAAGGTTCAAAGCGAGTGGAAGTCAACCCCATGTGTTGGTTGTAGTTCTTTTCTATGTACCTCATTAATTCATTAATAAGCCCTTCAAATTCTCCGCCTCACCCATTTCCTTATTGAAGTCTAAGCAAAAAAGCTTGGCATAATAAAATTTTCTTCTTCTCCTTACATAATCCAATCTAGATGCTTAATAACTTGCCTAATTCAAAGACTAAAATTCCCTCACTTCCACTTCCATCTACTATAACTATTGAGGCTATTCATAATCTCAATACTCTATGACTTAACATAACAAATCAAAATATTGATCCATTCTCTAACCAAAATCCTTTCTCCATCATAGCTTATGAAGTTATAATTGGTTAATAATACCACCATCAATTTTACCCTTCTTGTGTCAATCTTCAATCCACTCGATAAAAAACAAGCTAAACATTTCCACCAAATAACCCAAAAACTCCATGTTCTTATCTACTTTTCATCTTAGAATATTAGAGGGTCCATCTCTTGGTGAAGCATTAAATATTGCAAAAGGATATGGGCCCACAACCAAAGCTTAAGTAAGGAGGGTTGAAGCTAATATGGAAGGTATAATAATAAAGAATAAATCAAAGAGAGATATGAAGGCTTTGAATATAGTTATTTATATGTTCTTGCATTTTTTATGTTATGTGATTATGGATGATTTCAACCCATGTTATGTGTCATGTATATCTCATGTGTAATTGTTTACATCTTTTGAAGCTGATTATATAAATTACAAGAAGTAGATAATTTAATGCACTAAAAATATAATTAATTAATTTAATTAATTGATTAAATTTGAATGAAGAGTCACCAAGTGAGGGAGGAGTTGGAGTAGTGGTCTCCCCCGACCCCCATTTCATCAACTCTCTCCCTCATTTATTTGAATTGTATATATATATATATATATATATATATATATATATATATATATATATATATATATATATATATAATTTTTTTCAGAATGAAATTGTTAATGCTAGTTTTGGATTTAAATTTTGTAGTGTGATCTAAGAACATTGGTGGCCTGGTGGTCGGCCAATTGAAGAAAAGATGTTTGGTGATCTCCATACAAAAGTCACTTGTGTGAGTGATTTTTATTTTTATATGCTATTTTTATTTTGAATGTTTGTTGTAGCATGGTTATTACATTCTTTCAATCTTTAAAAAATCTTTCTACAAAATAATCCTTATATAATTTCTTGTAAACTTTACTTTGAAATAGTTAGTCATAGTTTATCAAAATCTAACCTAGTTTTATTTCAAAGAGTGTTTGGTAACTTTCAATTCCTTCAAATCACTTGGAACTCTTTAGTTTGGTTCTAGTGATATTCCTTCATCCATTGTAAGTAATCTATAAATGTTGCATTGCCAAAAATCCATCCACTCCCTTAAAGCCAAAGTATCACTTGAATCCTATTAGTCATAAAGGATTTGTACATAACCAATCTTGAAAAAATTGCAAAAAAATTTATTTAAACATCTTTAGAAATTCTAAAACATTTTAGATTGAAAGTAGTCACCTTTTTGTATAGTTTTTACCTTATTTCAAGTTATTTTGAATTCTAAAGTTGTTGTACTAAATCTTGTAATTATATGCATCAAATTCTAAATTAAGTTCTATCTTGGGTTTATTGACTACAAATAAGTCCATAACATAAACTATATTAGAAATCTAGCCTCCTCATACACATCTTCACTTTCCTAAGCATTTTAGGAAATCCCCCAACCACTAATTAGATCATCAATATGATCCAATAATAGGCCACATCAAGTTTTGTATCAAGTGGGTGTCAAGTAGTCTAGTTGGTCAAAGGCTTTAAAAGTTATTGGTAAGGTTTGGTTGGTCAACTTATAGACTTAGGTGGAAAAAAAAATGGTATTAAAGCCAAGGTTCATGGAGAGTATTGAAGAGAGTGATATCCAAAGGAAGTCAAAATCTTGGCAAAGTATTTGCAAATGTTGGAGTTGACATCTTAAGAGGTTTTTCCTTGGTCTTTGAACTTTTTAATTTCTCTTAATGATATTATAAGTTTTATTGCAAAAATTTCTAATAATTTATAAGTTTTTAATCAATTTTATAAACTATTACTCTAGTGCTAACTAATACACTAACCCTATCATTATCCTTGAATTAACCTTAACTGTAGTGTTTGAGAGGCTCCAAATTAGTTGAGGAGTGTCCCATAAATAAATTTAAAACCTTCTCCTAGATTCAAGTTAACATATGAAAGCTTGTATTAGAAAAATTATAGCTTTATTTGAATTCTTGCTAGGTTATTTTGTGATAATTTATTTCAATTTATTTCTAGCATTTATTGAATGTTTAAAAATATTTTATTTCAATCATAATGATCTATTCCACTAGAATTTCAAGAAACAATCATTGCATATTTAAAATTTAAAAATAAAATAAGTTTTATCATTTTAATCATTACTATACGCCTCTTGAAGATGTTGCCATGATCAAATGAATAATTTAAATCAAAGTGTAGAAGAATTAGCTTAACAAACTACTAAAATGTTTAGTAAGATCTAATAATTAGTTATAAACTTGATCACCAAAGTCCATAATATAAACTTTATGACACAAACCCCACTATTAGGTCAATAATCTACTAAGGCTGATACTTTTAGGGAGAATTCATAAAATTCTAGTGATGACTTTTATTGTAGGGATATACATTAAGGAATCCTTTTAGAATGATTATCATAGACATTAAACCAACAAAAAAAAGGTTAAATTAGATGCCCCCACCTATGATGGAGTCCATGACTCTACTAATTTTTTAGATTGACTTACCTAAATGAATGAATTCTTTGATTAGTACTAGATGAATGACTATCAAATAACCACCTTTATCAAAATGAAACTGATAGGCCATGCAAAAATTTATTGAAATAATATTTGGCTAAGTAAGAAAGATGGGGAAAAATCTTTCTTACAAGGGTAGAAATGAAGAAAATGCTTAGTGTCAAATACTATTTTAGGAACCATGAAAAGAAACTTCATGAATATTTAAGATGAGAAAATATGCTAGTAGTAGAGTACATGAACACCTTTGAGAACTTGTTTCTAGGACCAATTGTGTATACCAAAAATAGAAATTAGCCAATAAATTTTTTATAAGTCTTGGGATTGATATTGGGAATAAGGTGGAGTTACAAGATGCCACCTAGACTCTTGATGACGCTTTTCATAATGTTTTACTATTAAAAAAAGTATAAGAAAACATCATCTTCATCTAGTTTTAAGGATCAAAATTTCTCTTATCAAACTTCCTCCTATCATATGCAAAAATCTACTACTTGACTTGCCCCTTCATCTTCTAATAGCTAGCCTAATAAAAATACTATTTTCTCAACCTTAAAGAATAGGATATAATTTGCTTGAAGAGCCTGTTGACCTCACTTTTGGAGTGAGCTCTCAACTTCTCCATTTTAGACATAGGACTCCTCTAGACATTAAAAGTTCCTTAGTCTTAAGACACTTCTAGTGATTAGGTGAACACTTAACCTAATTCTAAAGACTTAGAAGAGTTATCCATAGGAATAGGTTATGCCTTAGGGGTATTAAAAAAATTTGCCTACCCTATAGCTTGAACCAATTCCTTGCTTCCTTCTTTCAAATCAATTTCAAATTCAAATCAACTTCAAATTCAAACCAACTTCAAATTCAAATCAACTTCAAATTCAAATCAACTTAAAATTCAAATCAACTTCAAATTCAAATCAACTTCAAATTCAAATCAACTTCAAATTCAAATCAACTTCAAATTCAAATCAACTTCAAATTCAAATCAACTTCAAATTCAAATCAATTTCAAATTCAAATCAATTCCAAATCAAATCTTAAATCAATTCTAACTTAATGGATTTTTTTTTCAAATCATGAATCAATTCAAATCAAATGATTGAAACCCATGATTGAATTCAAATCCCAAAAATCTTTCCTAAGCCATTTTTGATTTCATCTTATGGACTTAGCTCAAATTAAATTTAAATCACCCCAAATTCAAAATATTTTCTCATAACCCATCTATATTCTCATTTATATTCATAAATATAAATGAAATATAAATTCAAATAACCAAAACTAAATTTAAAACTCAAATCCAAATCTAACTAAATCCAACCTATATCCTTTCAAGTCAAATTCTTGAACTTAGCCAAATCATTCTCAAATCAATCCAAACCTTTGGATTTTCTCTTCAAACAATCAATCCTTCAATCATGAGCCCAAATATAAACATAAACTTCAATCATCATATCAAAACTAAATTCAAAACACAAACCCAAATAAAACCCATGTTCATCCTTTGAACTTGAAATTGTCAAATGAATCAAAACCCATTTGACTCCAAATCACTTGCAATTAGATTTATATTTCAATCATAAGTCCATATGTGAGTTCAACCAAACTTGAATCAAACCTTGATCAAGCCAATTGACTCACTTAGGCTCACTTGACCCAAAGTGACCTAAAGTACCTTTTTGAGCAAATTCTAATCCAATCTAAATTGGATTGAACTAAGCCCACCTAAGCCTCACATTATGAGCAACAATCATCATAGGATGATCAATCACTCAAATTGGGTCAAACTAAGTCAAACATAGCCTTTGACCAAGTCAACACTTAGCCCAAATGAAACCTAAACTAGCCAAAATCCACCACAAGCCAAATTCATTGAATTCATTGATCTAAACTAATTCATGACCAATGATTGAACTTGACCAAGCCATCAATTGAGCCATACCAAGCCCAATTGGCCACTTGACCTAAGTTGACCCAAGCTGACCTAAAAAGTTAAAATCGATCAAATATTGATCTAAGCCAAATTGATTGAATTCATTCAAAATCACTTGTTGAACTTGACCAAAGCCTCAATTGGCCAACTAGACCCAACCTAGCCCAATTGACCATGAACCCAACTTGACCTAAAATGTCAAATCAACTTCAAATCAAACAAAACCAAAATTGATTGAAACCAAAGCTTACAAAACATTTCAAATGATCAACCAACCTAAACCAATTTATGACCTAACCAATTGGGTCAAATGGGTCAAATTGATCAACTTGACCCATTTGACCAAAGTGAACTCAAATGAACCAAAACTAAATATAAATCAAATTGAACCAAACAAATGACACCCATAGGCTCCAAATGATCATTTGAACTTGACCTAACCCATGATTTGACCCAATTTGACCAATTGGTCAACTTGACCCAAGTTGACCCATTTTGACCTAAATGGGTCAACTTGAACCAAATCTTATCAAATCAACTCCAAATTGTTTGAAATTTGGCCCAACCTATTTTTGAATCATTTCAAATCTGCCCAAATCAAAATCAAGGCAAAATGACCATTTTACCCTTGGGTCAAAGGGTAACCTATGGCCAAATTCACTTGGAATTTGGCCAATTCCTTCTCATGATCACTTGGCATCTTCCCAGTGGTCCATTTGGAAACTAAGGGAGGTGGTGCACATGACCCAATGGGTTTGGGTCAACCATGACCCAACCCAAGGCCAAATTAACCCCTCCAATGGGAATTATCCACTTGGATCACCTCTTACACTCAACTTGCACATGTGCATTTCCTCTCCACTCCTCTGCCAAAATTGAAGCACATGGAACCCCTAATAGCCTAAATAACCCATTCACAAGCAATTGAAGAAAAATGGCAAGATGGCTCTCTGCCATTGATCTAAGTAGGGGGAGATATACTCCCCTCATTCCAACTCAATGCACTTTGAATTCGATTGAGCCTAAGAACCAAGCAAGCTTCTCCAAGCTTGGCAACCATTCCCAAGCTCATTTGAATTTCTCCTTCTTCAAAGACAAAATAGAGGAGGAGAGGTGAAATTCCAACTTGCTCAATTCTCCACCAAATCCAAATTCACTTGGTAAGCACCATCAAGGAAGCAAGTCGAGCTCACCCATGGTGTTTCCCAAGTCTTGAAGCCATGGGAAGTGGGATCTCGATCAAAGGTACAAGCCATTGAAGGGGAGCTTGGTCAACCCACACATCCACTTCAAATCAAGGCTTGAAACTTTCAATAGAGCTTCATCTCCACTAGATGAAGCTACCTCCTCCATTGGAAGTGCTGGTGATAGCCTCATGAGGTATGACTCAAAATTGATCCTCCATTGAAAATTGCTTAGTTCTTTTGTGAAGGGAATTGTAATCCCATTAGATCCTAGCCATTGGATGTTCTTCCTACACCTCTTGATGGTGTGGGGTGAATCTCAGCCTAATTCAAGCGTAAGCTCGATCACCATGGAGGATGACCTCCGCCTCCGCACTAGGGTGATGAATCATGGGTCGTCCATCCCGTATGTTTTGGATTGATGGCCCTGATTAAATCATTTAGATCATCTGATTTAAAGCCTTTAGAACCATCGGATTGCCATCGATCCTTGATCAACGGCTCAGGAAAGCCGTTACCGAGCGCGTGCACAATGTGATAACTTAAATAACCCATCATGCCACATGGGAAAGCATGCCATGTCGCCATCCACGTAGATGGGATTAGTTAATTAATTAGGCTTTTTAATTATCCTTTAATCATAGAAACTTCATAAATTCATAACTAAATGTAGAAAAATCCAAAAAAATGCAAACTCAAGTTCATTTTAAAGATAATTCAAAGGGGAATAATATAAAATTAATTTTAATTAATTTTGAATAGTAGATTTCACTCAATTTAGGTTTTATTGGGAATGTAATTATGTTAATTACTCCTCAATTACTTCAACAATTAATTCCAAACTTCCTTGGGTTGATTATTGGGATGATCTCTGCCTTGCATTATTTTCTTAAAATTTATTGTTGGATTAATTAGGGGAATTACTTGATTCACCCTAATCACTCTCTTAATTAATTAAGTGATTAATTAACCTATTAAATAGTGATGAATCCATTAATTAAGCTTTCTAATCACTATGAAATAGTGAATGGACTTAGGGAATGAGATTAAGATTCCTTTTCGAATCTCTTCTCCCTAAGTTCACTCCATTTCAAAAACATTTAATCAAGTTGTAATTAATGGCTTAATCTCTTCATTAATAAATTCAATTAATCCAAAATTCAAAATTAAATCATTTCAAAACTTAATCATCTTAGTTCTTGGGTAGATCCTTAGGTGTTCAAAAGCCTAAGGTAAGTTTATGGAAATTATAATCCAACTCACATGTGTGGGATGGTTATGAAAGTACTTAATGGAAACCCTTTAGCTTAATTAATCAATAATTATGAGTCAATTGTATTAGGCCCCTTTATTTCTTAGGTGCATTGATGATTTAAATTCCATGTGGTTGCATATTATATGTTGGCTCATAATTATTTGTTTAATTATGTTAAAGTGGTGTAGGTAAGGGTAATTAATGGATTTAATTTACACCTTAACCTAAATAAAATAAAATCAAACTAATTGTTCTAAAAATTAAACTAAATCAAATCACACATGGGAGAAATGGGTTAGGACCAGCAAACTCTTCTCACATTTCCTAAGTCAAATCAAATCCAAACAAAATAAAAATCTCTTAAAATTTTTTTTTGATTAACTTTAAATAATCTTATTTCATAGCATTATCTTTAGGAATTAATTAGGGTGAATGAAGTCATATGCTTACATCACTTTACTTTTTCCAAGCATGCTAAATATTTTTTTCCATATGAAATCATGCATTCATCTCTTTTAAAAAAATCAACTAAATAAAATGTTTCCTTTATGTGAAATTGCATGTTTTGGCTAAAGTAAGAATATGAGTGGCTATTATCACTATTAAACCAAAAATTATTTTCAAAACCTATAAATCAAAGATTATAAATGAAGTGATGCTACTTATGAATACTTATAAGCTTGCATGTGATTATAGCAGAAGATGTGCTTTATGTGATTTTCTTCTCTTCTCTTAACATAAACTTGAATAGGATTTACAAAGTGTATAGTTCATTTGAAAAGAACATAACACTTGCTCAAATCTATTCCTATGCACTCGCATGTTATGACTTAAGAAGGATCTTCACATTACACATGTAAATTATACAACCAAAAAAAAAAAAAAAATCATTTGCATAATTCTTCATCTATTTATTTCTTCTTGTACATGCACATGTATTTAAGAAAAGTGGTATATTAGTCTGGACATCCCGGTGTTGCGAGACTTTAAGTAGCCCCAAGTAGGTCTTGTACCTTACACCGGTGTAAAAATATAACAATGCACTCACTTATGTCTTTTATACAAGTGGATGTGCATTTGATTAATGGATAAAAGAGTCCCCTTTTCTACTTAATAAAAACATGCATTCATGAATATCCAAATTTTCTTAAACAACATCTCTTTGCATTCATCATTAAGGTGTGCTAAGATTTGCATTGCATGTATAGATATGCTTAGGATTATTCATATGCATGATATACATGATGGAAATAAATAAAGGATTGTGTGTTATGTGATAGTAATTCACTTTAACTAATCCTAAAATGCCTTTCTTATTGAATAGGTTTATTTAGAGTAAATCTAAACTTAGGGTTAATTAAAACACATAATGAAACATTCATGAAAGAAAAAAATCATTAATGAATCTACCTTAGAAATTACTTAAGGTAGGGATGAAAGAGAAGTTCTCTTCTATTTTGTTCTCTTTAAAACATTTAGTAACTAAATGTAGGTTCATTCAAACATAAAATTGATAAGTCACCTAAATTACTTAAAATGAAACCACCCGCTAAGTTGAATTTTTCACACTTAGAAAATCCCAACCTTAAAGCCTAGCTATGACATGCCACATAAGCTTTAAATGACACACACATTAGGCTAAGTCACCATTTCTAGGTCTATGTTAGGGCGGTGCATGGTTTGATGCCTGATTTTATTTTGTGATGTGATATTTTTAGACTGAATGTTAGGGAGTATGTGCGTAGATTGGATGATAGGATGATGTTAGTCTAATCATATCTTCTACAGGGGATTGTGCTTAAAAGGCATTGTAATAAAAAAATATAAATGCTTTTACTGTGCAGGTTGCTTGTACCCCTAAGCATGATCCTACCTAGGACAGGTGGACTTGGTTACCCATGTGTGGGGTGTTAAGTCCAATTTTTTCATATAACTACTTGGGTTGTGTGGTATGTTTAGCTAATATCTATTTTGCAAGTTTAGTTAAACTTATCTTTTCTCCTTTTAATGTAAATTTTGTAATTGAAATGTGGAATGAATGTTATGGGGGAATTAAGGTGAACATTGGTCATAAGACCATGTCTTATGTACCATGTGAAGTCTTGGAGCAAACTACATCCCAAACCAAAGGAAGAAAGAAAGAAAGGAAGAAAGAGAGAAAGAAAGAAAAGAAGAAAAGAAGAAATGAAGAAATGAAGAATGAAGACCCCCATAACATGAATTCCTTTTTGATTATAATTATTCTTTTGTAATCCAGATTGTATAAGGGTAGAGCTCGGGTACCCACATTTCTTTTCGAGTTGTGCGGTGGTACCCGACCACGTCGGCCTCTTATTATTTTATGCTAGTTTTATAAAATTATTTGATGTTTATTTAGTTTGCGCATTAGAAATGACATGATTTTTCTAGTTTCTTAATTATTTGATGGTTGTTGAATGGCCTGGATGCGATTAGACTCTTAGGAAAAAATAAATTTTCTATCCAATTAATCAACTCAAAAATTAAAATTAAACAACTCATTATCTCACCTAAAAGCTTAGGACATAAATCATGATAATAAAAAAATAGCAACCCCTTAGCTGGATGTTGTATGTTTTCACATCATGCTTAAAAAATATATTACTTCACTCTTGCTAATGGAGGGCTTCCACCTTTGCCAGAGAAAGTGGCTTGACCTTTAAGAGCCATGGTGAAAACACACCTCCTCTTTATGATTTTGGCCCATAACCAATTTCTTATGCATTATGCATATGAAATCCTATAGCTTGTGTCAAATCAAAATTTCCAAAAATAAAAATAAAACTTAACAAAATTTGCATTAGATTAAGTCATTTATTCATGACCTTCATGATCTAGTCTCTTAAGTAGTGTGTTTAAGGACTTAGTTTTCTTTCTAAATAAACAACAACCTAGCTATCTTGCAAAGCATAAAGACTTTCCTACATATATTTAAAATCATAGGAGGAGTTAGTTGGCGGCCACCTCCATGGTTGTAAGTCCAACAATGGGTGGTTTGTTCTCTCTTGTGGATAAACCATATACTCATTTTTATCTTAGATTTAGGTTATGTTTTTGCTCACGCCAAATCTCCCTAGATTTAGGTTCTGAGGTCATTGTTTCCCTTTGCAGGCTATAAGCATAAATCCTCACCTCATAGGCATTTCCATGATCTTGTGTTGTGGAATTGTAAGCCCTAGATTTCTAATAAAATTCAACTCAAACAATTAAGTCTCTTCAAATTTTTAAAAAATATAAAGCCCAACCATAGGATAGTTTGGGATGCTTACAATGCTTCCTAGTATCATGAGCATCCCTTACTCATCTTCCTTTGATTTTGATAATAACTCCCTCATTTTGATCAATCCCACTTGATCTTCAAAAAATAAACCAATTTGTTGATAGTCCTATCTTTGAAATCTTTGGAGATAATGATCATTTACCTTAATCGAGAGTATTCTTTAGGAATCTCATTCCTTAAATATAATTAACTATGGGGGCTTGCCTCCATAGAACTTAACGAAACTGGTTTAAAATAAACCCTGGTATACTTTTCCATATAAAGTAGAGGAAGAATCTTTGGTACATATGAAGACACATTGTCTTTAGGAGTCCTCATTAGGTGATTAGGTCCATTGTAGGATGGTGACTTCTGTCTTTCAAGATAGTACATCATTCCTCAATGTTGCACCCGATCATCCTAATGAGTACATCTATGGATCTACGTGGTGTCCCAACCAATACAATTTTAGTTTTTCAAATTCCCCAAGAGATTGAGAAATAAAAGGAACACCACAGTGCCATAAAAAGGGTAACATGCAAAACTAGTGTAAAGCCAAAATCATATTCTTAGATGAAATTGAGAAAGTAGAAGAAGGGGATGTAGAAGATACAATTAAGAAGATCTATGATGACACCCTTCTATCTGATGAGGACATATAGCACATAGAGAAGTTAGTGCTATGAGATGCATGATGTAGCTATGGATAAAGATTAGAGGAGAAGAAATATATTTACAATGTATATGATGCATAAAAAATAATATATGTAAGTTGATTATAAATGGGGGTGGTGACATGAGAGTAATATCTACCCATATACTTTTAGAGTGAGCCTTAAGACAAACCCCATCCCAAGCCATTTCATGTGAGCTAGATAAATAATATTTTTTGACCCATCACATTTAAGTCTTAGTGCTTATAAAAATAGATAGTTATGAGGATTGCATTTGGTTTAATGTCCTATCCATGACATTATACACATCTTATTTAGTAGACTTTGGCTTTATGATATTAATGCAATTCCTTATGATCAAAAAATATGTTTTCAAACATAATAAAAGTACAAAACAATTATTCTCTATAAAGCTAATGGAAAACAAGCCCTTCCTCGTCCAAACAAGCCTAGCTTAAAATCCAACTAAGGTCTAGTTAGATGAAAAGCTCAAAACCACAAGTAAGAGTAATATTATCCCCTACTACTAAGGATATTACTTCTAGTTTAACACTTGAGAGTCCTAACACTTCATCTTTATCTTTAAACATCAAAGTAGTAAAGATAGGCTTTAACATGCTTAAATACTTTTCTAACCTCACTTCATGCTACTTACTCTATAGGGGAGAAGCTATGAAAGAACCACTAGAGTATCACATATCTTCTATAGCATATCCTCTTCTATCTAAGTTAAGTGAATTTAACCCTAATGACCAACCAAATGTTGCCACACATGAGAGATATTTAGTATGCTATTGATTTCATATTGGGTTCTTGATTACCTAATTTACCATATTATTGAATGAATCATACACAACATGTTGAATTTAAGAGATAAGTAAAAGCTAAGTAAAAATTATATTTAGGAAGGTTTAATCTTCATGCAATTCCAACATTACTTATGTTAAAAAAAGATGATATTTGGACAATTTGCATTTATAGTAAAATAATTAACAATATCATGATAAGTGTTACAATTATAAAAATGTCATGCAATTCTAATATATTTATCAAGTGTTTTATGTTAAATATGTTTATTTTAAGTATATTTTGTATCATAATAAGAAAATTATTAAAAAAAATGAAATTTAGGCTAGCACCACAATGTTGCATATGGCTTAAATTGGAGCAATTATACAGTAAGGCCAGCACCTAGGTGCTACATCAGTAGCATCGCAGTGCTAGATCAAACTCATTTTAAGATAATTTTACAACAAGCACAATGCTTAGGCACTGCATAAGCAGCGTCACGGCTATACTAGAGGAAAAATATGAGGCATATGTAACATGCAGTGTAACACTGGATCAGTAGCATTACAACACTACATCAACAATGTTTCAATGCTATAGTATGATAAAATAGATTCATGATAGTTTCGAGTAGTTTTTGAGGCAATTATAGTAGGAGCATCTGGATAGTCGATCATGGTTATATTTAGGCTATATATAGGGGACATTTGCAAGAGAAAAGGATCCTTTTTCTAGATTTTTTTCTTTTTTCATTTTCCATGGAAAGAGGGTGAGCGTGTGTGTTCTTTGTAAAGCACTTGGAGAGTGACACTCCAAGTGCTATGCGAGTGTGTAAGAAAGAGTATTTTATTAAGCAAGAGGTGGAGAAGGAGATCAATAATTAAGGATTTTTAATGGGAGATGCTAGATATTTCCATGATGAAGTAGTGGAGCATAGTGAGGAGTGGACTTAGAAGATTTACTTGGTGTGCTCTTTTCTTTATTATATGGTTATCCTATACCTTATTTTACTAATCAATAAAGTGCTCTAAATTTATGTGAGATTTGATGTGTGTGTTGCATTAGACTATATTTTATGGATTAATATAAGAAAATTATTTGTCCCTTTCATGAAGTTGTGTTTTGCTTTTCTCCATGCTTTATTTACTTGATCGGACAATTATAAAGTTTAAATCAAGTGTGATCTAAAGATATCGATGGAATCCTAGAAGAATAATTAAAAAAAAAAACAAATATGCTAAATAATTATTAATGTGCTAGATGGTCTAGAAGCGTTAAATATTCATTAAATATTTGATCAATTTTAGGATTTCTAACAATTTAAAGAGAAATATGGATAACACAATTAATAAAAATCTACTTGGCACTAGGTAGAAAACTAGGTAAAGGGATTAGTTTGGTTATACTTGTCTAACATAGAGGTATAACATTTTTTCTCTTGGTTGATACTACAAGCTTGAAATTAATCCACTCTTAGTTTAATATAATTCATAATCCAAAATCTCCATAAATTCAAAATATTCCTTTTAAAATTAAGAAAATACTTTTATTTTCTATGAAAAAAATATCAAAATCACTCTTTTCAATTTTTTTTTCAAAATAACATATTTTCATTTTAAATTAAGCACTTGTATTTAGTTGATAAAAGCTAGATTTTAAACAAATTAATATTAATTTAATATAAATTAATATCACATTTTACTCTAATCCTCATGGGAATGATACTTTGCTCATTCCATATTACTTGATTTGACACGTGCACTTGCATATAAGGGAAATAAATACCAATCAAGTTTTTTGCATCATTGTCGGGGATTTGAAATAAAATAATAATTTGTATTAAGTTAGTATTAGTCTTGCTGGACTATTTTTAATTCAACATTTTTGTTATGTGTATTTGTATTTTTTGTTAAGTGTGAAATATCCTTGTACTTATTCAGTATATTGTCATTTCAATTTTTGAACCAAAGTTATAATTTTCAGAACATTGTATGCGTAGAGACCATATTATAGAAATAGTGCAATTGAACTTATAAATTGAATGACTATGTAGGAAAGTTAGAAAAGACATGACAAAATAAGTTAGAAAACTAGTAGTGGACAATCAACTAGTAAGAGAACCATCTAGATCCTTCAGGGATTATGTCATACTAAGACCAACTATTCAAGCAATAATTTTGAAATAAAATAATCTATAATTCAAATTATAAAACTCTTAGTTTAGGGCTTCACTTATGGCAGATCCTAATATGCCTATTACCAATTTCTTAGAAATCTATGCAACATTTAAGTGACAATGCTATTAGATTAAAGTTATTCCCTTTCTCACTTAGAGATAAGGCTAAAATGTGGTTGAATTCACTGCCTCAAGTACCTATAACAACTTAGAACGAAACTCAAAATTTCTAACAATGTATTTTCCACAATCTAAAATTGCTATGTTAAGAAATGATATTATCATCATTTATACAATTAGATAATGAATCTATATATGAGGCTAGGGAAGATGTAAAGAATTTAAGAAGATACCCTCATTATTTATTACCTGATTGGCTTATTATTCAATTATTTTATAATAGCTTAATAGCATCTTTAAGGATTATCATAGATGCAACAACATGATGTAGGCTAATGTCAAAACTTTTTTAGGAAGATTATGCTTTAATAGAAGAAATGATGACTAATAAATTTCAATGTCCCTTTGATATATTAAATCCTAAGAAAGTAGCTAGTGTTAATAAAAATGATATGATTGTAATGTTGGCTTCATAAGTAGCTATTTAAGAAATTAGATAGTTTAGGAATTAATCAAAATATTAACATTATGAATCAAGGGGGAGAAAATAATGAAATTAGTGTATTAGAAGATTAAACTAATCAAGGATTGGAAATGATTAAATAAATCTCAATTAAACCAAATGATCCAAACTCAAATACATTTAATTAAGGTTGGTTGAATCACCCAAATGTTTCATAGAATAATAATGCAAATTATAATCAAAATGAAAATATGGAAAATTTGGAATGATAATAACCCTCAAAATTCTAACTTTAGACCTATCATTCCACCAGGATATCCTCCACAAAATCAAACCAAGGAAAAAAACCAATGGAATAATTAGTGATTCAAATAAATCCTAAATAATTAGTTATAAAATCAAACTAAGGATATCCTCCACTTTAGAATAATTAGTGATACAAATTGAAAACTCAATTATAAAGCCAAGGAACTTCAATTAGAAATTTAGAGATTCAATTAGGGCAACTAGCTAATAACCTTACAAACAAACAATAAGGGAATTCCCATAGTAATATGAAATAAATCCTAAAGAAAAAGGTAAAGAACAATGTAATAAAATTGAATTAATAAGTGAAAGGAAATTAAAAGAAATATGGCTAAAAGATGAAAATGAGGAAAATAAAATATTAAGTAAAGAAAAAAAAGGAAGAAAATGAAAACATAGAAATTGAAGAAAGAAAAAAGAAGCAGAAAGAAAAGCAATTAGAAAAATGAGAGAAATATCACTACAACCATTTTCCCAAAGACTTCAAAAAAAAATACATATAATCAATTTTCTAAATTCTTAGAAGTATTTAAAAAATTATCCATAAATATACTAGTTGTAGAAGTTTTGGAACAAATGCCTTCATATGCTAAATTTATGAAAGACGTTCTATACAAAAGAACAAAATTGGGAGAAAATAAAATTTTATTCCTTACTAAAGAATGTAGTAAAATAATTAAAAAAAATTACTTGAAAATTTTAAAGATCTAGAAAATTTTACTATTCTTTGCATTATAGTGGATAAATTTTTTGGAAAGGCATTATGTGATTTAGGAGCTAGCATAAATTTAATGCCTTTATCAATTTCAAGAAGTTAAGATTAATAAAATGGATAAATAAATTATAATTAATTATAAATAATCTATGAAATCAAATAAAACCTTATAAAACATTCTAAAGGATGTCTCTAGCCTTATGTATTAATATCAATAAAATTATGAAGTCTATTGAACTAAAAAATAAAATCAAAAGAAGATCAAAACACATAACCTAATAAATAATTAAATAGATCTTAATAAATTAAATACATGAAAATCACCTTAGTTAAACCTTTAGGATAACTCCTCAACCTTTAGTAAGGTGTTATTCTATTAGGAATAAAGTGTAAGAAAAAGTGGGCAATATAATAGGTGGGGCCCACCTCTCCTCACACTCTTTAATTCTTAAATCTAAGTTTAACCCAAATCAAATCAAAACATAAAATTTACTTTAAAATTAGTAATTACTTAAACAAAGATTATCAAATGGTAATAAATTAAACCCTCAACTCAAATTATAACTTAAAACCTAAATGTCCATCACAGCCTCACCACTAGCTTCCTTATATACTAGACTATTAGGTTAGCGACTCTAGACTTAGGTAAGTTGGTGTTTTCTTTGGGATGTATTGATTTTATATTTTATGGCGCATTGTTTGTTCTTTAGACTAAATGGTAGAACAATTGCTCGTCTATAGACTAAATGTTACGGTGATGTTATAGACCTAATGAAATATTCTATAAGGAGTCACACTTAGTGGAAGTCAGAAAAAAAATTTAGATTTAATATATTTTCTTGTGGGTGCTTATTCTAATGCTCTCTAAGCATAACTCATTAGGATAGGTGGCCTTGACACCTTGCTGGTGCTAAGCCCTGCGCTTATATTACACTTGTTTGTGTGTATTTTTGTTCTACTAACCCTTGATTTATAGAGCTTAGTTATGATTTTTTTAATTTGAAATGTAATTTTGTATAAAATTTAGTTTGGATTTATAATGCTTAAGATTTATAGGCGTAAACTATGTATATTGGTGGTCCCTTATGAGCCTAAGGGTGATCTCTAAAGAAGGAGATGATCTAAAAGGGGAAAATGTGAAGACCTTTATAGGTATTTACTTTTAGTTCTAGGCTGGGTTGTATAAGGGAAAAGCTTTACTCTACACTTTTTTTTTCTTCTTTTGGGGTATATAGTAAAACTTATTCATATTTACCTTTTTTATATTAATTCAATTATCTAATTATTGTAATTGTATTATGTACACTTGGAACATCATGCTTTTTATAGATTTATTTTATGAGCTAGTGATGTTCGATTATTCTGGAAGCCTGATTTACACAGTAGAATCTTAGAGCAAATTAAATTTTCTACTAAACTAAATTTATCAACTTTAATTAAAAATAAACAACTCACAACCAAGTTAAATTTAAAGCCCCTTAGGCAAAAGAACTTATGTAGTGAAATCATAAAGCATATTACCTCAATCTCCTTGATTTGACACTTCATTAATTGGACATTAGGGGGCATCCAAATGTTGAAAGGTTCCCTTCCAAAAATTAATTGGTTGTTAACCTCTTCAAATATATGCATAGTAAGTACAACATGCATACCCAATAGCCCTAAAAAATGGATTCTCAAGTGTCTAAACATATATAAAATTTGTAAAATGATTACATTAGTTATGAACATAGCATAATATTCATGATCTTAGCTTTAGTAAGGTTAGATTCTAGATTTTATTTTTAATTAAATAACAATCTAAACTATCTTGCAATATCATAAACCTAAATCCATTATGAAGAAAATTTGAAAAGAATTGTATGCATCACTCAAGCCTCTCTAGTAATTTTCATGCCTCATGTAGTCTATAACATTCATATTTCACTTGCACTCAAGGTAAAAATGAAAACATCATCTAAAATGCAGAAAACTATTTTAAAATGGACACTATCTATTCATAATGTCACGGTGCCACTAAAGTAGCACCTCAACGCTAGCCACTCTATTAATCTAGCTTTGCTTCATGGGTTATAGCACCATGGCATTCATCTCATAGTGTCTAGGTGTTAGTTTTTTTGTCTTTAAAGTAAATCCTTCCTTTTATACCACTTAGGCCCTATACACCAAATTAAGAAAAATTCAGGGGCTTTGCCCCCTAATCCATAAGCAAGGGGTGTGCTGCCCCATTAGCGAGCTCACCATTGAGCTTGACCAATGAAATTAAAGTTAAGCTGAAAATGCTTCCCTAATTGATTGATATAACTAGGCTATACAAATTAATAGTTCTTCCTCATAAAATTTCTCCATCTATATTTTATTTATTTCACAACCAAGCCACTATAGCATCTCATTATGATGAAAGGTCTCATAATCCTATTACAACACTAGCTGATGGATGAAAATATTTCAAATCTAACCTCAGCATCCTATGAAGCCAGCTTCTCATCTAATCAATAGTCCTCTTTTGCTTCCCAAACCCACCATCCAAGCTAGCACACTAATTTAAGGAAGTCCTTCGAATCAATGAATCCATCAAACACTTGAGCTTCGAGGAGGTTTGTTTTTTGAAAACTTAAAAAGAATCCTAAGCCTCCCTACATTGTGAAATGAACGCGAGAGATATTAATATTCAAGCACATATCCCCTTGTACTTTACTTTTTGATCCTTTTGAGTATGCTAAAGTGGTGAGATAATTTTCTGTTCAACAAAATCATTCCCATTTTCATGAACTATTGAAATTCATGGTAGGATGAAGAAGATGTAATATGGGTTGTTCATTCTATGTATTTAGAATGGATGACCTAGATTTAATTATATAAGATGATTTATAACTTGTGGGAAAACATGGCATTCATGAAATTTCAAAAAATTAAGAAAACTTTTGAAAATCATTAGAAAATTATAAAAAATAATAAATACAAGAAAAATTATGCCAACTTGGAAAATTGAGCTTTATTTCTAAAGATAAAAGTCAAACCAAAAACTTAAGAAGCTATTTTTTAATTAAATAAATGATGTTTTAAATAAATAATGAATTAAAATTAATTCAAAATTTCAAAAATCACTGAATATTACATAAAATATACCCAATGTGTGTAGAGTCTCCAAATATTTTCTTATAAACTTTTAAGCTTGTTTAGGTAGTAATTAACTGCCCAAACAAAATGTTAATAAATATTAATTAATAATTAATATAAAATTGTTAATTTTTAAAAATATCTTCAAAATAGTTCTAAAAATTGCACTTAGACATTATATCAATTTATTTTTAAGCTAATCTCACCAGAAATGCAAAATAAGATAAGTAATTAATTTATTACTAAATATTTAATTAAATCTAGAATTTCAAAAAATCATAAATAATTTCAAATTAAACCCTACAAACACAAACCAAATTTTTACAAAATTTACTTAAAATTTAGGATTAAAGAAAACTAGAAATAAAATTAAATAAATGATATTTTTATCATTAGAATTAAATGATTCAAATTAATTTAATCAAATAAAATACATAAAATCCAAATGAACTCTGAATTACTTGCCAATTTTATGGGAACTTCCAAAGATCAATGCATCTCTTAGAAATTTTTTTATTATAAAATTTTAGATTGATTCAATATAAATTATAAAATTATAATGAAGATACCTAAGTACATAATCATTAAAACTATAAATAATTTTAAATAATATCAAAAATAATTATAAAAATTATTTAGAATGCTCCTCTTATTGTCTTATGTCACTTGAAGTATTTTTATATTTATCTAGGTTATTTTTTCATTATCTAAACTTTTCTTAGAAAATAATTAAATAAATAATTATAATTTAAAATTATCATCAAAGCTTTATGAAATACTCTTAAGGTCTAGAACATTTTCTTGGAGTTTTGAAAGAGTCTAAACCACTTTAATTAAGTTTAAAATGAAAGTTCCAATTATCTTAGTTTAATATTGAATTAATTAGCCTATAACTCTAAAATTTCATAATAAATCAAATAAATTTAGAAAAAGGACAAATTATTCTCTGTGAGTTGTTTAAATAGGGGTGATTAATGAAAAATAAAACTAACATAATTTAAATAATAAAATATATATTAGAATTTAAATATTCATGTAGTTTTCAAAAAATCTAAATAACTTTCAAATGACCTAAAATTTTTATAGGAGTGTTGTTACCACTTCCCAAACACTCTTTAAATTTTTAATAAATTTTTAGTACATAATTAATTTTAAAGTTTTCTATAAAATAAAATAACTAAATAATTCTCAATAATTCAAATTAAATCAAAATCACTTCAAATTCATATGGGGTTAGTTTATTGTATTCCGTCAATCAAAAAAAAAAATTTTTGTAACCTTCCGAGGGGTTTATGATATTAATTTAAAATTTCATTTTAAAATAGATTAATAATTAATATTTAATTACAAATAATCTACAAAATCAAAGAAAACTTATAAAACATTCTAGAGGATGTCTCTAACCTTAGGTATTGATTCCATAAAATTATGAAGTCTTTTGAACTAAAAGATAGAATTAAAAGAATATCAAAACTCACAACCTAATAAATAATTAAAACATAACTTAATAAATTAAATACATGAAAATCACCTTAGTTAACCTTTAGGATAAGCCCTCAACTTTTGTGAGGCGTCATTCTATTAGGAATAAAGTGTAAGAAAAAGTGATTGATATAATAAATAGAACCCACTACTCACGCTCTATAGTTCCTTACATCTAACTTTAACCCAAATCAAATCAAAACATAAAATTCACTTTAAAATTATTAATCACTTAATCAAAGATTGTCCAATGGTAATAAATTAAACCCTCAACTCAAATTAAAACTTAAAACCTAATGTCCATCATAGCCTCACCAGCTTCTTTACACATACTAGACTACTAGGTCGGTGACTCTAGACTTATGTAAGTGGTGTTTTCTTTGGGATGCATTGCTTTTATATTTTGTGGTGTATTGTTTGTTCATTGGACTGAATGGTAAGACAATTTCTCTAGACTAATTCTGATGCATTCTGACACGATGAAATATTCTATAAGGAGTCATGCTTAGTGGAAGTTACAAAAAAAATTTAAATTTATAATATTTTCTTGCATGTGCTTATGCTAATGCTCTTTAAGCATAACTCATTAAGATAGGTGCCCTTGGCACCATGTTGGTGCTAAGTCCTATGCTTATATTATACTTGCTTGTGTGTATTTTTTTTCTACTAACCTTTAATTTATATGGCTTAGCTAAGATTTTTTTAATTTAAAATGTAATTTTGTACTAAAATTAGTTAGGATTTATAATAATTAAGATTTATAAGGGTAAATTGTGTATATTGGTGGTCCCCTAGAAAGCTGAAGGGGTTCTCCCTAAAGAAGGAGACGATCTAAAAGGGGAAAATTTGAAGAGCCCTATAGGTCATTTACTTTTAGTTCTAGGTTCTGTTGTATAAGGTCTTAGCTTGACTCTCCACTTTTTTTTTATTTTGAGATATATAGTAAAACTCAATCATATTGACCTTTTTTATATGAATTCAATTATCTGATTATTATATTTGCATTATGTACATTAGAACATCATGCTTTTAATAGATTTTTTTTTCATGAGCTAGTGATGTTTAATTATTGTGGAAGCCTAATTTACTTAATAAGATCTTAGAGTAAATTAATTTCTCTACCTAACTAAATTTATCAACTTTAATTAAAAAAAACAACTCACAACAAAATTAAATATAAAGACCCTTAGGCCCAACTAATAAAAATTAGTAGAAATAACTTAGGCTGTGAAATCATAATACATATTGCATCAATTTTATTGATTTGACACTTCACCAATTGCACATAAGGGGGCATATCTGTTGAGAATGACCTCTTCTCTTGGGGAAGGCTATTTTCCTAAAATTAGTTGGTTCTTAACCTCTTCAAATTATATGCATATAAAGCACAACATGAAGACCCAATAAACCTAATAAATGGATTTGCAAGTGTCCAAAAGATATATAAAATTTGTAAAATTATTGCATTACTTATGAACATAGCATACTATTCATGATCTTAGCTTTAGTGTGTAAGCTTAGATTCTAGATTTTTTTTCTAATTAAATAACAACCTAAACTATCTTACAATATCATAAAACTAGTTTCATGGATTTAAATTGTAGGAGGTATTAGCTAGTTTCCCTACCATGCAGGGTTTAAGTCCAAAGGAGTTAGGCTTGGTTTCATTCCTTAGTAAGAGTGAGTCTATAAATCCATTTTTCACTTAGTTAAAATGGGTTAAACTATTAACATATGTCAGTAGAACCTCTTGCTATAAACTCTGAGAATCTATTTCTCTTTGCTAGGGGATATGTCCTCACCTCCTAAGCTTTTACATAGTCTTATGTAGTCAAAAATATAAGTTTTAACTTTTCAATAAAATATAAACTCAAAATAAATGATAAATCTCAATATAAAAAATTTAAAGCCCAATTTAGATTAGGTTGAAGTGCTTACTAGACTTCTTATTACTCATACACTTCTACGTTTTGTCATTTGACTCCAAATGGAACTGCTCACTTGATATTGATTTATATTTAAACAATCTTAATTTAATTCTTTGAAATCCATAAATACATAGGCTAATTACCTTAATCAAGAGTTTTATTAAGAGATCACTTCTTCTTAGATGTAGTTCATTATGGGGGTTTGCCCTGAACAGAATTTGTAACCTAAATTAAAATAAATCATATCCTATTTTTACCATAAAGTCAAGAGAAAGATCCCTAGTACACATAGACCCATTAGTCTTAAGAATCTTTATTAAGTGACTGAATTTGTCATAGGGTGATATTTCTATCTTCTGAGGTGGTATATTATTCTTTGATATTGTATTTGATCACTTAAAGAAGAATCCATAAAATCCATGTAATGTCTCATATTAAATCAATAATAAAAGTGTAGCACTAGATGTTGTAAAGAAAGGAGGGCCCACAACCAAAGCTCAAGCAAGTTGGGCTGCAACTAATATGGAAAGTGCAATCCTAAGGAGTAAATTAACAAAAAGCAAGTTAAAGATGTTGATAGTAGTTATTTTGTGTTCCTACAATTTTTATGTATGTGATTAAGTATGATTTCAACCTTAAGTTATGTGTCATATATAGTGTATTATGTAATTGTTTACATTTTTTAGGATTGCTTGTATAAACTGTAAAAAGTAGAATTTTAATGCATAAAAATATAATAAATTAAGAAATTAATTTTAATGAAAAGAGGGACTGGCCAATGGAAGGAGAAGTTGTAGTTATCTCTCATCTCTCTACCAATCTCTTCCTCCATTTTCAACTTAAATTCATGTGTATAACTTGTTATAAGTTTTTTTTTGTGGAATGAAATGTTTAAGACTAGTTTTGGATTGAAATTTAAAGTTTGATCAAGAATATTAGGGGCTTTGTAGCTGATAACTGAAGAAAGGGCGTTTGCTAATTTCCTTGATAAAATCACTTGATTGAGTGATTTCTATCCTTATAAAATTTTATTTCAACTTTATAATGTGGTTTGTTTTTAATACTTTCTTTCAAAAAAATTTGTTCCATGAAATAATGCTCATAAAATCCCTTGCGAAATTCACTTTGAGGTAATCCACTATACTTTGTTGAAATCTAACCTTGTTTCATTTCAAAGAGTTCTATTGCTTTCTTTCAATCTTAGAAAAAAATGTTCCATAAAATAATCCTCATATAATCCTTTATAAAACCTACTTTGAGGTAGTCAACCACAACTTCACAAAATCTATCCAAGTTTCATTTCAAAGGGTGCTTTGGAGAACTTACACCCCTTCAAATCACTTATAAGTCTCTATTTGGGTACTAGGGAGATTATGCATCCACTAAAAATTATTCCTAGAGGTTTCATCCATAGAAATCCACCCCTATAAATCCATAAGACCCATTTGGGATAGTGGGATACTTATAGTGCATTTTAAAATTCACCATTGTTGGCATTTTGGGTAGTGTTTCACCCTAGATTTTAGCGAAAGTCATGACACAAACTACAATGTGCCACTTGAGGTGACCACTTAAGTCTCACATGTTACTTTGTTGGTTTAATTTCTTTTCCTTACACATTTTAAAAGGACACACAAAAGCTTGATATAGGCTTAACATTCGATTTCTTCTTGTGACCATCCTTTTTCTACTAGGGAATTAGCAAGATCTGAAGCCTTTGATCACCTTTGAGAAGCAACTTTTAACTCAAAATAGAGTTTAAAATCTCCTCAATCACTATTTATAAGTAGAAATGCTTTCTTTTCTCTTCCTAAATCTATGAATGAAATATCTTGTTATTGCTTGTCCCCCTCACCACTAACTACATCCCCTCAACTCTTTTATAGCTATGTGCCAAAGAAATATGAATGGTACACAGTGTAGCTTAGCATCTTCAACTTACTAAAGAAAGTCACTTTTTCCAATGAACAAGCCACACGAGAAATCATTAGACTTCAGGATAAGGGCAAACAAATTAGAAAGTGTTAGTAGTGTACTTTGAACCTATACTAAATGAGAGGAGGGAAGGTCCCCGCTAGTCAAATTTTTTAATTTGGTTTAATTGAATGAATAATAGGATACTCTTTTCTATGAAAAGGGAAAACCTATAGATGGTGCATGTGCTAGTTGGGGGTGAATCATTAAGCTAGTTTTGTGATCTTTGTTTAAAAGAGATTAAAATAAGAAATCAACTAATTGCTCACTTTAATAGAGTGGTTTGTTTAAATATAATAAAGAACTTCAATGAAAGAACTAGAAGAAAATATGATATACTGAATTAAGAATTAAATATGACAGCCTAAAGAAGGATTGAAAATAATGAAAGGAGCTAAAGGCACAGCTAGGCTAGGCTAGCTCACTAAAAAGATGACTATTGATACATTAGATGAGTGATGGAAGGAAAATATAGAGGTAAATTACATATTTAAGCTTATGTATGATATGTTTTATATGCATGAGAATATAATATTTATAGTTATTATCTTTTTATTGTAGGTCTTGTCTAATGCAAAACATTTAGATATTTAGGTATAGACCTTGAACTAGAAGAGAAGCTTGATAAATTTCTGGACTTTCACTATAAAAGCTCATGCTTGGACTCTAACCTAGCATGCTAATAAATGTTTAAATGAAGTTAAAAAATATGAAGAGGAGGGTAGCATGGATGATTTAGTTGAAAGTATCATTTAAACCTGCTAATAGTAGCCGTAAATATTCATCTTCTTTAAGATTCTAAGGGAGAAAGAAAAGAGTTTGAGCAAACTTTCTAAAACACCAAATTTCATAATTGGTATTCACATTCATAAGCATGTGCTCATCATTAACTACATTCAAGACACTACTATTTTGCTCCACTTTTGTTTGTCAATTGCATTCTATTTTAAATCTTCCCACTTCTTAAATAGCCTCTTCACTAAGATCACCACATTCACATGCATAAGCATGAGTAATCATTAACTACATTCAAGACAACATTATTTTTGCTCCCTTATATATATATATATATATATATATATATATATATATATATATATATATATATATATATATATATATATATATATATATATATATATATATATATATATATATATATATATATATTGCATTTTATTTTAAATATTCCCACTTGTTAAATGGTCTCTTTACTAAGATCACCACATAGCACATATCTAATTGACAAAGGGAAATGATAAGGGTGGAAGAGTGAGAGAATAATGAAAAAAGATATAAAATGAGAAAATAAACAAAAAGAGTGTGGAGGGTTATCTTAAGATAATTTTTATGAGATAAGTCAAGGAACAAAAGTCCAAAGAAAATCAGACTAACCCGATATAAACTTATAGTTGACCTCACTTTTAGAGTGAGCTCTCAACTTCTCCATCTTAGACATATGACTCCTCTTAGACATTAAGAGTTCCTTAGTCTTAAGACACTTCTAGTGATTTGGTGAATACTTAACCTAATCCTAGAGACTTAGAAGAGTTAGCCATAGAATAAGTCATGCCTTAGGGGTGTTAGGAAAACTTGCCTACCTTATAGCTTGAACTAAATACTTACTTCCTTCTTTCAAGTCCTTTCTTCCATCTTTCAAGTCAAACTTTCAATTCAAATCAACTTCAAATTCAAGTCAAACTTCCAATTCAAATTAACTTCAAATTCAAATCAATCTCAAATTCAAACCAACTTCAAATTCAAATCACTTCAAATTCAAAAGATTTTCACATAACCCATTTATATTCTCATTTAAATTCACAAATATAAATGAAATATAAATCAAATAGCCAAAATCAAATTCAAAACTCAAATCTAAACTCAACCTAAATCCAATCTAAACTCTTCCAAGTCAAATCCTTGAACTCCCTCAAATCAAATCCAAATCACTCCAAATTTAAAGATTTTCTCATAACCCATTTATATTCTCATTTATATTCACAAATATAAATGAAATATAAATTCAAATAACAAAAACCAAATTCAAAACTCAAACCCAAATCTAACCTAAATCCAACCTATACCATTTCAAGTCAAATTCTTGAACTTAGCCAAATCAAACTCAAACCCAAATCAAATCCTTGTTCATCTTTTGAACTTGGAATTGTCAAATGAATCAAAACCCATTTGACTCCAAATCACTTGCAATTGAATTTATATTTCAATTATAAGTCCATATGTGAGTTCAACCAAACTTGAATCAAGCCTTGATCAAGCCAATTGACCCACTTAGGCTCACTTGACCCAAAGTGACCTAAAGCACCTTTTTAAGCCAAATTTTAATCCTACTCAAATTGGATTGAATTAAGCCCATCTACACCTCACATTATGAGCAACAATCATCATAGGATGATCAATAACTGAAATTGGGTCAAACCAAGTCAAACCTAGCCTTTGACCAAGTCAACATGTAACCCAAATGAAACCTAAACTAGACAAAATCCACCATAGGACAAATTGATTGAAACCGTTGATCTAAACCAATTCATGATCAATGATTGGACTTGACCAAGCCATCAATTGAGCTAAACCTAGCCCAATTGGCCACTTTACCCATGTTGACCCAAGTTGACCTAAAAATTCAAAATATGTCAAATCTTGATCTAAGCCAAATTGATTGAAACCAATGGGTCAAATTCATTCAAAATCACTTGTTGAACTTGACCAAAGCCTCAATTGGCCAACTAGACCCAACTTAGCCCAATTGACCATGAACCCAACTTAACCTAAAATGTCAAATCAACTTGAAATTAAACCAAATCAAAATTGATTGAAACCAAAGCTTGCAAAATATTCAAATGATCAACCAATCCTAAACCAACCCATGAACTAACCCAATTAGGTCAAATGGGTCAAATTGGTCAACTTGACTCATTTGACCTAAGTGAGCTCAAATGAACCAAAACCAAAAATAAACCAAATATAAACCAAATTGAACCAAACCAATGATACCAAAACATTTCAAATGGTCATATGAACTTAACCCAACCCTTGGTTTGACCAAATTTGACCAATTGGTCAACTTGACCCAAGTTCACCCATTTTGACCTAAATGGGTCAACTCGAGCCAAATCATATCAAATAAACTCCAAATTCTTTGAAATTTGTCCCAACCAATTTTTGAAACATCTCAAATCTGCCAAAATCAAAGTCAAGGCCAAATGGTCATTTTAACCTTAGGTCAAAGGGTAACCTATGGCCAAATTCACTTGGAATTTGAACAATTCCTTTTCATGGCCACATGACTTCCTCCTAGTGGACCACATGGACATTAAGGAGGGTGGTGAACATGACCGAATGGGTTTGGGTCTGCCATGACCCAACCCAAGGCCAAACCAACCCCTCCAATCAAAATTCTCCACTTGGATCATCTCCCACACTCATTTAACACATGTGCACCTCCTCCATTCCACTCCTCTGCCAAGACCGAAGCATATGACACTCCTAACAACCAAAACAACCCATTAAATCTCACCAATTGATTCAAAATGGAAGAACAAGCCTCAACTGTCCGATCCAAGTAGGGGAGATATACTCCCCCTCATTCCCACTCAAACCAACTGCCTAGCATTTGATTGAGCTCAGAGGATAAAAGGCAAGCTTCTCCAAGCTTCTCCAAGGATTCCCAAGCTCATTTGAATTTCCCCTTCTTGGATTTCTTCAAAGACAAAATAGGGGAGGTGAGGAAAATTTCAAACTTACTCAATTCTCAATCAATGTTCAATTCACTTTACAAGCACCATCAAGGAGGAAAGTTGAGCTCACCCAAAGCATTTCCCAAGCATCCAAGCCATGAGAAGGAAGACCTAGACCAAAGCCGCAAGTCATTAGAGGGAGCCTTAGTCAATTGGAAGATCCACCTCAAATCAAGCCTTGAAACTTTCAATAGAGCTTCGTATCCACTAGACGGAGCTACCTCCTTCGTTGAAAGTGTCGGTGATAGGCTCCGGTGAGGTCTTGTCCAAAATCGATCCTCATTTGAAAAATGCTTGGTCCTTTGTAAAGGGAATTGTAATCCCATTAAAATTCAACCATTGGATGTTCTTTCCTATGCTTCTTGATGGTGTGGGTTGAATCTCAGCTTAATCTAAGCTCAAGTGAGCTCGGATCAAGCCATGGAGGATGGACGCCTTCGTCTCCCACAGCTTAGGCAAGGATGAATCATGGGCCATCTATCCCATGTGTTTTGGATGGACTTTCCTGATTAAATCACTTAGATCCATTAATTTAATCCTTCATAACCATGGGCTTTTTCCTGACCGTTCAATCCTTGATCGGACGCCGAGTTGATTATAGCATAAAATGTGTTATTGGATTTTCTTCTCTCCTCTTAACATAGATTTAAATAAGATTTGCAAAGTATATAGTTCATTTGAAAAGAACATAACACTTCTTAAATCCATTCCTATCCACTTCTATGTTATGACTTAAGAAGGATCTTCACATTTACACATGTAAATTTCATAACCAAATCAAGCACAAAAATCTTTTGCATGATTCTTCATCCATTTATTTTTTATTTTTATGCACATGTATTTAAGAAAAGTGGTATATTATCGGACATCTAGGTTTGAGATTTAAAAGGAAGGACTTTACCTTATACATTGTAGAAATAATACTTGTACTCACTTATGTCTTTCATGCATGTAAATGTGCATTTGATTAATGGATAAAAGAATCCCCCTCTTTTCTACTTAACAAAATCATGCATCATGGAATATCCAAATTTTCCTAAGCAACCTCTCTTAGCATTCATCATCAAGGTGTGATAATACTTTCATTGCATGTATAGATATTCTTAGGATTTATTCATATGCATGGTATACATGTTGGAAAGAAATAAATTGGTGTGTTATGTGATAATAATTCACCTTAATTATCTAAGATGCCTTTATTGAATAGATTTATTTAAAGCAAATCTAAACTTAGGGTTAATTAAAACACATAATAAAATTCACTAAGAAAAATTATTAATGAATCTACCTTAGAAATTACTTAGGGAAGGAAAAAAAGTTCTCTTCTCTATTTTAACATAATTAAGTGTAAGTTCATTCAAACCAAATAAAATCATCAAATAAGATTAACAAATCTACTAAACTGCTTAAATGAAACCACTCTCTCAGTTGAACCCTTTACACTTAGAAAATTTCAACTTTAAAGCCTAGCTAAGACATGCCGAACAAGCCTTAAATGACACACACTTTAGGTTAAATCACCATTTCTAGTTCTATGTTAGGGTGGTGCATGGTTTGATGATTGGTTTTATTTTATGATGTAATGTTTTAGGCTGGATGTTAGGATATGTGGATTGGATGATGATCTTAGTCTAATCATTATCTTACAGAGATTGTGCTTAAGGGTGTAATAAAATATAAATGCTTTTAGAGTTGCTTATAAAGCATGATCCAAATTAGGGGCAGTGACTTGGCCATGTGTGGTGCTAAGTCTAGTTAATTTCTATAATTTGGGTTGTGTGGTATTATGTTAATCTCTTTGCAAGTTTAGTTAGATTTACTTTTTCTTTCATGTATTTTTACAATTAAGATTTGGAATGAATGTTATGGGATTAAAGTGAACATTAGTCATAAATATCTTATGTAACCATGTGAAAGCCTTAAAACCATACCTCAACCCAAAAGGAAGAAAGGAAGGAACAAGAAAGAAAAGAAAGAAAGAAAGAAGAATGAAGAATGAAGACCCCATAACATGAATTCTTTCTAAATTAATATTCATTTTATCAGGATTGTATAAGGGTAGAGCTCATTTCCCATTTCTTTTTGGTTTTATGGTGAGCTGACATGCCTCTTATTCTTGTAGCTTTATAAATTATTTGATATTTTTTTAGCTTGTGCATTAAGATGGCATGATTTTTTAGTTTTTCATTGATTGATAAATGGCCCGATGGGTCTTAAAAAAAAAAAATTTTCTATCTATCAATCAACTCAAAATTAAAATTAATTCATAACCTCACCTAAAGCCGGGTTATAAATCAAGATAATAAGATTTAGCAACCTCTTAGTTGGATGTTGTATGTCTCATCATGCATAAAAAATATCTTGCTTCACTCTTGTAAGAGTGCTTCCACCTTTGCTAGATGCTTGACCTTTGAGAGCCATGGTGGAAACACCTCCTTCTTGCTAATTTTGGCACATAACCAATTTCTCATGCATTAGCATATGAATCCCATAAATGTGTCAAATAAATTATCCAAAAATCAAAAAACATAAAATTTATATTAGATTAAGTAACTCATATTCATGCCCTACATGATCTAGTCTCTTAGGAGTGTGTTTAAGGACTTAGTCTTCTTTCTAAATAAACAACAACTTAGCTATCTTGGAAGTGCATAAGACTTGCCTACATGTATTTAAAATTTATAGGAGGAGTTAGGCACCATTGTAAGTTGTAAGTCCAACAGTTTATCTCTCTGTGGATGTAAACCATATACCCATTTTCCTTAGATTTAGGTCATGCCTTGGCCTTGCCTCTCTAGATTTAGGTTTTAGGTTGTTATTTTTCGTATAGCATAAATCCTCACCTTAGACATTTTCATGATCATGGAATTGTCATTTTAATAAAATTCAACTCAAATACATAATTTCAATTTCAAAATATAAAGCCCAACCATAGATAGTTTGGGATTCTCGCTAGTTTCTAGCATCATGGTGTCTCCTCATCTCCTTTGGTTTTGATAATAACCCTCTTTTTAATCAATCTTGATCTTCCAAAAAACCAATTTGTTAATAGTCTATCTTCAAATCTTTGGAGAATAATGATCATTTACCTTAATCAGTATACTTATGGAATCTCATTCCTTAAGATGTAGGCTTTATAGAACAATTTAAAATAAATCTTTACTTTTCATGTAAAGTAGGGAAGAATCTAGTACATTGACCCATTGAGTCATTAGGTGATTAGGTCCATTGTAGATATCTCTCAAGATAGTACATCATTCTCAATATCATAAATCACACTAATAAGAACATCTATGATCTACGTGTGTCTCTAGCATGTATTTTTATTTTCATTTATTTTCAAGATAGATGAAGATGAAAATATTTTTTTTTTCCCTGGGAAGGTTCCTCTCTCCATCTTTGGTAAATGATCTCCAAGTATCAATGGATTTGTACTTTATGAATCAGACTATCCACCTTTCTTGGCACTTAGTTTATTTCATTCTTAAGCTAGGATAGCCAACTTTTAGGTTTTAGGACCTCTCTCATGTAGGTCTTAAAACCCCAGATTCCCAATAGGTGAAAATAAAAATTTAATAAAAATAAATAACTAAAGATTTACTTCTTACCATTTCTATGGTAAGGATAGGTTCAATCCAAAAATAAAGAAAAATAAATCCTTTATAAAAACATCATTTTCCAAAAAGTACTTTCTCAAAAAGCTCACATAATAAAATATTTTGCACCTCATCTAACAATCTTCAAGATTGTTACATGTAGGATCTTTTCAAAAAATCAAAGCTAAAAGTCATCTTTTCAAAGAAAAAGAAAAAGAAGAAAAAAAGCAATATGAACATCCTCATTCAATTGAATGAAGATTTCATTTAAAAATAAATCAATCATCTTTTCAAAAGCGTACATCATTTGAATATACCCAAATTTATTGAATGAAGATTTCCTTTCAATAAAAAAAATCATCTTTTCAAAAATAAAATCAACAACCATCTTTTCAAAAAAGCACAAATGAACATCCTCATTCATGATACTCAAATTTATTGAAGGAAGATTTCATTTCAAAAACAAAATCAAAAATCATCTTTTCAAAATCAAAATCAACAATCATCTTTTCAAAAAGCACAAATGAACATCCTTATTCAATATATATTTATTGAATATTTCTTCAAAATAATCATCATTTTAAAACAAAATCAATCATCTTTTCAAATCAACAATCATCTTTTCAAAAAAAAATAAAAAATCATCTCTACAAAAATGAACATTCATTCATCATCTTTTTTCAAAACAAAATCAAAATCATCTTTTCAAGCACATTTGAAAATGAACATCCTCATTCAATATACCCAAATTTATTGAAAGAAGATTTCATTTCAAATAAAATCATCATAACATTGAAATTCCATTTCAACATATAACATATGTTGAAGTTAGAATTTCTTTCTTTTCAAAAGTACAAAAATAAGCCTCTTCATTCAATATATCCAAATATGTTGGATGGAGGATTTATTTTCAAATAAAATTACACCATTTGAAATTCCACTCAACACATCCCACATGTGTTAAGTTAGAATTTCTTTTCAAAAAGCAATAATCACACACAAAAATTTCATCTTTTAAAAATTAAACATAATTGACTCTCATTTGACATACCCAAATTTGTCAAATGAGAGTTTCATTTTTTAAAACAAATTTGGATCTCTTATTTTGCATACCCAAATTTTCTAAATAAAGATCCTTCTTTTCAAAAATCAAATCATCAAAACTAAAAATACATTTTGATTCTTTTTTAGCATACCCAAATTTACTAAGTAAAGATCTCTCTTTTTAAAATCAAAAATACATTTGGATACTTTATTTAGCATACCCAAATTTGCTAAGTAAAGATCTCTCTTTTCAAAATCAAAATATCAAAACCAAAAACACATTTGGATTTCATTTAGCATATCCAAATTTGCTAAGTGAAGATCCTCTTTTCAAAATAAAAATCAAACACATTTGATCTTTATTTAGCATACCCAAATTTGCTAAGTAAAGATCCTTTTCAAAATCAAAAATCAAAACACATTTGGATTAGCATACCCAAATTTGCTAAGATCCTCTTTCAAAATCAAAAATCAAACACATTTGGATTCTATTTAGCATACCCAAATTTCTAAGTAAAGATCCTCTTTTCAAAATCAAAAATCAAAACACATTTGGATCATTTAGCATACCCAAATTTGCTAAGTAAAGATCCTTTTTCAAAATCAAAAAATCAAAACACATTTGGATTCTTTATTTAGCATACCCAAATTTGCTATAAAGATCCTCTTTTCAAAAAAAAAAATAAAACACATTTGGATCTTTATTTAGCATACCCAAATTTGCTAAGTAAAGATCCTCTTTTCAAAATCATCAAAATCAAACACATTTGGATTCTTTAGCATACCCAAATTTGCTAAAAAGATCCTCTTTCAAAAAAAAATCAAACAAAACACATTTGGATTCTTTATTTAGCATACCCAAATTTGCTAAAGTAAAGATCCTCTTTTCAAAAAAAAACAAAACACATTTGGACTTTATTTAGCATACACAAATTTGCTAAAGATTCCATTTTCAAAATCACACATGATTCATATAAGTAACAAAGAAGAAGAAAATTATTTTTCAAACAACCATTTACATACCCAAAAGAAGAAAATTATTTTCAAACAACTCATTTAGCATACCCAAATTTGCTAAATGAGTAATTAAACAAAATCAATTGACCCTTTATTTTAACATACTCAAATTTGTTAAATAAAGGGTCCCCAAACAAAATCAAATTCAAATATGAACCAATGGAAGCATCAATCTTTCAAAATATTTGAACCCATTTTCAACATACACAATTTGTTGAAAATGGATTCTAAATTCAAAATCTCTCTCTCTAAATTCAAAATCTCTCCTAAATCAAAGAGCTAACATATTCAAATTATTGAGTGTGGGTTCAAATTCTAAAATAAATTAAAATAGAAATTGATTTGAGTTTGTTTCAAAATTATGAATTTCAACTCATTTCAGCTTTCTTAAGTTCAGTAATGGATGCAAGTATCTTCACTTTCCTTTGGGATGGATTTGGCCTTGATCGGCTAGCCTCCCAAATGACTTTGCCCATCCCATTCAAGTTGAGGATTGAGGGGCTAGGATCACTTGTGAGGGGACCACCCTCTGTAGGAGTGTGGTGACCGGGTAGAATCATCATCCATGTTGAGATGCCATTCTAGTTTCCCTCACTTGAAGAGGGAAGGGTGGATTCCATACTGTAGTTTTAGTGCTATGTGGTTCCCATTTTTGCCCACGGTAGCACCCACTCATTGGCTTCTTCCAAGGGGAAGGCTCCCTATCTTCATGGATAGTCTCCCCTACCTATGAGGTAGGGACCTTTGCTTCTCCCGGTAGGACCAGTCTTTGTGATCACAAAATCGGGCATCATGTGTGTATAACCAAGAGATGGAGGCGGTTCTCTGATTTGTAGTAGAGGTTACACTTGGATGTTGGATCTTAGTGTCAGCTCCACCTGTAGTTCACTTTGAAGCTCCTATCAGAGAGAGGAGGAGGTCCTATGCTGGCCTTAGGATAATTTTGTGCCAAGTTGACAAGGCTTTTGGATGATCAGAGTCTAAAGCCCAATTTGATCTGATCGACCATCCCTCATGTGTAGGAAAGCATATTGCGAGGAGAGGGCGTGAGGCCCATGTGTACGCTGAGAGAAAGCGAAGGCTACCAGATCGTTGCCTCCGCCCTCATGGATTTCCCGATCGGCGTTGTCATCATCGCGGACATGTATTGACCGTTACTACTCACCAAGGGAGGAGGGATCCCATATAGAGAGAGTCGGTGGTGCCTCTGCCACATCGCTCCACTCTACGTCCACCATCTCCAGCATAAGTTTCATCTTCCATAGTTTCATCAAAGGCCATGATGGCATCATCCAAGGAAAAGAGAGCCTCACTAGTGATCGGCTATGGCCAAGAGATCCCATTCCATCTACACCGCCAACTGAGGCAAGGCCGAGTTCTCCTGTTTGACCTCCTGCTTCAGTTGTGGTGAAGTGGGAATGGTGACCACGTAGCATCATAGTCATGCCATTATCACCATGATCACAGTAGATCATGGAGATAGTAGTAGTAGAAGGAGAAGGAGATAGTTTAGTTATCCCCATGGCGATAGATCCTCCTAGGAGTAGTACTCCACCCATGGTAGATGACATGTATGTATCTGTGAGCATAGCCCTCACAAGATCAGCTTGTGGTAGGGAGGTTAGATGTACTCTTTGTTCATGAAAATGATCCTACCATGGTCAATGATCATTTACAGTTGGACTCCCTAGATGATATAGCACTATCTATTGAGAAGAAGGAAATTCTAGGGTATGCACAGTGCGAAGAGGAAGACATGGTTAGCTTTGATCCCAATGAAGATGATTTATTGGAAGATTGTGAGGTGCATATTGACAGGGTTCCCTCCTTGGGATTAGCATGGTTTGGAAGGTGTTGCTATAGGATGATACAACCTATTGAACACCTCCTTCAATAACTTAAATAAAAGGATGAACAAATTGACAAGATGGGAAAGAGGCTTGAAGATTTGCTAGTAGCAGTTTTGACACTTCAGGACCAAGCCTCAACAGTGCATCTTACTATTATAGAGACTAGTTAACCAGAGTTGTTGCATGTCTTGGATCAAGCCAATACTTCATCTCCAGTAGAGCAGAGCATCACTAGCTTGTATATGAAGGTAGTGGATAGTACCTCCATACAAGAAAAGAATATTAAACTCATGGTTGAGTAGCAGTGAGAAAATGTTGGTACAAGGGGAGGATCATCGGTTCCAAGGGTAGACCCTAGAGAATTTGATGCCATCCAATATCTAAGGGTTTTTGTGTCACCTTCTTTCAAGAGCTTTGATGGTAGCGGAACCCGAGAACATAACACGCCGGGCATTTGTTGCAACATTGGTGGTAGCGATGCACTACTATTCTATCTTTTTATCAGTAGTTTAGCAGGCATATCCTTTGATTGGTATGTTGAACTCCCCAATAGTGAAGACTTTTCTTGAGTGTTGGCAACTCTTCATTAAGAGGTTTCTTTGGAACTCATAAAGGTCCTTTGTGGGCGTTGTAGCACACCCAGTGAGTCCCTCATTGATTATATTCTCGGATGGTTGAGTATGAAATGCAAACCAAATAAATAGCATGCCATTGAAATTCTACTAAAGAATATTCATGGCTTCATGCTCAAAGGTTTTACCATCAAGACATTTGAGAAGCTAATCAACAAGGATAGTCTGGAGGCCAAATAATTTTTTCAAGATCATCAAAAGCCAAACCGAAAGCTTATGAGAAAAATCCAGGGGCAATAGTAGTATTGGACAAAGGGAAGCAACCGGTCATGGATAAGCATGAGAGACCTCGAGCTTTACAACCATCACTTTCACCTCCTTTACCACCCACAGGCCATCCTATGGCACCACTAGCCTCCATGGCCTTCAGCCTCCTCCTCATATCACATAATAGGTACACATACTCACCACCAGTAGCTACCATCCACCTACTCTTTTGGATAAACTAAACAAACCTTATTCATTTAAGAGGAAGGTAGTCAGGAAAATCATTAAGAACCTTATAAAGAAACTTAATTTTTAGCTACAGAGCTTGAAGTCGGAGGAAGTGGGAGCAATGATCTAACTTTTGCCCCCCACATGCTAGGCTATGTTTTGGAGGATTTCTTTACATTTAAGGACTATCTTGAGCATAGCTACAAGATAGGCGCCATAGTTATCCCAAATGAATATCTAGTGGAACAATCAGCCAGTTCTATTAGGATAATCCTTGGGGATAGATGTGATCCTCTCAAAGTAAAAGAAGGTTGGGATATCTTCTTATCCTGAACCTCTAAAAAGATTATTTCAAAAATCAAAACTTTCCTTGTAGGTGCGGCGACAGACCTCCAACATCAAGGAAGGTTTGCAAGTTGCAAGATAACTTGGGGAAAGTGGGAGCTTAGTAGCGGCAACATACTTGCGGGATAGCCAAGTAGCGCAACCCGACCATGCCCGACCTCCATTCCCTTTAACTACTTGCCAGTGACACTTACTTAGTTTTCTAGTAGACATCTTGTATCGATGAATGAGGGCATCAAATCAATCACCCCTTACTTTACTAGATTTTACTATGTACCTCCTTCTAAATCCAAGAAAAGAATAAAGCTAGTTTGAATTACATCCACGATGGGTTGTCTAACTCTACTCTTTTAGAAAACTCTTCAAGTCTAAATAATAATTATAATAACTCATTTCCTCTTTATTAGAGATGGACTTTCCTTCTCTATATGGGTTCACCTCTTGAGATAGACTTTAGAATCATCGATTTCAAGGGTCCTAGGAGAAGCTATAGTGAGCTTGATGGGTAGAATCTTCCACTACCTAAACAAGATCACCAAAGTTAACCTCCATAGTGAAAAGGTTCTACCTCCAGGCAGCACCTCAAGATAAGGAAATAAGTCATTGGTACTAAAGCAAGCCCCTCCATGCTCCACCCATGGATATGTGGAGGATCGAGTTGATTACAATGTCCTTGCTCACCTAAGAAAGTTGCTAAGTAAGCATATATGATGCCTTGTCTTATCCAAAGATGAGGGAATCATTAATCAACTCTTCTTGATCAAATATGCTTAGCTTCAGTTGACCTTTGTTGGAGGAGGCATATTATTCAAGAGAAGCCTGAGTCACATTCAAACAGACCTTCTTCAGGGGCATGGAAGCTGTCCCCTCACATCCCGATGGATATGGGCGGTGGTCTTTCTATCTTGACCAAGATCATCTGATAATGTCTACACTCGAGATGATGATGTTGAGAGGATTCAATGCTTTAGGCATAGTATTACCTTATAAATCTATATAATTGATTGAATACATCATTCACTACTTTTCTCGGTAGGCCTTGGATACACCAGAATAAGATGATTGCATTCTCCCTTCATAAGTGTATCAAGTTTAGAAGGGATGGAGTTGAATACTGTGTCAAAGGAGATGAAAAGCCATTTTCACTTAGAGAGGTCAAGATATATGAGGATGTGACCTACTATCTTCCTCAAAACACCTTTTCTTATGAACTTGGTTAAAATTCAAACACAAAAGAAAAGAAAAAGAAGAAAAAGAAAAAGAAAAAGAAAAAGAAAAGAAAAAGTTAATTGCAAGTGAATGAGAAAAAGACACCATGGAAGAAGTAGAGCCACATGTCAAATTCCATCCACAATCCGTTCCACTATACAACATATGGGTAGGATAACTTGACCTATAGAGGGAGAGAGGCAATTCAGGTGGAAGACCCCTGGTTGGCGACCAAGGGTTATGTTTTCTTCAGGGAGAACTTACTATTCATATAGACTTGGAATCATTTCAGGAGGATGAGTCTCATGTGATTAACATACCAGTCAACCCCTCTCAATGGGTTTCATTGGAGGTGACACTCGAGCTAGACAGCGATGAAGACCAGGCCTCCAAGCAAAGCACAAATGTATTTGAATCAAGTTTATGTGAAACTATTAGGTTGGAACTCTAACCTCACTTTCTCTCAAAAAGGTTGAAGGTTTAGAAGCCCCAAGTCTTCCATGGATGTCAAAGAGATTCTATTGGATCATCATCCTCAAGTCCAAAGGCGATGTAGAACTTGAGGATAATTCATATAAAGAATTAATGGAATTACCTTTTGATTGGTACTCCTTGTTCATAATCTTGCAAAGAAAGGTTTGATTCCTTATACATGGTCCAGCCTCAGTATTTTGAAGATAAGGAACAATAAAGAGATGCACAATCAAGATCGGGACTAGGATTGATTAGTGATGCGGTCGATGATGATGATTCTTGCTTAGTTGTCACCAATCATCTAGAATCTGATAGGTTCTTCTCAAACTACACTAACTTTTATGAGAATGTGTGTTTAGAAACTTTAGATGATATAGATGATCTCCAAATTAAAGATGCACTTCCAAAATTTGAAGAGAAAATCCATTCAACTATCGACAAGCTCAAAGAAATCAATCTCGGGATAGAAGAAGATCCACGCCCGACATACATCAGTTCTCTACTAAATGAAGAAGAAACTAATGACTTAGTTAGGCTATTGATTGTGTTTAAGGACTGCTTTACATGGAGCTATGAAGAGATGTTCGGATTATCTCCTGACGTAGCAGTCTACAAACTAGCAATAAACCATAACACTAATCCTATCAAGCAAGCTCCTAGATGCATGTGATTAAAAATCAAACAACAAGTCATTTCTGAAGTTAAGAAGCTGGTCGATGTTGGTTTTATCAGGGAAGAGAAATACCCTACCTAGTTAGCCAGTGTTGTGCTAGTTAAGAAAAAGAATGGCCAAATTCACATATGCATTGATTTCAGAGACTTAAATAAGGCATGTCCTAAGGATGAGTTTCCTCTTCCTATTCCAGAATTAATGGTGGATATCACCTCATCTTATGCAGTATTCTCCTTTATGGATGGGTCATCTGCTTACAACTAAATCAAGATGGCCCTCGAGAATGAAAGAAAAACTATTTTTTGAACTTCGATCGGAATCTATTGTTATAAGGTCATGTCTTTTGACCTTAAAAATGCTTACCAATGGGCCATGACTCAGATCTTCAAAGAACTTATTCATCATCAAGTTAAGTGCTATGTTGATGATCTAGTAGTCAAAAGCAAAGAAAAGGAAGACCATCTCTTTGACTTGAGAGTAGTTATCAATGGTTAAGACAATATAACCTCAAAATAAATCACAAAGTGTGCATTTGGGTAGCTTGAAGTTCCTTGGGTTTGTTGTCCAACACGGGAATAGAAATAGACCAAAATCAAAGCTATCTTAGAAATGCCACCTAAAGTTTAACTCAACTCGGATCTTTCCAAGGCGGTTGGCATATCTAAGGCAGCTTTATCTCAATCTCGGGAACATGCAAGCCATTTTTTAGCACTTGTCAAAAGGATGCCAAGTTCAAGTGGGATGATAAGTGCATGCCTTTGAACATCAAGTATTTGGTGAAGCTTCAGTTCAGTATCAGCTTAATCCTCTACACTGCTGCATTAGATGACTCTCTTAGCACTTTATTGGCCCAAGCTAATGACGAAGGGAAGGAGAATGCTCTCAACTACCTCAGTCGTTGTTTGATCCCTGCTGAATCAAACTACCCACTTATTGAGAAACCATGCCTAGCTTTAATCTTTGCATTTCAAAAGCTATGACACTATATGCTTTCTCATAAAGTGAACTTGATTTCAAGAATCAATCCACTGTGGTATCTCATGACATGGCTGACGTTATCCGGATGGTTAGCATGTTGGTCCATAATTCTCTCACAGTTTGATATTTCATTCATACCCCTCTATGTGGTGAAAGGACAAGCACTAGCATATTTCTTAGTAGCACACCCACTTCCTGCTGATTCCATGCTTAGTGACGATCTCCTCGATGAACAAAGCATGAATTTAGGGGAGGTTGACAACTACCATTGGGAGAAGTATTTTGATGGTGTGGCTTCCTTTCACAAAGGAGAAGGATCGCGATATACTCTTCCAAGAAAGGCAAGGGTAGGAATAGTTCTCTTAACTACAGATCATGATGTGATGAGATTCTCATACTATCTCTCCAATCTGTGTACCAATAATGAAGCTGGGTATGAGGGTTTGATTGTCGATCTCGAGTTAGCCATTACGGTTGTGTCAAAGCATCAACATCTACAGGATTCTTAGTTATCATCAAGATTGGGTCCTCAAGGTTCTAAAACCTTAAATCACTACCACGAGTACACCATGAAGCTGTTGGCCCAAATCTCTGAGGTCACCAACTATAAGGTCCCTTGAGGAGGGAATGCAGTAGTAGATGCTTTGGCCAAACTTTCCAAAGAATTGACATGTTTAGAAGATGAGTCCATTCCAATAAGGGTCCAAAATAGACAAGTCTTATCCCTTATTAAGTGAACTCATCAGAGACTTTCTCTTGAAGGGAAGTTGCCAATAAAGGCGAGGAGGCTGGATTGGCAACCATTCATAGATTACTTGAACTATGGTAAACTACCTCAAGAGAAATCACAAGCCCATCGGATGAAGCGAGCTCTCTATGTGGATGTTATGACGGTCTTTTGATCAAATGTGGTTACATTATTTAGACAAACATGAAGCCTATAGGATCGTGATTGTACATTCAGTCTATGCATTGCAACAATCGTCAGAAGATAAAGCATCAAGAGACTATGATACTACGGCCTTTGATGATCATGCATGAACATGGCTAGGAGAGATGCGATTTCGGTATGTGTGGTCTACATCAACCACCATTCTACATCCTACATTGGCCTCATGGCCATTTGAGTGTTAATGCATGTGGGTCTATCGATCCTCCTTCTTCCAAGGGTCATCGATTCATCTTAGTTGCCATACTACTTTTCCAAGTGGGCATCCTCGAGAGGTCAGCTTAGCATGTGTTCCAATTTTTCAGGAACCACATCGTATATAAGTTTGAGGTGCCTCGATGAATTATATCTGATAATGATACTTTATTCAAAAGCACTAAGATCAACAGCTTCCCCAGGAGGCATAGCATAGATTGGAGATACTCCACCATCTACTATCCCAAGGAAAATGTCCTAGTAGAAGCATTCAGTAAAACTCTCATTCAGATACTAAAAAAGACACTTGACGATAACAAGTGGACAGTGGCATGAGAAGTTGGTTGAAGCCTTATGGGCATACCACCACATCTGAGAACTCCAACTCAATCGTTCTCCTTGGTGTATGGGTCAGAGCGTTACCATTAGAAGTTTAACTCCCATCACTAAGGATAGCAATGGGTAGTAAAATCACTACAAAGCAGAATGCACAGTTGTAGTTAGAAGAGCTCGAAGGTTAGGAGGAGAGATGCCTAAGGCCGTGCTAGAACCTTGAGTTGTACAAGACTAAAATGATTCAAGCTCACAACAAGCTGGTCCGCCCTAGATCTTTTCAAGTAGAAGAGCTTGTATTAGTTCTAAAGAGACCAATTATTGCTCGTCAAAAATATGGGAGGCAAGTTTGAACCCACTTGGGAAGGCCCTTTTGTCATAGAGAAGGCTTGCCAATGATGATCTTATCAGATTATTGATTGTAAAGGGGAACACCCGATGCTTCCAATTAATGGGCTCTATTTGAAGAATATTATCCATAAAAATATGTGTGAAAATAATTATCATCAAAAGAACAAAATTCTATTCCAATTCATTAAAATCTTCTCTTCATTCAAAGTGTTATCTACTTGTTTGCGAATCCACCATGACGTGTTTAGGGTAGGTGTAAGAGAACCCAAGTGGCATCATATCCCTATTTCACAACATAAACACAAATCAAACACAATTCCCTAGTGATACTAGAATAGGTGTGAGAGAACCCAAGAGACATCCTATTTCGACTAGCACAACTAAGTTAGGTGTAAGAGAACCTAAGCAGCATCCTTTCTTGTTGGAATCCCAACTACCATTCATGGCACCATTTCATCAATTCCCTAGTGTATTTTAAGATAGGTGTAAGAGAACCCGAGAGGCATCCTATTCCTTCTAACATATACACAAGCAAAAAAATAAACACATATCTTTTGTCTAAGGCTATTTTGATGTGGGAGCAAGTTCCCTATGGCACTCACTCATTAGCTATTCTAGGTCAGGCTGACAAGCTACCTTGCTAGTATGTCACCCTAGTGGTCACTTATCTGAAAGATGTGAGTCCCCGCACTTTCTTTCTGACTTGACCATTGCAAACCGACGAGTGCCTTATTAGTTTGGTAGACTTCCTCTTCTTGATTAGTTAGCTACCTCATGCAAGCGATGGGTATCTTGGGTTGGTTGATATTTCTTTATCTTGACTATTTCCACGGTGTATACACCACTCTTGGCATATGTGAGTCTTTATGCTTTCTCCTTGAGTTGGCCATCGAATACCTATAAATATTATCTTCTTCATTGGATAAAGCCCTTAGGGGCCCCTTTCCTTGCGGGCACTCTACTTGGATCATGTACTTTGCGACCCCATTTAGACACAACTCGGGTTACTCTTGGATTGGGCGGTCCCCTTTCTGGTGCCTCATGGTTGGAGAATTTATTCGAGATGCAATTCTCCCTTGGTTTGATTGTCACGAGATAGGTCTAGTTGATATAAGTTCCTTCTCTATGATACCTCACAAATAGCAGGGTCCATGATAAATAAATAAAATAAAAAACAATCTAACATATGGATTAGGAATCCCCAGCAGGCATCTATTTTTAGAGTGTCAATAGAACTCCCTATAGGAATTGACTATGCTTGAGTGAGATAAGTCCCTTGTAAGCCCTTAGGTCGGGTTCAATCTATTTGTACTCCGACGGTCATTTCTCTTTAGAAGATGTAAGTCTACTACACATTCTTTCTAGCATTATTGCATGGCGTGACTAGGTCGGTTGACATGTTACCTGCTAATGTGTCACGTGGTCTTTTATTCAAGAAAGATGTGAGTACCTGTGCTTTCTTTCATGAATTAACCATTGCAAATCGAAAGAAACCCTTTTGGTTGGATAGTTCTCCCTCGGCTGGGAAGCTACTCCCTTTGGATTGGTAAATCTGAAGTTAGGCCAAGGCCAACATGGCCCCTACTCAGTGTAGTCCATCGTAAACTGATGGAATCCATAAAAATAATTTAAAAAGAATGCAATTGACTTTGACTATCTTTGAGCTGATTTAAGTTCTTCAGAGCCATTCACTCATAATAGTAGGCGGGTTTGATTTATTGCAAACAAGATCACCCTGGTTCCTTATTTTGAAGATGTGAGTCCCATTCTTCTTGATCATTGCAAGCGAGCCAATCCCTTTGGTTGGATAGTCTACCATGTGGTTGGTAGACTACTCCTTTATTGATAAATGTAGACTAGCTACTACATCGGTACATACATAATGGGATCCATCAAAAAAATGAAATCAATTTTGACTACCTTTGAGCTGATTTAAGTCTCCCAACAATATTCACTTAGTAGCCAGCCTAAGTTTGGGTTCGATCCGTTGCCTCTTCATCACCACAATCATACTTTGGAGAATGTAATCTACTACGCTTTCTTCCTAAATGACTATGCTGAAAGGCAACCCTTTGGTTGGATAGGCCTACTATGTGGTTGGTAGACTACCCCTTTGGATTGTAAATCTAATGTAGGCCAAGACATGGCTACTATCTATCCATAGCAAAGTCAAATCAAAAATTTAAAATCAATCAAATTCAACCCTCCTTCCTATTGGAGTCAAATCCAACAATCAAAATAATCAAATCAATCAAATCAATTCGCTTCTCCTTAGTGAGATGCAAATCTTCCCAATTCCCCTAGTGGAATCAATTCAATCCAGCTTGAACTTGCTCCCTTAGTGGAGAGTTCACATTTTCATCCCCAGAGGATCAATTCTAATCCCCCAATGAATTTCACAACCTCTTGTCCCCAGTGGATGACTTGAACTTGCTCCCCTAGTGGAGAATTCACATTTTTATTCCTAGTGGACCATCAAATCATAAATCAATAAATCAAATTAAATTTCTCCCCAACGAGATGCAAATCAAATAAAACCTCTCATCCCCAGTGGATGACTTGAACCTGCTTTCTTAGTGAAGGGTTCACATACTCAGTTCCTAGTGGATTCCTCCTTCACTCTCTTATGTTGTTGACATGAGTAGAGTCACATTGCAGTAAGCTCTTGATTCTTTCTATACCTCTTGTTTGGGAATAGAACATTTATGTTAGTGCTTGTGATCGTTCGGATGTTGTTAATCATCTCGATCAACACCAATACGTGTGGTATACCTTATCAGTCATACCACACCTATTGGGTGCCTTTTGTTGACCTCACTTTTGGAGTGAGTTCTCAACTTCTCCATGTTAGACATAGGACTCCTCTTAGATATTAAGAGTTCCTTAGTCTTAAGACACTTCTAGTGATTAGGTGAACACTTCTAACCACAGAGACTTAGAAGAGTTAGCCATAGAATAAGTCATGCCTTAGGGTGTTAGGAAAACTTACTAAATCCTTACTTCCATCTTTCAAGTCAAACTTCTAATTCAAATCAACTTCAAATTCAAGTCAAACTTCCAATTCAAATAAACTTTAAATTCAAATCAACCTCAAATTCAAACCAACTCCAAATTCAAATCACTTCAAATTCAAAAGATTTTCTCAAAACCCATTTACATTCTCATTTATATCACAAATATAAATGAAATATAAGTTCAAATAGCCAAAACCAAATTAAAAACTCAAATCCAAACTCAACTTAAATCCAATCTAAACTCTTTCAAATCAAATCCAAATCACTACAAATTCAAAATATTTCCTCATAACCCATTTATATTCTCATTTATATTCACAAATATCAATGAAATATCAATTCAAATAACAAACCAAATTCAAAACTCAAACCCAAATCTAATCCAATCAACCTACCCTTTCAAGTCAAATTCTTGAACTTAGCCAAATCAAACTCAAATCAATCCAAACCTTTGGATTTTCTCTCAAACAATCAATCCTTCAATCATACTCAAATATAAACATAAACTTCAATCATCAAAAACTAAATTCAAACCCAAAATCAAAGCCCATGTTCATCTTTGAAGTTGAATTATCAAATGAATCAAAATTCATTTGACTCTAAATCACTTGCAATTAGATTTATATTTCAATCATAAGTTCATATGTGAGTTCAACTACACTTGAAAGCCTTGATCAAGCCAATTGATCCACTTAGGCTTACTTGACCCAAATTGACCTAAAACACCTTTTTGAGCCTAATTCTATTCCTACCCAAATTGGATTGAACTAAGCCCATCTAAGCCTCACATTGTGAACATCAATCATCATAGGATGATCAATCACTCAAATTGGGTCAGACCAAGTCAAACCTAGCCTTTGGCCAAGTTAACACTTAACCCAAATGAAACCTAAACTAGCCAAAATCCACCATAGGCAAAATTGATTGAAACCATTGATCTAAACTAATTTATGATCAATGATTGGACTTGACCAAGCCATCAATTGAGCCAAACTAGCCAATTGGCCACTTGAGACCTAAAAGTCAAAATGGGTCAAATCTTGATCTAAGCTAAATTGATTACAACCAATGGGTCAAATTCATTCTAAATCACTTGTTGAACTTGACCAAAGTCTCTGGCCAACTAGCCAATTGACCATGAACAACTTGACCTAAAGGTTAAATCAACTTGAAATTAAACCAAAATTGATTGAAACCAAAGCTTGCAAAACATTTTAAATGATCAACCAAGACTAAACCAACCCATGACCTAACCCAATTAGGTCAAATGGGTCAAATTGGTCAACTTGACCCATTTGACCTAAGTTACCTGAAATGAACCAAAACCAAATATAAACCAAATTGAACCAAACCAATGATACCAAAACACTTCAAATGGTCATATGAACTTGACTTAACCACTTGGTTTGACCCAATTTGACCAATTGCTCAACTTGACCTAAGTTGACCCATTTTGACCTAAATGGGTCAACTCGAGCCAAATCACATCAAATCAACTCCAAATTCTTTGAAATTTGGCCCAACCTATTTTTGAAACATCTCAAATTTTCCCAAATCAAAATCAAGGCCAAATGATCATTTTACCCTTGGGTCAAATGGTAACCTATGGCCAAATTCACTTGGAATTTAGTCAATTTCTTTTCATTGCCAGTTGGTATCCTCCTAGTGAACCACATGGACACTAAAGAGGGTGATGAACATGACCCAATGGGTTTGGGTCTTGCATGACCTAACCCAAGGCCAAACTGACCCCTCCAATCAAAATTCTCCACTCGGATCACCTCCCACACTCATTTAACACATGTGCACCTCCTCCTTTCCACTCCTCTGCCAAAATCAAAGCACATGACACTCCTAACAACCAAAATAACCTATTCAATCTCACCAATTGATCCAAAATGGAAGTGCAAGCCTCGACCGTCTGATCCAAGTAGGGGGAAATATACTCCCTCTCATTCCCACTCAAATCAACTTTCTTGCATTTGATTGAGCTCAGAGGATCAAAGGTAAGCTTATCCAAGGATTCCCAAGCTCATTTAAATTTCCCCTTCTCAAATTTCTTCAAAGACAAAATCGGGGAGGTGAGGGAAATTTCAAACTTACTCAATTCCCAATTAAAGTTCAATTCACTTTGCAAGCACCATCAAGGAGGCAAGTCGAGCTCACCCAAAGCTTTTCCCAAATATCCAAGCCACGGTAAGGGAGACCTAGACCAAAGCCCCAAGCCGTTGGAGGGAGCCTTAGTCAATTGGAAGATCCACTTCAAATCAAGCCTTGAAACTTTCAACATAGCTTCATCTCCACTAGATGAAGCTACCTCCTCCATTGGAAGCGACGGTGATAGCCTCCGACGAGGTATTGTTTAAAATCGGTCCTCATTTGAAAAATGCTTGGTCCTTTGTTAAGAGAATTGTAATCCCATTAAAATTCAACCGTTGGATGTTCTTTCCTATGCTTCTTGATAGTGTGGGTTGAATCTCAACTGAATCCAAGTTCAAGTGAGCTCGGATCAAGCCATGGAGGATGGATGGTCTCCGTCTCCCGGAACTTAGGCATGGATGAATAATGGGTCATCCATCTCGCATGTTTTGGATGGATGGACTTGATTAAATTGCTTAGATCCATTGATTTAATCCTTTATAACTGCAGGCTTATTCTTGATCATTCGATCCTTGATCATATGGCCTAGGGGAAAGCGTGTTGAGTTGTCAATTGATGCGGCATGAGATATGACAACTTAAATAACCAATCCCGTCATGCCACATGGAAAGTGCACACCGCATCAACTGTCCACGTGGCACCAACATGATTAGTTAATTAATTAGGGCTATTTAATTACCCTTTAATCATTGAAACTTCATAAAATCATAACTAAATGTAGAAAAATAAAAAAAAAGCAAACTCAAGTTCATCTTAAAGATAATTCAGAGGGGAATCTAATAAATTAAGTTTAATTGATTTTGAATAGGAATTTTCCTTAATTAGGGTTTAATTAAAAATTAAATTACTATAATTACTCCTAATTTACTTCATTAATTAATTCCAAACTTCTCAGACATGTTTAGGGAGATGACTTCTATCTCCCCCAATTTTCTTGGAATTTATTAATGGGTTAATTAGGGAAATCAATTAATGAATCCCTAATCATCACCTTAATGTAATTAAGAGTAATTAAGCATATGAATAATGGTTTAATCCCTTAATTGAGATAATTAAATATTGTTTAAGTAAGGGGGGAGGTTTATGGAACGGGTTTGGGGTATTTTTCCTAGGATATTTCATAAACCCCCTTTCTTTCTTAATCTAAACATAATTAAGGATTAATCCACTAATGATATACTTAATTAGCTTAATTAAACTTTCAAAACTAATCTAGAGTTAATCTTTTACTGGGTAGATCTTTAGGTGTTCAAGAACCTAAGGTAAATTTGAGAAAATCATTTCCAACCCACATGTGTGTGAAGGTTATGAAACTACTTAATGAAAGCCCTTTAGCTTAATTAATTAATAATTCTGAGCCAATTACATTAGGCCCCTTTATTTCTTGGGTTCATTACTGATTTAAATTCCATGTGGTTGCATATCATATGTTGGCTCATAATTATTTGATTAATTATGTTAAAGTGGTTAGGTAAGGGGTATTAATGGATTTAATTTACACCTTAGCCTAAACAAAATATAAAATCAATCTAGTTGTTCTAAAAAGTAAATTAAATCAATTCACATATGGGAGAAATGGGTTAGGACCAACAAACTCTTTCTTTTAAATCATTTTCAAATCAAATCCAAAAATAAAATAAAAATCTCTTTAAAGAATTTTGATTCACTTTAAGTGATCTTATTTTATAAGATTGTCTTTAAGAATTAATTAGGGTGAATGAAGTTACATGCTTACATCTCTTTATTTCTTTCCAACCATGCTAAATGTTGTATGCCATATGAAATCATGCATTCATAGCTTTTTGAAAAATCAATTAAAATATAATATTTCCTTTATGTCAAATTGCATGCTTTGGCTAAAGTAAGAATATGAGTGGCTATTATCACTATTAAATCAAAAATTATTTTCAAAACTTATAAATCAAAGGTTATAAATGAAGGTATGCTACTCATAAAGACATATTAGCTTGCAAGTGATTATAGCATAAAATGTGTTATGTGATTTTCTTCTCTCCTCTTAACATAAATTTGAATAGGTTTTGCAAAGTGTATAGTTCATTTGAAAAAAAAAACATAACACTTGCTTAAATCCATTACTATCCACTTCTATGTTATGGCTTAAGAAGGATCTTCACATTTACACATGTAAATTGCATAACCAAATCAAGCACAAAAATCTTTTGCATGATTCTTCATCCATTTGTTTTCTTTTTGTATATGCACATGTAGTTAAGAAAAGTGGTATATTAGTCTACATCTTGAGGCTTTAAATAGCCCTAAGAAGGTCTTGTACCTTATACCTGGTGTAGAAAATAATGGCACCGTACTCACTTATGTCTTTCATACATGTAAATGTGCATTTGATTAATGAATAAAAGAATCCCCCCTATTTTCTACTTAAAAAAATCATGCATCATGGAATATCCAAATTTTCTTAAGCAACCTCTCTTAGCATTCATCATCAAGGTGTGCTAATACTTGTATTGCATGTATAGATATGCATGGTATACATGTTGGAAAGAAATAAATTGTTGTGTATTATGTGATAATAATTCACTTTAATTAGTCCTAAGATGCCTTTCTTATTGAATAAGTTTATTTAGAGAAAATCTAAACTTAAGGTTAATTAAAACACATAATAAAATATTCACTAAAGAAAAATCATTAATGAATCTACCTTAGAAATTACTTAAGGTAGGGAGGAAAGAGAAGTTCTTTTCTCTTTTCCTCTCTTTACAACACTTAGTAATTAAGTGTAGGTTCATTCAAACGAAATCAAATCATCAAATAAGATTAATAAATCAAATAACCCACTTAAATGAAATCACCCTCTAAGTTGAACCCTTCACACTTAGAAAATTTCAACCTTAAAGCTCAACTATGACATGCCACACAAGCCTTAACACACATTAAATTTAAGTCACCATTCTATAGCTCTATGTTAGGGCGGTGCATGGTTTGATAGCTGATTTTGTTTTGTGATGTAATGTTTTGGACAAGATGTTAGGGTGTATGTGCATAACTGGATGATAGGATGATCTTAGTCTAATCATTATCTTCTGTAGGGGATTGTGCTTAAGGGCAGTAAAAATATAAATGCTTTTGTGCGGGTTGCTTATACCCTAAGTATGATCCAAATTAGGATAGGTGGGGACTTACCCATGTGTGTGATGCTAAGTCTAATTTATTCCTATAATTTCTTGGGTTGTGTGGTATGTTTAGCTAATCTCTATTTTATAGATTTAGTTAGATTTACTTTTCCCTTTTTCATGTAATTTTGTAATTGAGATTTGGAATGAATGTTATGGGGGATTAAGGTGAACATTGGTCATAAGACCATGTCTTATGCACTATGTGAAACCTTTTGGACCAACCATACCTTAACCAACCAAAAGAAAGAAAGCAAGAAGAAGGATGGAAAGAAAGAAGAAAGAAGAAAGAATGAAGACCCCCCATAATATGAATTCTTTCTAAATTATAATTATTCATTTATAATCCGGGTTGTATAAGGTTAGAGCTTGACTACCCATTTCTTTTTGGGTTTATGAGGTGGAGCCCAACCACATCAGCCTCTTATTCTTTTGTGGTAGCTTTATAAAATTATTTGATAAAGCTTGTGCAATAAGATGACATGATTTTCCTAGTTTCTTCATTGATTGATGAATGGCTTGGATGCGATTAAGCTCTTAGAAAAAATAAATTTTCTATCCAATTAATCAACTAAAAATTAAATTAACAACTCATAACCTCACTTAAAGCCTAGGTTATAAATCAAGATAATAATAAATTTAACAACCCCTTAGCTGGTTGTTGTATGTCTCACATCATGCATAAAAAAGCATCTTGCTTCACTCTTGCTAATGGAGGGCTTCCACCTTTGCCAGAGAAAATGGCTTGACCTTTGAGAGCCATGATAGAAATACACCTCCTTCTTGCTAATTTTGGCCCATAACCAATTTCTCATGCATTAGGCATATGAATCTCATAGCTTGTGCCAAATAAATTATCCAATAATCAAAATAAAGCATAACAAAATTTGCATTAGATTTAAGTCATTATTCATGCCTTACATGATCTAGTCTCTTAGGGAGTGTGTTTAAGGACTTAGTCTTCTTTCAAAATAAATAATAGCCTAGCTATCTTGCAAAAGCATAAGACTTTCCTACATGTCTTTAAAATCATAGGAAGAGTTAGTTGATAGCCACCCCCAGGCGGTTGTAAGTCCAACAGTCGGGTGGTTTATCCTCTCTGTAGAGGTAAACTATATACTGATTTTTGCCTTAGATTTAGGTCATGCCTTGGCCCTCGCCAAAGTTCCCTAGATTTAGGTTCCGAGGTTGTTGTTTCCTTTTGTGGGATACAAGAATAAATCCTCACCTCTTAGGCATTTTCACGATCTTATGTTGTGGAATTGTAAGCCCTAGATTTCTAATAAAAATTCAACTCAAACACATAATTCCTCTCAAATTTCAAAAATATAAAGCCCATCCATAGGATAGTTTGGGGTGCTTGCTAGGTTTCTTAGCATCGTCAGCATCCCCTACTCGTCTAACTTTGGTTTCGATAATAACTCCTTTTTTTATCTATCCCACTTGATCTTCCAAAAATAAAACAATTTGTTGATAGTCCTACCTTCAAAATCTTTGGAGACAATGATCATTTACCTTAATCGAGAGTATTCTTAAGGAATCTCATTCCTTAAGTTGTAATTAATTATGAGGGTTTGCCTCCATAGGGAACTTAATAAACCCGATTTAAAAGAAATCCTACTTTACTTTTCCATGTAAAGTAGGGGAAGAATCTCTAGTACATTCAAAGACCCATTGTCCTTAGGAGTCCTTATTAGGTGATTAGGTCCATTGTAGGATGGTGACTTCTGTCTCTCAAGATAGTACATCATTCCTCAATGTCATACCCGATCACCCTAATAAGAATATCTACGGATCTATGTGATGTCCAACTAGCATGTATTTTTGTTTTCATTTATTTTCAAGATAGATGAAGATGAAAATAAACACCACAGTTATTTAAAAAAAATCTATCAAAACTCTTTACATATAACCAAGTAATCAAATTTAATTTATTCAAGGGTTAAGAACAACTCTCATGAGGACGTGTCCAACTTGGTTAATTATATCTTAGGGGATATCCAAGAATACTATTGATTAAATGAATATTACTTACATTTTATAGATAATTATAGGATCAATCAATGAGATTATTATCACTGTAATAGGGGATACCTCATGTTGTTAAGGCTAAATTGGGTCACTAAGCAAAGGGTGAATCACCATAACCTAAGGGGTGGTCGCCTCTCAAAAATGAAGGCCTACAAAATAATATTATTAAAAAATAGAATGGGCAAAAGAGGAGTTAAGATGACAAGTAAGAAATTTCTAAAATTGATAAACATAACATAATCAAGATTTTATGGAGCTATCATCAAGGTTATCAAACCTCAAATCTATTCAGCCATAAAGGTATTCAACCTAATATATCCATGAATCCCACATCAGCAATCCATGAATTACATCATCTAAAAAAATTTCATAGACTTAAAGCTAAGGAAGGAAACCAACCTAGAATCTTATGACTCTATCTAGGTAGAAAAAAATAATAGGACTTTCTTAAAAGAAGGGAAGCCTATGACAGGTAGAAAGAGAGAGTAGCCCAAACACTAGAGTTAGACTACCCAACATGTGCTTAAATCATATATGGAGAGTCAAGACAGTCACTAAAACATTAAAGCACTTTAGACAATAACACAAACAAATATAAATCATGGAATTAGCTAAGTGGAAGGAAGCAAGTATACACCTAAAGGGACATGAAAAGATGAAAAATTATTTATCCCTAATATGGAGGATCTATTAATACTGCAAGAAGTTAAGATCATGACATGCAACCATTTTAAAGAGGTGGTAATAAACCATGCATCAAATATAATTTTATTATGAAAATTCATACTATTTTTTTCCTAAAATTTAGAATTATATTTTAAAATATTAACTTTTATAGAAAAATATTTTGTCTTAAGAGCTTAGTGCAGATGTGAGCTTAGACAATCATAATACAAAAAAAAAAAAACATCGCAAATGCACAAGTAAAATAAACACATCACATAGAAGAATAAATATAAAAAATGGCTATTACAATTAGATTCTACAATGCACTCTAGTGAAAAAGAAGAAGCAATTGGTTCCACCGCATATATACATACACAATTCTTAATCTATATAAAAATAAGAAATTCGAACAAAATATATGAAATACAAGCTAGTTGCTCTTGGTCTTTGTCTCCACACGGCTCAGATTTTGGTGCTTCTTGGGTACTCTACTTATACCTTAGCTTTAACTCAAATAATCCCTAGACACTAAAAGGTACATGATAATAGAAAAAATAATAATAAAGATTTGACTCCTTATAAAAGAAAACAAAAGTTAACACTCATAGATATGATATAGCATGCAATGTGAAAAAGGCCATGTCTAGCAGACAAGGTAATTTATCAAGCACTTGCATAAAAGTGTTATTATATACTTAATTATTATATTCCTTCCACTTTGGACATGACCACCTATAGAAGAACACATATATCCTAAATCTAATGCACTCGACTCACACTTTGTAAACATTATATAAAAAGCAAATATAAAATTTACATCCAACACATGCAAAGTATAAACATAATAGCAACATAGTGAAAATCCTAACTACATCGTGACTTAAACAAAACAAGCATCTATAAGTGTGCCTATCATAGCATCTAATTTGTGTGAGTTAGTGTGGCTTGGACATACCCATATAATCTTAAAAGACCCCCAAGTTTGTCCTCATCTTAAAGATTCAATTAGACTAAAATATGTCATCTTAATTTGATAATTTTATAATAGATTTTTAAATAGCTATATATATATATATATATATATATATATATATATATATATATATATATATATATATATATATATATATATATATATATATATATATATATATATATATATATATATAAACTTTTTTATAAAATAGAAAATAACATTTTAAAAAGGCAACCTTATACATGACTTAAATATTTAAGATGACATATCATAGGCTATTTTTATTTTTAACACAATCATATGTGATCTAAATATGATATATTAAATTATTATTATTTAGCAAAGATATTCACTAATAATAAAATTTAATATATCATAGTATTAAATACTTTCATTTTAGTTTACATGTTGACTCCTAACTATTAATATAAATGCACCCTATTAAATATGAAAAATCAAATGATTAAATGATAAAGCAATCTCAACAAACATTTAATAAAGATTCATCTAGACTTAAAATTATCCTAAGCGGACATACCTCCCTAAGAATGTGAGGAATGATTAGAAGATGTGATCTATATTAGCCATGAATGACCCAAGTGAGGGTGGCTTCACTTAAGCAAGACAGAGCCTAAGAGATTGAGATATGATTAAACTATCTCAAGAAAGGATATGATGCATTAGATGAATTGAAAAGAATCTCAATATCAATCACATGATGAATCCTAAGTTATTTTAAGAGCAATATAAGGTTGGTACTGAATCATCACATATTATGCATCTTGTTACGTCCAATGCTTGATTTATGGTGAGAAAACACTAACTTACTATCCTAAAGGGTGCAAATAAGTTAAGTGCAATGGAAGTGAACACTGCTCCTAATATTCTAGCATGGGATAATGTAGGAATACACGCATGTTATGACCAAAGTAAGATGACATCTAACTTAATGCAAATGTAAGAATCATTAAGCCAACCCAATAGATTAGCTTGTATTGAATTAATGAGACCAAGTCATGTGTGCTAGTGTCCCTACAAACTCATAATTTGACTTAAGTAAATTGGCTAATTGGAGAGGTTATTATGGAAAACTAAGGCTTTATTGTCATATTATCATGCATACATCAAGCCTACAAGATTTAGAAATTTTTATTAATAAAACATAGCTTGTATTGTCTTAAGACACATGCATAAAGTAGTATAATAATATATTTCACAAAAATGATTATAAAATACTTAAACATATATTTTAAATTAATACTTCTTTTATTTATGAAATAGTATTTCTTCTTATTATATTTTATGCAAGATACAAAAGAGAAAAAATAATCATGCAATATAAAATAGTATACAAGATATATGGCATGCAAAATAATTTTAAATGATGAGTGATGAGTGGATAAATGTATATACATACATACATACATACATACATACATATTAATTTTACTTCTTTCATCCAAAAAGAATATCAACTTTTGGAAATAAAATCTAATATTAAGATTACATTTAAAATCCAATAAATATAGTTTAATCTAAGCAGGATAATAATCTAATCATAATAAAAAATAACTTTGGTAAATTCAATATCTAATGTGGTTATTAAATTAGTTTTATCATGATGATTTTTTTATCAAATTCTTACATATGAAAGATAATCATTTAATAACTAATGAAAGTATATGATTCATTGAAGCATGCTTATCATATGTAAGTCTAAATCATGTAGAGACTTCGCTTTCAGCCTTCTTATTAATAATAATAGCATCATTCACTTCTAAAGAATTCATGAATAATTTAAACTAAACATTGAAATAACATGATCGGATATACATCACATCTAAGTATATCAGTAAATTGATTGTCATCTTACTTAAGAAAAGATTGAACTTCATTGTAGTTGATAAGAATATTAATTGTTGTTTCCCTGAGCTCTTTAAAATAACTTAATTTTTCTCTACTTAATGCTTTTCTAGAATGTTTGAAAATAGAGAGCACATTCTATGAAGCTTTGGAACTTTTGATATCACCCTTCTATGCATGTGGCTCAAAATAGTAGGAATAAAAATTTGTAGTCTCCTAAGCCAAGTAAGCTTCATATATTGGGTTTTCAAGGTGTGCTTTATTTTTCATAGTTCTCTTCACTTTATTCAATAATTTGAAATAATTTAATAATATAAATATGATTGAAAAAATAATTGATTAATATTATTAAGCATTAGCTATGGATACTTCTCAAAAGGGTACATCCAACAATACTACATTGGACCTCCAACTATAGCTTCATATGGTATATGTATTGACAGTGCTCCACAGAGTTAAAAAGTAGGTTGAATTATCCTATTAAGCTTGCATAGTATGTGAAGAATGTTAGTTTTAAGTTTTCTAAGAGCATTAACATTTAATTGAGCTAAGAAAAGCTTTTAAAGAATAGACTAAGCTCAATCAAATGATTCAATATTATATTTGGTAAAGCATTTTGCGAGAAAATATGCTGGACACGAGCTTTCATTCACAAAAACTTTCTTATTCTTAAATCAATACATTTACTCAAATTAGATCCACACACATTTAATAACTTCAATGCACTAACTCACAAACTATTCTTTGATGATCTAAGATGAGGCAGTACTTGGCTTTAGATTTTAAAATTTTTCTACCTATTATTTCCTTTACCTCTAACTCTCTTCTTCAATAATATTCTTTTTTGTCTAATCTATCATTCAAATTATCTTTACATTTCCCTTAACATCCATCACAACATTGAATCTATTGTCAAAGAAAAATTTTCTTTTATGCAAGACATCAAGATTATGCCTAATCATATTACTCCTCCAATAGAGTAAATCCCAAAGAAATACTTCTTTTGGTCTAATTATGATTTATACCATAACCTGGAATATGAGTGTCAAATAACATTGAGAAATCAATTATTATTACAATTGAACATATAATATGCCATAAGTTATCCTTAGTTAATCTTGGTGAAGGCTTGGACTTCTTAACTTTATTTTTGATAAATACATCTTTCTTTATTCTAAATGGATAATCAGCTAGTAATATTGAAACTAAGAATTTTTCATAGCCTTTTTTTAAAGTATTTTCATTTGATAAATCCATGCAATATGGATTGACCAACTTTCTAATAGTGCACCACCTACATAATATTTTATATGCAAGAAAGTCATTAATATTCCACATAAGCGCTGCCTTTATTTGGAAGTTCTACTTTACAATGATAATATTTGTAACACCACCGCCATAAAGAATTTCAGCTCATCAATCAAAGGTTGCAAGAAGACATCAAAATTTTTTTCTAGGGCTAAGTGGGAAACATAAATGGTGTGGTCATGCACACAGAAGGTAGATTGTAAGTTGTAACTATCACTGACCTACATGAAATCATCAACATATAAACCTATTCTGATGTTACACGGCTTAATTGCAAATTCATGTTAAGTATGATTAAAATGCTACTATGATTCTTTGTCAAATCAATGACTCAGAATGTTTGATTTACTTACTTGCTCATGGTGCCATCTCATATGCTTAGAATGCATAGATACATATAACATTTGAAGACTTGGAACAAGTAGCAAGTAAAATATTATTTGTGAAGAACATCTTTCTATTTACATTATATTCAGCTTTGTGGCTTGAATCTAGGTGCCCTATAGAATTTACATCTTATGTCAATTATATCATCTTTATAATACAACATACAACCATTGACATATCAATCAATCTTTTATAAGCCCAATGATAATTACACTTTACAATCAATTGAATATAATATGCCACATAAATATAATATGTCTTGTTGTTCTTAAATAAATTGATATTCTTAATACACGATATTCGATATAGCCAATATAGTCGTAATTCTATTCGATATTGCCAATATAGTCATAATTTTATTCTATATAGCCATAATTTTATAAGATTATCAAATTATTTTTTGTTGACTTCATGAGACATATCTCATATGAGATCGATTTTTTGATGATAATAAACACATATTTAAATGCTACTAATCAAGTTAAATTCAAGTGTGAAGAAAAATCCTTCGGTTCTTTAGTTATATTAAATTGCTAAAGCTACTGAACATGGACTGGGTGGGAATTTTTCTCGGAATTACTATATTAAAGAAAAATGAAAAACCCACTAAATTAAATAAATGATTTTCATTTTTTGATTAATCATTCTAAAATTATTTATATTTTTCTATATCTTAATATTACAATTATTCATTAAGTTATTCATTTTGGATAGTATGAACTAAATGCATGATGTAAGTTCTACTAAATGTGTGTTCAAGCAAGATGTTTAAACTTTATTAAATCATTTTCATGTCATTCATAAATTTTTATTCATAATTTTTAGTGCATGAAAATTGAATTATCCCAAAATTATCCTTTTTCCTCTTATTCTCTCTCATATTATTCTTTCTTCTCTCTCATGTTATCATTTTCATCTTAACATTGTTTTGGCCGATTTTTAATGCATTTTGTGTAATAAATTGTGAAAAATTTATTCAAAACATTTTCATATCAATTTTCTTTATTTTTCATATTTTAAAATTCATTTATTTAAAATTTTGAATTTAAATTATTTTTGAATTATTATTTAATTCAAACTCCTTTATGCATGACATGTACTTGCTAAATCAAATTGGATTTTTTATGGAATATGTTGAACATCTCAAGCATGATTAATTATGGTTATTTAGAGCCTAATCAATCTATTTCAGTTATTTTAAATTTAAATTCAAATCAACCCTCTTTTTCAAAATAATTCTTTTCCTTTTTCCAATTTGACTTATTTTGGAAAGTTTAAGGGGGCCTGGCCACTATGTTTAAATTAATTAAATTTATATGCTATTTAAAAATTCAATAATTATAGAATACAGTCAAATTTGATTTAAAATTAATCCATGCATTATTTTAAGAATTTCCTATTTTAGGAAACCTCTTTGGCTGAATTCTTTGAAGTGGATTTTAATGGATTTATTTTATTCAAAACTCCCTCCTTCATATCTAAAATTTCTTGGCCAAAATTTCTATGGGGTTTCATCCATCCTTGGTAGTGAATCACATAACATACATTCCATATTGGGTTTAAACAAATTTGTAAAGAAACCCATGAAAAATCTCTTTGGCCGATCCCCTCTTTTTTGGATTTGAAATTCAAATTGATGTCAAATCAATTTCCCTCTCATTGGATCAGTTTTTGGCCGACCCTAGACTCCTCCCTCAACTATTTAAGAGCCTTGTTTCAACTTCAAAAATGTTCCAAAAAGTTAAAAATTCTTTCTTGCTCTCTTGCTCACCCTTGGCTGATTCTTGCTATACAATCTCTTAGAGATTTTTGGTGATTCAAGTGCAAGAATTCCTCATCATTCTTCCCTTTCCCTTGGAAATTTATTTGGCTTGAATATTGATTGGGAAAAGTGATGGTTTGGTGTGTTTCCACACTTGGATGAAAACATCAACTCCTTGATGTTTATTTGTAAAGTGTTAAGTTCTTAAACTTCTTTTATTTCTTCTTGGCTTTGGAGTTTACATGGTTATGTAAATTTTCTTATGTTCATTTCCTGACATAATCTTTAGATTTTTTTTTGGCCAAGAACAAAGATAAGAAGATCAATTTATGTGGACTTAACCTACTTGATAATCTTTTGATTTCTTGTTTGGCCTAAAGCTAACATAAAGAAATCAAATTATTTTGTGTTTAATCATTGAATATTCCTTTTATTTCTTATTTTGCTGAAGTATTTTTTAAAGATTATTAATTTCATGAGTGCTTAATCATTTGAATATCCATTGTTTATCCCTTTGGCTTAAAGTTTCATATAAGTTGGTTAAATTTGATTGTGCTTAGAAATCTTATTACCTCTCTTTTTCATTTGGCCGACCACATCACATCTTGCATAAATTATTTTGTGCTTATTGATTACTTGTATTAAATTGGTTTAGGAATATGTTATGTGATAGCTTTCATGTGATATAATTCAAATCCTTATTCAAGTAATTATTGAGTTATTCCAATTACACATATATTTATCATTTGAATAAAAGTTAGCTTATGTAAAAAAGAATGCAAAGTAAAGTGTTTGGTGATTGCATTTCAGTTTGTATTTCAAAGTCTTTCAAGAAAATCATTTCAAACATTTTAAAGATCATTCAAGCAACATTAAGTTACTTAACTTCATTAAATATTTGATTGAAGAACTTATTATAATTTCATTTAAAATTAAAGTGAGCTCTCTTTTCATTAATATTCAATTACCTTAATATTAGTATAGATGTGGTTGTGAGCAAAAAAACATTTTAAAATTAAGAGTTACACTTGTATCTTTCTCTTTGCTTTGTCTTGATTTCTTGTTGGGTTGTACTTGCCCGTTAAGGAAAGTATGTGTTGGGTTATGCTTGCCCATTAAGAAAAATACGTGTTGGGTTGTACTTATTCATGAAGGAGAGTATGGGATATTTGTTGTAATCTCAACTTTGGTTTAGTGAATTCCTATGTGTCTAGGCATGGAAGTGGGCTGATTTTTGAGGTTTGGTCGAACCATGTAAAAATCTTTATGTTCTCTTTCTTTACTTTTCAACATTTTACTTTTTTATGTTATTATTTTTTTGTTGCTTCATTTTAGTAAAGAATTATTATTAAATATTTAAATATTCTATAAAAGATAAAATTAAATTTTCTATTTTTTTATTTTTATAACCCAATTCACCCCAGCCTCTTGGGTGATATAGTTGGGTAACAATTGGTATTAGAGCCTCAGCTCAATTTTGTGGTTTAACATCCCTGAGTTTGATTACTATGTCACAAGTTTTTCCTAAAGCTACACTACTTGAAGGACAGTCTACACATAGACCACCTTTACTTGATAATGTGTCATTTGATTATTGGAAAAGCTGCATTAGTACTTATATTTGTGGACAGGATTCTAGAATATGGCATATGTTGACACACCAGTATCACACGCCCACTGTTGATATGAATGGTTTAAAAGTTGATAAATCTTTTGATGAATGGTCTGCTTTTGAAGGAGAATTAGATGAACTAAATGCAAAGACTTGTAACATTTTTTATTGTGTTTTACTTCCCGATGACTGCATGAGAATTTCCATGCTTACTATTACAAAAGAAATATGGGATAAACTGATTCTTACTTATGAAGGTACTAAGGAACTTAAAGATGCTCATATAAATAGGTTAGTACATAAGTATGAATTATTCCACATGTTACCAAATGAAAGTATTTCATATATATATACTCACTTCAAGAAAATTATAAATACATTGCATTCACTTGGAAGAAAGTATAAAAATCAAGATTTGGTTTATAGAATTTTAAGATGCCTTTGGGATGCAAAAGTTATTTCTATTAGTGAAGCTAAGGATTTAACTACTTATACACTTGATTAGTATCTTAGTTCTTTGATAGCTATCAACATGTTATTACACAAAGGGATCAAAATGACTCTTTCCAAACGAAAGAGAAAGGAAAATTGATTGCTTTGCAGGTGGAAGATAGCTATGAAGAAAATTCTTCATGTTTAGATGTTGACAGTGATGAGATTGCTTTGCTTTCAAAAAGGCTAGGAAATATGATTAGAAAAAAAGCACAGGTATGGAAAATCTAAAGTACATAAATCACCTACTAAAATATGGAATGTTGGAGAAGGAATAGAATATGCTTGAATTGCAAAAAACCCGGTCATATAAGAGGTGAATGTCCAGACTTAGCTAAAAAAGAAAAAGCCGAAAGAAAGAAGACTTAGAAAAATAAAAAAGGCTCAAAAGAAAAAGAAAAGAGCACTTTGGGCAAATTCCAATTCAGAAGAATCAAGTGATGACACTACAGAGGAAGAAACAAATATATGTCTTATGGTTGATGTGGATTCTACTAGTGAGGTATGTGAAAATATTTCTTATGGAGAATTAGATGATGCATTCAATGAATTAGCACATGAATATAAAAAGATGAAAATTCAATGTGTTAGAAAAAGAAAAGAAAAATTTAGAAATGCATGATTCATCTTTAGAAAAAGAATGCGTCCATTTAAAGGCTAAGAATGTTGCTTTATTAGATCAATCAACACTTGTGGAGAAGTTGAAAAAAATAAAATTTATTACTTCATAAAAAATTAGATTCTTGTAGTATATTACATTCAAATGTTCCATTTGTTAGACATAAGTCATCAGATGCATCAAGATCATTTAAATTTAGACCTTATGCAAATACAAATGTTACATATAATTTTTGTAATAAAAAAGGTCATGTATCTTTTGATTGTCATGCAAGAAAATCTCAATCATTTCCTTATTCAAAATTTATTTGGATGCTTAAAAAAAATAGCTACACATAATACACATCATTCACAACATGTATTTTCCTTTGGATGTGGACCCAAACATGTTTGGGTTCCAAAAGTTGACCCCTGATTTTATTTTATAGGAGTGCCTTCAAAGCAAAATTATAAATCTAAATTCTCTACTTTAGAACCTTGTGAAGATGGTTTTGTATTTTATGGTGATAATGCTAAAGGAAAGATAATTGGAGTTGGTTCTATTTATGAGGATTTAATAACTTTAGATAGAGTTTATTTTGTTGAAGGTTTAAAGCATAATCTTATTTCTATTAGTCAATTATGCGATAAAGGATTTAATATTGAATTTCATGTATCTTTCTATACTATTATAAATAAGGAAACTATTTTGCTTGTTGGTCATAAATGCAAAAACATTTACCTTATTTATTTCGAAGATGCAAGTGATGAAAATTTAAATTTACTTTGTTTCAAAAGTTCACTTGATGATGTTTGGTTATGGCATAAAAGGTTATGTCACATAAACATGCATTCATTAAACAAAATTGCAAAACTTGATCTTATTGATGGTTTACCTAAAATGAAATTTCATTCTTATTATATTTGTGAGGCATGTATTCATGGAAAACATTTTAAACATTCTTTTAAAAATAAAGATATTGTTTCTACAACTAGATAGTTAGAATTAGTTCATATGGATTTATTTGGTCATGTAGCACTGCTAGTTTAGGTGGAAAATTCTATGGTTTTGTTATTGTTGATGATTATTTAAGATTTATTTGGGTTATATTTTTAATTCATAAAAATGATGCTTTTGAACATTTTAGAAAATTTGTTAAACATATTCAGCATGATAGAAGTCTTCTTGTTAGTAAAATTCAATATGAGCATGGTGGTGAATTTGAAAATAAAAATTTTGAAAATTTTTGTGATGAATTTAGTATTGAACATAATTTTTTTGCTCCAAGAACCCCTCAACAAAATGGTGTTTTTGAAAGGAAAAAAATAAAATTTTAATTGAATTGAGTAGAGTTGTGCTTGATGATTATAAATTGCTTAAGTATTTTTGGGCAAAAGCCATTAACATTACATGCTATGTTATGAATCGCGTTTACTTGAGACCACTTTTAAATAAGACCCCCTATGAGTTGTTCTTTGGTAAGAAACCTAAGATTAGTTATTTTCATATCTTTAGTTGTAAATGCTTCATTTTGAATAATGATAAAGACTCTTTAGGAAAGTTTGATAATAAATCTGATGATGGTATCTTTTTAGGATATTCTTTGAATGGTAGATCTTATAGAGTTTATAATAAAAGAAAAATGATTGTTGAAGAATCTATACATGCCATATTTGATGAAAATTCTATAGATCCTATTAAAGATGATGTGATTGAAGAAGAGGTAGATGATTTTAAGAAGATGAGTTTGGAAGAAAATGTAGATGATTCTTTACCTAAATATTAGAAATTCATTAGGAATCACCCAAAAGACTTGATTATTGGAGACCCTTCAAAAGGAGTTAGAACTAGAAGAAAATCTAAGAAAATGATAAATCATTCTTTGTTCTTATGTGAGATTGAACCAAAATCAATAAATGAAGCCTTGGAGGATCATTATTCGATTGTAGCCATTGAAGAAGAATTAAATTAGTTTGTTAAAAATGATGTGTGGGAATTAGCTCCTAGACCTCAAGATCAAAATGTTATAGGAACCAAATGGGTCTTTAGGAATAATTTAGATCACTCGGGACACATTATTAAAAATAAGGCTAGATTGGTTGCACAAGGATATGCTCAGATTGAAGGGATAGATTTTGAAGAATCCTTTGCCACTATAAGCTAGGTTAGAAGCTATTAGATTGTCCCTTTCTTATGCCTATTACAATGACTTTAAATTATTTCAAATGGATGTACAAATTGTATTTTTAAATGGCTTTATAGATCAAGATGTCTTTGAAGAACAACCTCCTGGTTTTGAAAATATGGAATTTCGAGATCATGTTTTAAATTGAAGAAAGCATTGTATGGATTTAAATAAGCTCCTAGAGCTTGGTATAATAGATTGAGTAGCTTTCATATAGATCATGATTTTAGGAAGGGTATAGTAGATACCACCCTATTCCTTAAGAATTTAGGTGATGATTTGATTATTGTTCAGATTTATGTGGATGACATTTTATTTTGTAGTACAAATGAATCTTTATGTGTTGAATTTTCATCTTTGATTTCCAAAGAATTTGAGATGAGCATGATGGGTGAACTCAATTTTTTCTTAAGAGTTCTAGTAAAGCAATAAGAAAAAGGCACTTTTATTTGTCAAATCAAGTATACCAATGACTTGATAGAGAGATTTGATATGAAAAAATTTAAATCTAGTAAGACTCCCATGAGCCCCTTTACTAAACTTTATTTTGATGAGTTAGGAAAACTAGTTGATAAAAAACTTTATAGAAGTATGATTGGTTCTCTTTTATATCTTGCTACTAATAGGCCTGATATTATGTTTGTTGTATGTTTATGTGCTCATTTTCAAGTTGCTCCAATAGAATCTCATTTAACTTTTGTTAAGCGTATCTTTGTTATTTAATTGACACTTCTAGATTAGTTTTATGGTATCCTAAAAATTCACTTTCATGTGACTTGATTGCTTATTAATGCTGACTTTGTAAGATGTAAAGTAAATAGAAAAGTACATCAGGAACATGTCAATTTTTATGATCATCCTTAATATCTTGGTCATTTAGAAAATAGAATTCTGTTGCTCTTTCAACTACTGAAGCTAAGTATATAGCTGTTGGAAGCTATGTTGCTCAAGTTTTTGGTTGAAGCAATAATTAGAAGATTTTAAAATTATGCTAGATCACATTCCTATTAAGTGTGACAATACTAATGCAATTTGTTTGACAAAAAAATCCTATCCATCACTATAGAACTAAAACATATAAGTTAGACATCACTTTATCCGAGATCATGTGAGTAATGGAGATGTGAATATTGATTTTATTAGCACAATTTATAAATTATGTACATTATTACTAAACCATTACCTGAAGAACGTTTTGTACCCTAAGACACATGTTAGGCATGTTAGATCCAAGCATGTAATTTTATTATTGTTCATGGTTAAACCTTTTTAATGTTATCAAAAAGGGGAGAAAAAGTTTGTTGATTTTCTTTCACTTTATGATGCATAGTTTTAGGGGGAGCTTTCTCATGTTATACTCATGTTATATTCGTGCTTTGTTATGCTTAAAAAAATGTTTAAATGCTTAAAATTTTATTTATTTACTTACTATAAATTTTATTTAATGTAAATTATATTTCTAAAGGTTGATGAAAGATCACTTTACACCTTCATCACTATTTAACACCAACATATATTTGTCATCATCAATAAGGGGGAGATTGTTGACTTCATGAGCACCATCTCATATGAGATTCATTTTGATGATAACAAACACATGTTCAAATGCTACTAATCAAGTTAAATTCAAGTGTGTAGGAAAAATTCTTCAGCTCCTGATTCTTTAATTATATCAAATTGCTAAAGCTAATGGACATGGACTGGATTGAAATTTTTCTAGGAATTACTATATTAAGGCAAATGAAAAGCTCACTACATTAAAATAAATTATTCATTTAATTTTAGATTGATCATTCTAAAATTATTTATATTTTTCTATATCTTAATATTACAATTATTCAATAAGTTATCCATTTTGGATAGTATGAACTAAATGCATGATATAAGTTTCATTAAATGTGTGTTCAAGCAAGATAAATTTTTTTTAAACTTTATTAAATTATTTCCATGTCATTCATAATTTTTAGTGCATGAAAATTGAATTATCCAAAAATTATTCTTTTTCCTCTTATTCTCTCTCGTATTATTCTTTCTCTCTCCTGTTATCATTTTCATCTTAACATTATTTTGGCCAAACTTTTTAATGAATTTTGTGTAATAAATTGTATGAAATTCATTTAAAACAATTCCATGTCATTTTCGCTTATTTTTTATATTTTAAAATTTATTTATTTGAATTTTTGAATTATTATTTAATTCAATCTCTTTTATGCATGACATGTACTTGCTAAATCAAATCAAATTTTCATGGAATATGTAGAAAGTCTCAAGCATGATTAATTATGATTATTTAGATCCTAATTTTTATTTTAAGTTATTTTAAATTTAAATTCAAATCAGCCCTCTTTTCCAACATAATTCCTTTCCTTTTTCCAATTTGACTTATTTTAGGAAAGTTTAAGAGAGGCCAACTACTATGCTTTAAATTTATTAAATTTAGATGATGTTTAAACATTCAATAAGTATATAATACAATTATATTGATTTAAAATTAATCCATGCATTATTTTAAAAATATCCTATTTTCGGAAACCTCTTTGGTCGAATTCTTTGAAGTGGATTTTAATGGATTTATTCTATCAAAACTCCCTCCTTCATATCTAAACTTTCTTGGCCAAAATTTCTATGGGATTTCCTCCATCCTTGGCAATGAATCACATAGCATACATTCCATTTTGGGTTTAAACAAATTTGTAAAGAAGCCTATGAAAGATCTCTTTAGTCGATCCCCTCTCTTTGGATTTACAATTCAAATTGACGCCAAATCAATTTCCCTCTCATTGGATCAGTTTTTGGCTGACCCTAGACTCCTCCATCATCTATTTAAGATCCTTGTTTCAACTTAAAAAAAGTTTGAAAAAGTTAAAATTTCTTTCTTGCTGTCTTGCTCTCTTGCTCTCTTGGTCACCCTTAGCCGATTCTTGCTATACAATCTCTTTGAGATTTTTCTTGATTCAAGTGCAAGCATTCCTCAACATTCTTTCCTTTCCTTGGACATTTATTTGGTTTGAAGATTTATTGAAAAAAGTGAAGGTTTGGTGTGTTTCCACCCTTGGTCGAAAATATCAACTCCTTAATGTTTGTTTTCTAAGGAGCTAAGTTCTTAAACTTCTTTTATTTCTTCTTGGCTTTGGAGTTTACAAGGTTATGTAAATTTTCTTATGTTCATTTCATGACATAATCTTTAGATTTTTTTGAACAAGAACAAAGATAAGAAGATCAATTTGTGTGGACTTAACCTACTTAATAATCTTTTGATTTCTTGTTCGCCCTAAAGCTAACATAAGAAAATCAATTTATTTTGTGCTTGATCATTGAATATTCTTTTTGTTTCATATTTGGCTGAAGTCTTTTTAAAGGTTATTAATTTCCTAAGTGCTTAATCATTTGAATATCCATTGTTTATCCCTTTGGCTTAAAGTTTCATATAGGTTGGTTAAATTTGATCGTGGTTAAAAATCTTATTACCTCTCTTTTTCATTTGGCTGACAACATCACATCTTGCATAAATTATTTTGTGCTGATTGATTACTTGTATTCAATTGGTTTATGCATATGTTATGTGACATCTTTCATGTGATATAATTCAAATCCTTGTTCAAGTAATTGTTGAGTTGTTCCAATTACACATATTTTTATCATTTGAATTAAAGTTAGCTTGTGTGAAAAAGAATTCAAAGTAAAGTGTTTGGTGATTGCATTTTAGTTTGCATTTTAAAGTCATTTAAGAAAATCATTTCAAACCTTTTAAAGATCATTCAAGCAACATTAAGTTACTTAATTGCATTAAATATTTCATTGAAGATCTTGTTATAATTTCATTTAGAATTAAAGTAAACTATCTTTTTCATTAATATTCAATTGTCTTAATATTAGTATTAATTGGGTTGTGAGTGCAAAAATATTTTAAAATTGAGAGTTAGACTTGTATCTTTGTGTTTGTTTTGTCTTGATTTTTTGTTGGGTTGTACTTGCCCATTAAGAAAATACTTGTTGGGTTGTGCTTGCCCATTAAGAAAGTATGTGTTGGGTTGTACTTGTCCATAAAGGAGAGTGCATGAGATTTGTTGTAATTTCAACTTTAGTTTAGTGAATTCCTAGCCTGGGTGGCTAGGCGTAGACGTAGGCTAGTTTTTAGGGTTTGGCCGAATCACGTAAAAATCTATGTTCTCTTTCTTTACTTTTCAATATTTTACTTTTCTGTTATTGCTTCTTCTATTGTTTCATTTCACAAAAAAATTATTATTAGATAAATCTTCTACAAAAGATAAAATTAAATTTTTTGAATTTTATTTTTAAAACCCAATTCACCCCCCTCTTGGGTGCTATAGTTAAGTAACATTTTCTACTTTACAAAAGTCACCATAATAACCTATAATCATATAATAATTATATTTTTTTTATGAAAAACTAAATAATAAAAATAATAATACATTTATAAACTCATCTAAAAATTATAAAAACACAATAAAAACTTAATCATATTAAGATAATTGTAAAATTCATCACCCAAAAATCCCAACTTAAGACTTTAACAAAATTGTAAATCCTGTGTTAAAGAATATTAACTATAAACTCGGTTCAGATAAGAAATATATGATTAGATTCATGAGTTCAAAGAAAATTTCAACAAGTTTAAGCTATAAACTAAAAATACTTTCAAAAACTTAAAAACTTGATATTCCACAAAAAGAAATTGATGAAATCATAAATAAATTATTGTAGAAGCTAGAAGAAAAACCTTCTATTCTATGGAGAAATTGACGAAAATTAGCGTGTTTCAGAGTTAATCTTACCTGCTCTAGCTTTGCCTTTGCCCTTGCCCAAGAGAAATAGAGAAAAAAAGAACGAGGACATGGTAAGGGGGTCTATTCATTGCTTAATAATCATAATTTTTTGACAAAAATTGAGGTAAGTGCATTCCTTAGCGACGCTTTTTTTTTCATGGGGATTTATGTCAGAAAGTTTTTCGATAAAAAATCTGTTAGTAATTCCACTAGTTATTTCTAAAGGATAAGTCTATTAGAAATCTGTTGTTTTCTTGTAGTGTATATGGTAGCCTTGTCGAGCTTAGGTTTCTCTATTTTTAGGAAAAAAATCATAGAGCTTGCCTCCATATTAAGGACTTAACTATTTTTATTCATAATGACTATGACATTAATCTATTATGGGATCCTTGAATTAATGATATATCTCTTATGGAGATCTTGAGTGGGAGGTCCTTTTCTGCTCAAATCGATATTAATCAAATTCTCTCTAATATCACTGATTTAGTAGCATCTTTTGATATTATCAAAGACAAGTACTATATTACTACTAGTTGCAAGATATGCACTATTTGGTGAAAGTGAAATGCTAAGAAATTCAAAAATAGTGTTGCTAATTGCATCATTTTTTTTATATAATCCATTGATCTATGAACTTTAAAGTAATTGGATGGAAAATTTTAATGAAAATGAAATCCAAGATATTGTTCTTTGATTCATTTTTTGAGTTTAGGCTTATACTTTTTACTTATTCTTGAATATTTTTTTTTATTATGGTTTTTTTCTTTAGAGCAATGCCTCCTCCACATGTGCACATTTAGTTGTTGGCAAAATTTTGTTGAATAATGATAAGTAGTTTGTCCCTCCTCATGGGTGCATCTTTGATTCATGGGGCTGAGCCATTATCCCTTTGTTCTTTTTACAACTTAATTATATTATCATACAGACGAAGACATCATCATTGAAAACAATTTGAGGCCTTTAATTAATATTTTAAATTTTAAAATTCTTAAATCATTTTTTTTTTTTCACAAATTACGTTGATGTTAAAAGAAAAATGATTTTTTTTAGATTTGTGCATCATATTATCAAATTCTAAATGATATAGTATTACTTTCTTACTTGTAGAGTTGGTAATTATGTTTGAAATTAAAATTTATTTCATAATTATTCAAATTTTTAATCAACTCAAAATTTCAATTGAAATAGATATGCATCGAACTATATATTGTAATATCATTTATATAAATATTTGAATGACTAAGTATATAACATATAAAATGACACACACATTATATATATATAATCCTCTTAAATATTCACTGAAGCTCATAATTTTTATATATTTGATATATAAATTTTTATATTTATTTATGTAATATGTTTAATTTATTTTTTAAATTATATAAAAATATATAAATAAATTATTTCATTTTAATAGGTTAATATTAGTGATATTTTAAATATAATTTAAAATTTTAGAAATATTTAAAAATAGGTATATAAATATATAAAAATTTTATGATATTTATATACTCCTAAATTTTAACAATGATTTAAATCATGTTTCTAACTCAAAGTTCATTCGGATCCACATCGTTCATTCATACCTTCTCGGCTTCTCCACCATCCGCCCTTTTTCTGTCGCCGCCGTCCTGCGCCACGCTTTCTGTCTTGATTTCTCGTTCTGAAAAAGATGGATGCCAGGGCTCTGCCTAATTGCCTTGGCCGACGCTGTGGGCCTCTATTCGCTTCAGTTGTCCACCCGCTGCTGTTTCCCCTGGCTGATAGGCTCTTCTTCTTCCTTCGTCCTCCACCTCCGTCTCTGGCGAGCATCTATTCGGCTGACTCGTTGCTCCTGGCATGAACGAGTACATCTTTTACCTCTGTTAACTTCAAATCAGATGAGATGATAATAAGAAGAACAATATCAAAAACTTTACTTCCGCATCTCGACCAACTTCTTCGTTCCCTTCACTCTCTTCCCGCCGATGCCACTCTCTCGGATAATTACAACATTTTCGAGGCAAAATCCTCTAACAAATATCAGGCTTACCTTTCTCTCCTCCAATCATTTGTCTCCCGGCAGGCCATCGGTCCTGGGAAGCAGCTGCACGCTCGCCTTGTTCTCTCTAACCTTGGCCTTGACACCGTTCTTGCTACAAAGCTTGTCAATCTCTACTCAGTCTGCAACAATCTCCCATACGCCCAATGCCTGTTCGATAGAATTCCTAAAGGAAACATCTTCCTCTGGAACATCCTCATTCGTGGCTACGCATGGAACGGCCCTTTTGAATCCGCTGTCTCTCTCTACTACCAAATGCTTGATCATGGGCTATTGCCTGATAATTTCACTTTCCCTTTTGTCCTAAAAGCCTGCTCAGCCCTCTCCGACATTGATAATGGTAGGGAAATCCACAAGCTTGCAGTGCTTACGCGATGGGAGTTGGATGTCTTTGTGGCCGCTGGGCTTATTGACATGTATTCTAAGTGCAGTTCGGTCGATGAAGCCAGGAGGTTGTTTGATAGAATCTTGAAGAGAGACGTTGTCCTTTGGAACTCCATGATCGCTGCGTACTCACAAAATGGGCATCCTGCAGAAGCTCTGTCCCTATTTCGTAGCATGGCATTAGAAGGCTTCAAACCTACAGTGGCGACTCTTGTGACAGTGATCTCAGCATCCGCTGATGCTGCTGCTCTACCGAGAGGAAGCGAGATACACGGGTTCAGTTGGAGGATGGGATATTCCTCAGCAGACAAGGTAAACACTGCTCTTGTCGATATGTATGCAAAGTGTGGCTTGGTTCGGCTTGCCCGTGTTTATTCGAGCAACTTGCTGAAAAAAGGGTTGTTTCTTGGAATGCAATGATTTCTGGCTATGCCATGCATGGCCATGCTGATGAAGCTCTAGCATTGTTTGATAAGATGGGAAAGGAATCTATTCTGCTACCTGACAAAATTACATTTGTGGGAGTTTTATCGGCTTGTAGTCATGCTGGCCTGTTGCAGGAAGGACGAAGATTCTTTGATTCCATGCTGCAAGACTTCTCAATCAAGCCAACTGTGCAGCATTACACTTGTATGATCGACCTCCTTGGTCATGCTGATAGATTGGAAGAAGCTCACCAGCTTATTAATAAGATGCCCGTGAAACCAGACTCTGGAGTTTGGGGTGCTTTATTGAATGGGTGTAAGATTCATGGAGATGTTGAATTAGGAGAGAAGGCATTGAGGAAGCTGATAGAGTTAGAGCCTGATGATGCTGGAAACTATGTCATCCTATCCAACATCTACTGTCAGGCTAGGGATTGGGAAGAAGCAGCTAAGATAAGGAAGATGATGACAGATAGAGGATTGAAGAAGACTATTGCTTGTAGCTGGATAGACGTCAACAACAAGCATCATGCTTTTCTTGTTGGGGATCTATCTCATCCTCAATCCGAAGAGATATATGGGGAGCTGGAAAGATTGGAGGGGCTCATGCAACAGGCAGGCTATGTGCCAGATACAATGCCAGTGTTCCATAATGTGAGTGATGATGAGAAGAGGAACATGGTTAGAAGCCATAGTGAGAGGCTGGCTATTGCATTTGGGCTGATCAGTACTCCTCCTGGGACAAGGCTTATGGTTACGAAGAATATTCGAGTCTGTGAGGACTGTCACATTGCTATAAAGTTCATATCGCAGATTGTGAATCGGGAGATCATTATAAGAGATGTTAATCGTTATCATCACTTCAAGGGTGGCCATTGTTCCTGTCAAGATTATTGGTAGCTTGATTGGCTAAAGGGAAATTTAGTAATTTTTAAGGTTCTTGGCAATATTTGTCCATTAAACTTTGAGACTGAAGAATCGATCATCTTAGAAATGTGGCACTGCCAAAGCATGGATTAGGATCTGAATACATTCTTCAACCATTGAGTTTATTTCAAAGTTCCATCTTTTTGTTTCACTTGTTATTACTGCCAAAATGTTGTGGTATTTTGATGTTCACAAGATTCTTTTGATTAGGATCTTGGATGTTTTTCGTCATTATATCATGGAGAAGCAGGGTTGGAATCCCGTTATGTTCATGGTGGCAAATTTTCTACCTTCATTTTTTTAACTTAGGAAGGACTGAGGGTAATTTTATAATTTTGTCTTTTGCCACTCTCAATTAAAAGAGACCCCTACCCATTGGCCCTCTTGCTCTAATCGCACACAATCCACTTGCACTGTGTCCTTAGTCCTCATCTTTCCCCGTCAGCCTCGCTTCCTCACTCCCGACCAAGAGCAGAACTAGACTCTCTTTTGAGAGTGGGCAATTTGCTATATAAACCAATATTAAAAATATAAAAATTCAAAATAAAGTATTGTATTTCAATATAAAACATTCATTATATGCAAGGTTTAAAATGTAGAAAATGAGAATTGAGACTTTTCGCCTTTGTGGGTGAGACATAAGCCTCGAGGAGGATCGGAGAATATGCCTTAAAATAAAAAATAAAAAAGACAAAATTATAAATAATTCATAAATATGATAATCCTTCAACATATTTACATAGTTTATCATTATGAACAAAATTTAAAATAAGCACTCACATAAAACTAAACTAAATTATGATAACAATTTATAGTGGTGGCATCCTTTTAAAATTTTTAGAAAAATTATCGTTCTCATATTAAATCTCATCATCTTCAACATCTTCTATTATTAGAGCTTTCATCTTACTCCTTATAATAATTAATATTGATTTTAATATAATTTTATGTGAAATAGCACATTAACAACATAATTAAGTAATCTATTATGCTTAGCATATTTTTTAATTTTTTTGAAACTTCAACCCCATCTTGTTTCTTTCTATCAGGTGAAAGTAAAATAGAAGCTGCTCTCAATCCAATAATATTTTAATAGTATTATTAATATTTTTATTATCATCATTAGTAATGGATATTTCTTCATCTGCAATTTGAAATCATTCACTAGTTTTAGGAGTTATTCATTCATCTTCAGATAATATATCATCAATAATCAATTGAACTTTGTCATTATCATTATTTCTTTATTTTTGTAAGTTGATGTATTTACCTTTTAATTTTTTTATTAAACATAACGTATACTAATTTGTTTATTAATTCAATAACCAATCTCTTCTTTCTCTTTATATGCATTTGGTTGAACATGCTTCAAGAACGCTCACATGTAGGAGTTGAATAAGTAAGAGTCAGAACTTTCACTATAAATACTTTGACTTCAGGCACATCATATCCAAATTATGTCCACCATTGTTTTACAAAAATGAATTAAAAGTATAAGTGAATGTAATTTTTATATTTAAAATTATAAGTAAATGTAAATTTATCATGAGAGACTGTCTTGTAGTATGCTTGAGCTGCTTTAATCTAAACATTCCTTTTTTCAAATGAAAATTATCAATTTGATCATTAGCTTAAGATAATCTTTCTCAGGATAAGTCTATCTATGCATACATATAAACCGGTCTTGACCTTCTTATCAACATGAAAGTCTTTACCTTAATGAAATTGAGAGTTGAAATAATATGCAACATGTAAATGTTAATGTAACTGATGATTCCATTTTTCATCAATTATTTTTCATATTTCTTTATAAGCAACTTCTTGCCTTCTTAAATTTTTTGTAATTTTCTTCTTGTCTTATTCATAGTCTCATAAATAAGTCCCATCGTTGGAGCCTTCTCACCACCAACTATTTTTAAAAGCTTTATTAAAGGACTTGTAGTCTTCAATGAATAATTAACACCACACCAAAATGAGTCATCTTTCATTATAATCTTTTTTACTTGCTTTCCTTATTATCTTTTGTCCATGGACTTTTATCCCATTCTTCAGAAGAAAACATTAGTTTCTAAAGGTTGTTGTAACACTTTAAATCATTGAAAAGTCAAATAAATTGTACCAAATTTTGTAATTGCAAGTCAAATAATTCTTTATCAATAAATTTTCTCTTTAAACTCAACACCCAATAATGATTGTAAATAAACTTGCTAGTAACTTTTGCTTTGAGTAAAATAAATCTGTGTTGTGACAAAATCCTAATTTTTCAAGCATTAAGCCAAGATAATGAGCAACATATGGAGTCAAGTAAAGATGCTTTCTTTTTTCTATTAACATTTTATTTGTAGACTTATATGCACTTGCATTATCCATAATTATTTGAATAACCAAGCTCTCTCCAACTTTCTCGGCAATCTTATTAAGCATTTTAAACAATAATTGAGCATCTTTTATAAAGTTGATGCATCTATAGATTTCAAAAATAAAATAAAAGTTCCATGAGGGTTTTAATAAAAAAATTAATAACATCCCTTTGTTTGATGTCTAATCAACCATCAAACATTAATATAACTTTTATATCAACCCATATATTCTTCACTTCATATGCTATTCTTGTTGTTTTAACTTCGTGGTGTTTATTTTCGGATGTGGGGTGGACACCAATAGATCGTAATTATATTGAAGTGATTTTATTAAGGTATGATATACTATCTCGAAAGATAGAGAAATCACCCTACAATGGACCTAATCACCTAATAAGGACTCTTAAGGCATGATGAGTCTTCAAATACACCAGAGATTTTTCCCCTGCTTTACATGAAAAAATAAGGCAAGACTTATATTAAGCTGGGTTCTTAAGTTTCCTATGGAGGCAAGCCTCCATAGTTAATTACATCTTAGGAAATGAGATTTCCTAAGAATACTCTCGATTAAAGTATACAATTATTATCTCCAAAGATTTCAAGGTTAGACTATCAAAGGGCTAGTTGTATTTAGAAAATCAAGTGGGATAGATCAAGTAGAAAGACTTATTTTGGAAGCCAAAGGAAGATAAGCAGGGAATGCTCATGATATTAGGAAGCCTAGTGAGCATTCCAATCTATCATATGGTGGGGCTTTATATGTTTGAAAGCTTTATTTTTTGGATTGATATTTTATTAGATTGCTAAGGCTTATAATCTATCAACACGAGATTGTGAAAATGCCTAAGAGATGAGGATTTATGCTTATAGCCCGAAGAAAATAACTACCTTAGATCTTGAATAAGGAGCTTTAACATAGGTTAAAGCACGACCTAAATCTAAGAGAGAGGTAGACATAATGGTTTACTTCCACAAGAAAGAGTAAATCGTCCAACTTCTTGACTTATAATCACCTAGAGTGGCCACCAGCTAACACCTCCTACGATTCAAAACCATGTAGTCCGGTCTTATGAATTTACAAGATGGCTAAGCTTTGTTATTTAATTTAGAAAAGGACTAAAGTCTAAACTCACTCCCTAAGAGACTAGATAATGAGTTGTATGAACATATGACTTAATCTACAAATGCAAAAATCTTTTTAAATTTTATTTCATTTTTGACATGATATTTTAGACAAAGGCTTAGGATTTCTTTATACCTAAATGCATGATAAAAGTTGATTGTTGGCTAAATCAAAAGAGAGAGGTTGAGGCTTCGTTAGAAGGGTTGCTCTCATAGGTCAAGTGGTCCCTATAGTGTAAGGACGGAGGCCCTCATTTTTGGCAAGAGTGATATAAGATACATGCAAGATGTGAGACATACAACATATAGCTAAAGGGTTGCTAAATCCTTTAATTATCTTGATAACAACCTAGGCTTTATAATGAGGTTATGAGTTATTTAAAACTTTAATTATGAGTTATTAGTTGGATAGAAAAAAATTTTTATCCTAAGAGCCTACCGCTTCCAGGCCACACATTAAAGTATCAAACATTAAGAAACTATGAAAAGGAGGTAGTCCTAGCAAGAAATTTAAACAAATTATCAATCACTTTTATAGGCTATCGCAAAAGAATAAAAGGCGGTCGATGTATCATCGACATCCCAAAAGAGAAGTTGGCAAAGCTCTAACCTTATACGCAACATAAAGAATGATTACAATTGGAAGTGAATACATGCTATTGGGGTCTTCACTTCTTCATTCTTCTATCCTCTTTCTCCTTCTTTTAGTTTGATTCACTTCAAGACATCACAAGGCATCTCAAGACTAACCATTCTAGCCACTACTCATCCTAATTTCCCATAGCACTAATCCTAATTTCTATTGCAAAATTACATTTATATAGAAAGAGTAAATCTAACTACACATACAAAATAGGGGTTACTTAAACATACATACAATCCCAAGCAGTTATCTTTGTAATTTGGACTTAATGCCTTGCACATGGGTAACTAAGCCCACCTGTCCTAACTTAAATTATGCTTCAGGGTTTAAGTAACCTGCAAACAAAAACTTATATTTATTTTTAAGTCACCCTTTAAGCACAATCCCCTATAGGGAACATGATTAAGCTAACAATGGCTTAGCATCCTATCTACAAAACATACACCCTAACATATAGTCTAAAATATTACATCACAAAATAAAACATACATCACACATTCAACATCCTAACTTAGGACTATAAGTGGTGGCTTAATTCTAATATGTGTGTTAGTCTTTGTGTGGTGTGCCTTATTAGTATTAGAGTTGTGATTTGTCTAAATTTAGAAATTGTTTAAGTTAACCATGATGGTTGGTTTCATTTCAAGTTGTTTAAGTGGTTTACAAATTTTAGTTTATATTTTGTTTGGTTTCATTTGATTTACACCTAACATCTAAGTGTTATAAAAAGAGGAAAGAGGATTACCCATTGTCATCCCACCTTAAGCCACTTTCTAAAACATATTAATTTGATTTTGTTCTCTTTAGAGAATGACTTATTAAATATTTTTTATTAGTCTTAAGTTTAGGTTAACTTTAAATAACCATATTCAATGTGAAAGGAATCTTAGGGTTAATATAATTGAATTACAATCACATGATATATATCAAATCATTCATTTCCATCACATATAACATGCATATAACTTTAACACTTAATGTGTCTATACATACAACATATTTTATACTTAAATAATGATGAATTCATATGTTTGGAACTTTATTTTTAGTTAACTAGATTATTTATAAATGTAGATTAAAGCTCTATCCAAATTCTAATACCAAAATACATAAGAATGAAATCAAATAAGTACGTATTATTATTAACCAGGAAAGTGAGGTAATCAAATAACCTCCTTGGGGTACTTAAATGCTCGTATTCCCGGGAGGTCCAGACTATATACTTATTAATATTCAAACTTATATAGATCTATATATGAATCATTAGAAAGAGAGAGCACTAACTTACATATAATATAGTTTAGTGACTTAGATGATTTTGGATGCATGCATTTTTTTTATAGAAAAAGATAATTACCATTCTCTAATCAAATACACACACATATACAAAAGATGTAAGCAAGTACATGACATTGTTAAACCAAGAAAGTGAGGTAATCAAATGATCTCTTTTGGGCTACTTAAAGCCTTGTATTCCCAGGATGTCTAGACTAAACACTTGCTATCTTAAATATATACAAATATATAATTAAATATAAGAATAAAAAATCATGCAAAATTATATTTTTATTTAGTTGAATTATTTATGTATGTGAATTAAAGTTCTATCCAAATTCTTATACAAAAATACATCGGAATGAAATCAAATAAGTACATATCATTGTTAAACTAGGAAATGATGTAATCAAATGACCTCCTTGGGGCTACTTAAAGCCTCGTATTCTCGGGATGTCTAGATTATATATTTATTAACATTCAAATCTATGTAAATATATATATAAACATAGGAAAGAGAGCTTCATTTCACATACTTAAGCAATAAACACATGCAAATCCTATATGTATTCATAATTATTATCATTTCATATATTATTATCAATTTATAAACTTTAGAAAATAGATTTAAATTTATTAGTGATAGTAGCCACGCCTATAATTAAGTTAAGTCAATACATGCAAGCTTACATAAACAACTTTCATTTGATTTACTTAAATTTGAAAGAGTGAATGCATGAGATCATATGACATGCAATATTTAAAGTGATTAAAAAGGAATAATTAAAAATAAACACATGGTTCATTCAACTAAATTATTTCCTAAGGACAATCACATTAAATAGAATTGTTTAAAGAAAACCAAAGCTTTTTATTTATTTGGTTTTGGGTTTGAGTTGAATTTGGGGAGGAGTGGTTATTATTTGTTATTTCAATCCCATTCCCATATTGGTAAACTTAATTGATTTGAAGAAAGGTAATTAAGCAAAATTTTATGAATTGATTAAGTTACACCATTAAGCAACTCATTTAATTACCCTTTCCTATGCTTCTTTAATTTGATTAATCATTTAATTATGAGACAAAAATTACATGAGCATATGAGGAAATAAAATTGCAATGCTCCTAAGGGTTTAATGCAATTGGCTCATAATTAAGGATTAATTAAACTAAAGAATCTAATTAAGTATTTTTTTATGATTTTCTCACACTTATGGGTTAATCATAATTTCATTAGGGGTCTTTATGTTATTAAATACATAAAGAGGAACACTTAATTTTATTATTAATTATCTGATGTGATTTTCATTTTAATTTGATTTAGTCTAACTACTTGATTAATTAGTTAATCACTTACTTAATTAATCCCTACCCTAATTAACTCCCATAAAATGAAATGGATTTAGGAAAGAAATTAGAAAGGGGGTCCTAATCCCACTCTCATCCATTCATTATTAAATAATGATTAATAAGCTATAATTAATTAATTATAACTGTTCTAAATGTTAATTAATCACTTAATTAATTAAAGAGGATAATTAAGATTTGAATCATTAATTCCTCTTAATTACTAGGTACTAAATCTCAATAAAATTATGAGAAGTAGAGATCATCCCACTAAATCAACACACAAAGTTTGGAATCAATTGCCTAAGTAATTAATGGTTAATTAAGCTAATCAAGCTTATAATTAAACCTTAATTAAGTATTAATCACTGCTCAAAATTAATTTGGAAATATTTTAATTAATTCTCCTATGAATTACCATTAAAATGAGTATTTATTTATATTTTCTTAATTTTTCTATAATTTGTTATGGTTTTCTAAAATTTTAGTGATTAAAATAAATAAATTAATCTTAATTAAGCCTAATCCCATTGGCACCACGCTGAGCACTGTCATGACACACTTTTCACATGGTGTCGCAAAGATTGGTTATTTAAAATCGCAGTCGGCCTATGTATGGTAGGCGAATGCTTCTCCGTCTAATCTAAAGATCGAATGATAGAGCTTAATCTTGTGGTTTCTAAGAGAATAAATCAAATTAAATTAATCACAAGATGATGACTGTCCATTCCAATCATGCGGAATAGACGACGAATGATCTATCATCTCTCGCGTGATGGAAGACGGACATCGTCAGCCTTCCTCCACCCAATTCGAGCTCGCTGGATCTCGGATTGGATTGGCATTGAACCCACACCTTCACGGGGGAGATCCTAAGAGATCTAATGGTTAGATTCACATGAAATTCACATTTCCTTTAAAAAGGTCTAAAAAATGAGAAATCTCGGTTGAATAAATTGGCTCAAAGATCGGTGGCAATCGATCGGTAGCTTCACCTTAACGAGGCAAAGCTCTATTGAGAAGCTCATGTGATGCCTCCCTACCATTTACTCCATAGACCAAGCATCACCATAGAACATGCCAGATTTGGTCTAAAAGTACTTCCGGTGATCGGAGAGCTCGAGAAAAGATTTGTTTCACCTCACCGGAGCTTGGTGAATGTGTGGGTGAAGTCAATTTGAGATTGGTTGGGATTTGGTGGAGTTGGATGGAGATAGGGGTTATCCTATCTCGGGTGAGCTCGATTTGATGTTTTTTGACAAGAATTCTTGGGGCACTTAGGAAACTCTCTGGTGGCTTTGAAATGACCTGAGGAAGCTCATTGAGGGTTGAATGAATCGGTTTAGATAAAAAGGGGGGTATACCCCTTCCTCCCTTGGATCGGATGACCTTGATCCATTTGGCTTCTAGTAGCTGTCCGACCGTCGTAGGTGACCATGGGTGGCAAAGAATCATCTGAGGTGGTTTGGTTTTGTTGGCCAAGTGTGGGAAGGTGGCTGCCATGGGAGGAGAGTGGGTGTCCTTGGGTTTTCAAATGTTCCAATGGGGGAGGAAGGTGAATTCAAGTCCCCTTGGCTCATGGCCGACCCAACCATCATTGAGTCAGGTTAGTCAGTGTCCTACCTACATAGGTGGAGGTCTACGAGGCTACCAAGTGGATGGGGAGTGGATTTGACCATTAAAATGGGATATTTGTCCCATATGGTGACCCTAACCCATTGGGTTTTGGGTCAATTTAGGTTGGATTTGATTGGGGCTGACCCAAGATGAGCCAAGGATGGGTCATGCCATGATTCATTCAGTTTAGGCTTAGTTTAAATGGGTTTGGCTCAATTTGATCCATGTAGGTCAAATTCAGCTAGGTTGAGTCAAGTTGGTCAAGTAGGGTCAAACCAAGGATCGAGTCAAGTTCAAATAAGTATTTGAAATATTTTGGTGCAATTAGTTTGGTTCAATTTGACTTGGATTTGAATTTGACTCATTTGAGTTCATATGGGTCAAATAAGTTTGACCAATTTGGCAAAATTGGCCAAATTAGCTTGGGTTAGGCATTGGTTTAGGTTCAATTGGTCAATTGAAGATGATTGTAGGCTTTGATTTCAATCAATTTAGATTTAAGAATGATTTAGATTAATTTGGGCTAAATGGGTCAGTTGGGTTCAATTAGTCAAATTGGGTCAATGAAGGCTTTGATCACGTTCAATGATCAATTTGAAATGAAACTTGAGCTATTGATTACAATCAATTTGAGTTGGATTTGATTTGACCCAATTTGGTCATTAAGGTCAAATTAGGTCAACTTAGGTCAAAAGGCCAATTGGGTTAGGTTTGGTTCAATTGATGGTCAAAATGTTCAAGGATCAATCTTATGTTGATGTGAATCATTGGTTCCTATTTATTTGGCTTAGGATGAAATTTGGCTAATTTGGCTCATGTAGGTTAAGTGGGTTGACTTGGTCAAATGACCAATTTGACTTGGTTTGACCCAATTGATTATAATTGATCAATCAAGAATGATTAACAATCATTGTGGGAGGTTTTGTTTTGATTCAATCCAATTTGGGTTGGATTGAGATTTGATTAAAATAAGTCATTTAGGTCACTTTGGGTCAAGTGAGCCTAAATAGGTTGATTAGCTTGATTGAATTGAATTGATTGTAGTTAAGCCTTCCAAGGTGATCAACAATCATCTTGGAGAAGATTTGGAGGGTTGGCTCAATTTGGGTTGAATTGGAGTTTGGTTTAATTTGGTGAAATTGGTCACTTTGGGTCAAGTGGACCAATTGGGCTAATTGAGTTAGATTTTGGGCTGAATTAAGTTTAGATGAGTTTAGATATTTATTTTGTATTGCCCTATTGCTTTGGTTGCAATTGATTTTGAGTCAATTGGGTTTGGGCTCATTTGAATATTTGAGTTCAAATGGGTTATGTTAGGTTTGATTGGATTGATTTTGGCTTAGTTGATTTGATTGTAGATTTGATTTAGTTTGGAATGATAATTGAAGGATTGATTAATCAATGAGAAAAATTAATTGAATTTGATTTAGATTGAAGCATGTTTTGGCTAATTCCATGGGGTTAAATAATATGACTTAGGAAGGGATGATTTGATTTGAGATTCAATTGGGATTTAGTTATGTGGATTTGAGATTGAATTTAATTTGGATGATTGAATTTGAGGTTTGGTTTGAGCTAAAGAGGTAGTCATAAATTGGGTTTAGACTATAGGGTAGGTAGGTCATCCTAATCCCTAAGGCATGATCTAAACCCTATAGTTAATCCTCCTAAGTGTCTAAGCTTAGGTTAAGTGTTCACTTATCCACTAGAAGTGTCTTATAACTAAGGAGCTCTTAGTATCTAAAAGACCTCTAGACCTATGATGAGAAGATTGAATCCTCACTCCAAAAGTGAGGTCAACAACTTCCTATTCTAATATCCATATTTGCATTTCATACATTCTAGGAAGCTCTAAACCTTTGTCTTAGTTCCTAAATGAATGAAGCATACTAATCCATGAAGGACCCCTAGCCATATTGAATGAAATCCCATTCTCATAAAAAAATTTGCAATATCTAAGCATAATTTATTCTTGCATTCTCTTGCTAAAGTTGGAGGAAGTGATTAAGATTAAGATTTTTATTTTCATACGCATTCACAATAAATCCATCCATTACCTTTTGAGTTCATTTATTCAAAAGAATAAAAATGACTTTCACTACCAAAACTATCATGGCCTAAACCAAAATAAGAACTATTTCCAATTATCTTTTTCCCATCTCTTCTAGCTATTTTTTGTGGTGGAAATTTCTTTAAATATTCTGTGCATTCCTTGACTTTATCTAGAACTTTCTCACATGCTTCAACATTGACATGTGTAAGCTAAGTGATCCTCAAGTCTTTTAACACTCTTAGTAATTTGCTTGCTACAAAGTTTGTATTTCAAGTAAACATATCATTTTTATGCACCTTCTCTTAGCATTCAACTTGATTGCCATATTTTCAAGCAGGAAAATTTTTTTTCTAGCACCACCATCCATTTTAATAAACAAAAAAAAAATGAGATACCAAATATATTATAAAGAAAGTGATGGATGTCTAGAAATTATGAAAAAAGAAGTCCATTGAGGAACTTAAAACATTGATGGATCATCTTGCATGAATACAGAGTATTGTTTGGGTTGCCTTATGATTTGAAGGTAAAACCTTTAAAATGTAAGGTAATATTATGTACCCCAATGCCTTAATAAAATCTACTTGAGACAAAAGGCCATGAGAAGTTCTCTTTAATCTTTTTGTTTAGATCGAATAAACATTGATATATAAAGTGTAAACAAGAAATATAAACAAACAATTCAACCACCAAAATCATAGTATTGTAAACTCTCTCATAAATCAACTAAATCAAAAACTATAAAAGTACATACTTTGGAATAAATATCACTAAAAGCATGAAGATGTCAAGTATTTACTTGTGCTGGAGAAGAGAAGTCAAGAAGAGGGAAAGCTCAAGGCTTTCAACTCATAGGATGGGGACACTACTTGATAGTGAGCCTCTTGGAGCGAAGTTAATGCTCAACAAAGCCTTTTAGAGTGATGTTGATGCTTGGCGAAGGATATGCCTCAATGCTTGATGAAGCATCGTTGAGTAGCGTCAAGCTCGGTGAAGTGCCATGGAGTGACATCGAGCTTGGTGAAGTGTCCTAGAGTGGCGTTAAGGTCAATGAAGTGTCCTGGAGCGGAGTTGATGATCACTGCACTCTCTTATTGGTTGTTCAAACAACAAAACAGAATGAATACATAATGTTGTAAGAGTATGTTTGAGATAACTACAACTATATAAAAAGGCAAGGGTGAAGTTGCTTTAGAAGAAGGTGTATGAAGAGGCTATGGTGGGCAAGGAGGATTGGCAAAATATTTTCCTATTTCAGTTGGATTACATCAATGATTAGCTTGAAACCCTCATCTTTTTTTTTTTGCTTTAGTTATGGATGTTCTTACTAGGCATTTACAAGAAGATGTACCTTGGTGTATGCTTTTTGCTGATGACATTCTTCTTGTTGATAAGACTAGAGAGGAGTCCAAGAGAAACTTGAATTATGGAGGTCAACCTTAGAGTCTAAAGGTTTTCATTTAAGTAGATCTAAAATTGAATATATGGAGTGTAATATTAGTTGTAGAAGTTCTAGTGATAGTATTGTGACATTGGGTAAACAAGTCATTAAAAAGAGTGAGTGATTTAGATATCTAGGCTCTATTGTTCAAAATGATGGTGAAACAGATGGGGATGTTATTAGTAGAATTCAGGTTGGATGGCTAAAGTGGAGGAATGCATCTGGTCTGTTGTCTGATAGAAAAGTACCGCTTAAACTTAAAGAAATATTTTATAAGATGGTGGTAAGACCTGCAATGATTTATGGTGCATAATGTTGGCCAATAAAAGAGAAGCATAAGACTAAGTTAAGTGTTGTAGATGAGGATGCTCAGGTGGATGAGTGGCTTTACTCTTAGAGATAAATTGCGAAATTAGTATGTTCAAGAAAACTTTGGAGTAGCTCTAGTGGTAGATAAGATTAGAGAGAGTCACCTTAGATGATTTGAAGCGTTGACCATCTCGATGACCCGGTTAAGAGAGTAGATGCATTAGATTTTTTTATGTTAAGAAAGGTAACTTAATTAAGCTTAAATAGTTGTATGATTATAAATTCAACCTTAGGATTCATGAGGTAAAGGGAATCTCTTTATGACACTTTGCTAGCCTCTTATTAATTTATATGTATACACTTGATCAATATAATGAATGACCATGTTTTAGATGATCTTTAATAAATGAATAAGTGTATCTATTTTCAAGCATAAGTTTAGAGTGAGTACATTTATATTTGCATTGTTTAAGCTATCATCACTATTAAATTTCCACATTAGTTTAGATAGATAAAAAAGTTAAAAGATTTTAATCATGTATATGTTTAATGCAATTATTAAGTATATAGTCTGGAAACTCAAGATCAGGCTATTGGTCTAAAGGAGGATTTTTACCTCACATCTTTAGTCTAATAATGATACATACTTGAAATGTGTGAAGAAAAATACATATGTAGATTTAGATTAATTTCAAGTTATTATCTTCATTAAATTTTAAAATTGACTTTTTTTTTACTATGATGCAAACTAGATTAACAAGAAGTAAGAATCTCACTTGCTTAAAGAAAAGTATATATGTATGTATGTATGTATGTATATATGCACACATAATCATCAGGTATAAATCTGTAAACTCGAAATCACAGGGCTGCTGATTCAAAGAAGCATTTTAACCTCATATTTCTGATTTAAAAACAACACTTACATGCAAGTGTAGAGTGTATGTATATATACATGCATATGAATGAATATTTTGCTCTTTTAATATAAAACATGATTATATATAAAATATAATCTAAATCTTTAAATCTTTCTAATATAAAATCTATTCATGTGTATACATGTATATTTGAAATATTCATCTCTTAAATTATAGAATACTCATGCAAATAACACTCAAATTAAATAAGAAGTATTTTTCTTAAGTCATGAAATAATAATATATTTTAAAAGAAATAATTTTCAAATAGAAGGCTTGTTGAATGTCATGAAGAAATTTTTAACTTATTCTCCTAATCTTAAGATATACTTCATAAAGTTATAATATAATGTAAGTTTAATTCCAACTTAGATTCTAATTAAAATTAAATGATTTCTTAAATCAATGAAAATCCATAAAACTCATTTTTTTGCTTTGTTAGTAGTAGTGTGTAAAGAAGAGTGGATTCCATCCCAAGTGGGGCCCATCATTCTTCACTATTTAAAACATTAAATCCAATTTAAATCTAAATAAAATATTAAAATTTAAAATTCATATTCAAATTATTAATCACTTAAATTGAAATCATCAAAGGATAATAAATTAAACTTTGTTCTTAAGCTTTAACTCAAATATTAATAGCTCATTTTTGTCTCACCACACTAGCCTTTGCACATACCTTAGATTGATAGGTCACCAATTCTAAACATAGTGTAGGTCATTGTTTTGTTATAATGCATTGTTTTTTTTGTTTCATGATGTAATATTATAGACTAGATTTAAGGATGTAGAGACTGGATGTTAGGATGATGTTTATTAGACTAATGGTATTTTTTATAGATTTGTGCTCAATAAAAGGGGTTACAACAACAACAACAATCCTTTATCACACTATGTATGGTCGGCTACATGAATCCTTCTTCTCCATTGTGTCCTATTTTGTGTCAAATTCTCATTTAATTCAAGTATACTAACGTCATTTTTTATACATCTTAATCAAGTTTTTTTAGGTCTACCTCTATCTTTTTTAACATAAAGCAAATTTAATGCATCTACTCTCCTAATTGGGTTATCGGGCGGCCAACGCTTTATGTGGACAAACCATCTAAGGAGACTCTAATCTTATCTGCCATTGGAGCTATTGCAACTTTTTCCCGAACATACTCATTTCACATTTTATCTCTAAGAGTAAAGCCACTCATCCACCTAAGCATCCTTATCTCTGCAACACTTAACTTATTCTTATGCATCTTTTTTATTAGCCAACATTCTACACCATAAATCATTGCAGGTCTTACCACCATCTTATAAAATTTTCCTTTAAGTTTAAGACTTTTCTATTACACAATAAGCCAGATGCATTCCTCCACTTCAACCATTCAACTTGAATTCTACTAATAACATCTCCATCTATTTCACCATCATTTTGAACAATAGAGCCTAGATATTTGAATCACTCTTTTTAATGACTTGTTCACCCAATGTCACAACACTACCACTAGAACTTCTACAACTAAAATTACACTCCATATATTCAGTTTTAGATTTACTTAAATGAAAACCTTTTGACTTTAAAGTTGAACTCCATAATTCAAGTTTCTCTTGGAGTCCCTTTCTAGTCTTATTAACAAGAATAATGTCATCAACAAAAAGCATACCAAGGTACATCTTCTTGTAAATGCCTAGTAAGAACATCCATAACTAAAGCAAAAAGATAAGGGCTTAAAGCTGATTCTTGATGTAATCCAATAGAATAGAACAATATTTTGTCAATCCTCTTATGTTTGGACACAAGTAACAACTCTATTTTACATATAACCAATATTAACTCCTTGCTTTTCAAGAACTTTCCAAAGAACATCTCTTGAAACTTTATCATAAGCTTTCTCTAAATCAATAAATATCATATAAAGATCCTCCTTACTTTCTCTATACTTCTCCATCAAACCTCTTAACAAATGCACATCATCCATAGTAAGTCTACCTAGTATGAAATCAAATTGATTGTGAGAAACTTTTATATTACATTGTAACCTATGCTTAATTACTCTCTCCTATAATTTTAATGTATGACACATTAACTTAATTCTTCTATAATTTGTACACTCTTGTGCATCACCTATATTCTTAAATATAGAAACCAACAAATTCTTTCTCTACTAATCTGACATCTTTTTAGCATTAAAATAACATTAAAAAGATCTGTGAGCCAATAAATTCCTTGATCTCCTAAACATTTCCACACTTCTATTCAAATATCATCAGGTCTTAGTATTTTTCCACATTTCATTTTCTTTAAAGCTTCTCTAACTTCAAATTTACTAATATGTCAATAAAAATAAAATTCTCTATTTTTGTTTAGGGTATTAAGGTTTCTAAAATCAATCATATTTTTAGATCCTTCAATTTCTCAATAAAAGGTGTTGCTATAATAAATTTAAAACAAACAAGTGTTGCTTATTTAAGGCCCAAGCATAACCCATCAAGATAGTTGAGCTTGGACACCCCAACCGTATGGATTATAACTACTTGGTGTATATGTGTGTTTCAATTAATCTCTATTTTGTAAGTGTACTTAGAATTGCATTTTGAAATTTTAAATATAATTTACTCTAGAACTAAGTTAGCGCTATAGAGTTTTAGATGAGTGGTGACTATAGGACATAAACTTGGGATTTTGATAGGCTCTTAAGAATAAATTTTTTATTCTAATTAATTCAATTGAAACTAAAATTAAATACAATTTGCAACCTTACTTTAGATCCTTAGCCATAAACAATAAAATAAGATTAAAAATCTTAGGCCTATGATGTATAGTCATAATCCATCTTTTATTTCATTCGTTAAAATGAGGGACTTCAATCATTACATAAGGGGTAGAGTTTGTCTATTGAGGATATCCATCTTTGGGTGAAGTCCATTTTTTTCATTGATTTTGCTCATAATCTTATTTCATCATACATATAGGCATATTTGCATTCCTAAGCCTTGTTAATAAAATTGAGTCTAAAATATATAAAAAGATAGCATATTATTGCATTAGTTAGAAGCATTGTTCACACCAGCCATGATCTTCAAATTTAAAGAGTAGGTCTAGGTTCTTAAGCTCTTTTCCAAATAAAAGTAGTCTAGCCATCTTACATTATATGAGACTTGGTCACATGATTTTAAAATATAGGTGGTGTTAGCTAATAATCTTTCCAAGTAGGTTATAAGGCTAAAAGAGTTGGGATGGATTAATATTCATAAGTAGGATTGTGCTTGTAACATCTTATCTTCTCCTTGTTAGAATAAGTCAAGTTTCTAGTATGTGTGAAACATTTTTTGTTATAGGATCTAAGACTATCCATTTTTTTTGCTATGTGTATAAGTATTTATTTCTTAGATTCTACAGTCATATGTTATTGGAATATAAGTCTTACTATTCTAATGAAATGTCATTTCAAATTAAATATAAATTTCAATTTTAAAATATAATGCCCAACCATATGATAGATTGAAGGGTTTACTAAGCTTACTAGTGTCAAAATGCTTCATATTTGTCTTTTTTTGTAATACATTATGAACTGTTCCAATTTGGATTATCACATTTGTCTTCCATATTTAGCAGCCTTGACACAAATTTTGAAATTTATAAAGATAATATCGACTACTTTAATCATAAATTTTCTTCGGAGATTCAAGTCTTTTATGATGTAATTAACTATGGGGGCATGTCTTTGTAGGGAACTTATAATTTAGGTAAACTAAATATCTTACTTCACCTATGTGAAGTAAGGAAAAAAATCTCTGATACGTAGACTCATCAGCCTAAAGAGTTCTTATTAAGTGATTGAATCCATCGTAGGGTGACATCTCTACCTATTAAGGTACTATATTATTTCTTGATGCCATGTACGATCACCTAAATAAGTATCCCTAAAATCTACGTGGTGTCTTCTTATTATTAATAATGACAAATCTTCTGGTGAAATAATTTTTGCTTTTTATTTGTATATATACCAATGCAATTTTGTTGATTTTTTTATTATGATTAGCTGAAAAATGAATTAATTCTAAGTAATTTTTTAGGTTAATAGATTCAAAAGACTAGTTATGACCACAAAATGAAAATTTTGTCGTAGAAGGAATCGAATACAATCAGCAACTACAATCAATATGATATTTCTTTTTATTCTATTTCTTTGTCATCCATATAATATAAAGACTTTATTCTTGAAGCTTTATTAAATCCTTACAATTTTATCTTACCTTATTATTCACACTATTATGTTTCTCAACATCAGCTAAGAGTTTTTTTTTTCAATCTTAAAATCTTTTGCCAGTGAATGAGTCTCTATCATGTTGACTTGAGATGGTTTGCTCTTGAGGCTTAAAAATTTAGCAATCTTGCTGATTCAAGTTTTCGATTGTCAATTTCGAGTGAGATATTAATGATAGAGAAAAAGTAAGAAGAGCATATTTGGTGAATGAATCTCATCAATAAAAAAATCATAATTTTTCCAATCAATGATAAGTAGCATTGCACAAATATTTACTTCAAAATGTTTTGAAGAATTTCCAAATTGGTTGAGTATAACATCTAGAAAGGTACTGAATTTTATCTCTGCTACTATCTTTTTAAGTCTCAAGAGAAAATTATTAAAAGTTAAGGTGGTGGAGACTCATTCGTTGATTAAGAATCTAAAAAATAGTAGAGAAAAATAAGTTCTTCGCTAATGTTGGGGAATATAATGGTATTCATAATGAAGCAAGATAAAAACATGAGGATTTAATGAAGTCTCAAGAATAAAGTCTTCCTATTATATGGTTAAGGAAAAAAAAGAATATCGTATATGTTGGCTACAATATATGATTATATTTATTTCCTTCTATTATAAGGATTATCATTTCATTATGACGAGTCTTCTAAATCAACTAATCAAGAAAATTTCTTAAAGCTATTTTTTTTTTATCTGATCATAATGAATAAATAAATAAAAATTACATTTACAATATAAATATAAAGATGAAGTTAACTTTATAAAAGGTTTAAAAAAATGTTATGTAACAATTGTTGGGACCTTACTTTTTATCATAATTAATATTGATGATTCTTATTTTTCTGTGTCAATGAAGGAATAATTGGTTATTGCAACAAGATATGCTGATAAAAAGGATAAGTTTTTAAGATATTTATTGGGATTAAATATATATACTTCCTTTATTATGGATAAATTGAAGAAGCCCTTAAAACTATTCTTGTCAAATATTTATTAAGCTTAGATAAGCTATATGGTCAAAGCAATAATAAGGTATCTAATATGTGCTGAGAGTTTCATAGATTGAAGGTACTCATTCTAAATGATAATTCTCAAGTATTCTATGTTTATTATTTTGCTCATCAATTTCAATTATGTTTCATAATTGAAGGAAAAACTCATTGGTAAGTTAAACATCTATTTGAGATTCCTTCAAAAATTATGAATACTATTGAAGCATCTTGCAAAAGAAATAGCACTCAAAATTATCTAGCATAAAAAATTCTTTTGAAATTTAAAACTAGAGAGTTAATTAGTGGTTGTGGCCTACATTAAGAGACTAAATTGCAACAATTTAGTGACACTCACTATGATTCACATTTCTATACATTAATTAGTCTCACGAAATGTATGCTTTTGTACTTGATGTTTTTGATATTGTTAAGGAAAATGAGGTACATTATTAATAGTTAGTTGAAGCAGGTGTTTTAAAATATGCAATGCACTTTCTTAATTTAATTTTTTGTATTTAATGATTAATATTTTAGGAATTGTCAATGAATTGTAATAATCCTTATAAAGAAAAGTTTGACTTCAGGAATGCAATGAAATTGGTGCATATATCAAAATAATGATTGTAGATGATGAGGTAGAATGAATAGAGTTTTTTCTTGGATAACGTCATAATTTTTTTAGTATTTTTGAAATTGATGTGCTAAATATGAACTATGCATACAAATCTCATTGACGATCAATAAGAAGAACTGAAGAAACTAATTTTGGATTATTGTATATCATTATCATCGCAAATTTATATCATTATCATATTGAGTTATTTTATACTATAGTTTACATGAAACTTCAAGAGCTTAATATTTATTTTTTTGAAACTAATTTTGGATTACTTCTTTGTGTGGTATGTTTAAATCTAAATGACTCTTTCCCTATTTTTGATAAGGGAAAATAATTCATTTTATAGAATTATATTGAAGTGATTTATGTACAGTAGATCTTGTTGTTCTTGAGCATCAGTTATCTGCATAAATTATTAATATGCTCACAAGTGATGAGCTTTCATCGTTACGTAAGGTTGCATATTTTGAAAAAATAATTATTAAAATGAAGAAAAATAGTGTATATCATGTAGTTTATAAGTTTATTACTTTGGCGTTAATTTTACTAGTTACTTTTTCTAAAGAGGAACTTTTGTTAAAAGTAGGGATGTAAATGAGCCGAGTTTGAGTGAGCCAAATTTTTGTTCGTATTCGGCTCGTTTAAAAATTACTTTGTTTGTGTTTGAAATGATTCAAAATTTTAGTATTTATGTTTGACTTAAAATGTTCAAAATGGCTCATATAAGCTTAAAAGGGCTTGAAAAGCAATAATCCGAAAAATCTGTAATAGGGAGGATTTGAACTTGGGCAAATTTTTTGCATAGCAAAAATTCTAACCACTAAGCTATGTATATTATGTATATATGCATACATAATATAATATAATATAATAAAAGATAATATAATATAATATAATATAATATAATATAATATAATATAACATAATATAATATATATATATAATATAATATAATATATATATAATATAATATAATATAATATAATATAATTTTAACATAATATAATATATAATATAATATAATATAATATAATATAACATAATATAATATAACATATATAATATTATAATATAATATAATATAATATAATACTATATAACATATAATATAATATAATATAACATAAATAATATAATAACATAAAATTAAATAATATATATAATAAATAAAAAAAAAAAAAAAAAAATAAAAACAAAAAAAAAAAATAAATAAAAAAAAAAACAAAAATAATATAAAAAAAAAATATAATATAAAATAAAATAATATAACATAACATAAAAATAACATGTAATATAATATAACATAACATAAGATAAGATAAATAAATAACAGAAGATGAATAAATATACAGAAAGATAATATAATATATAAGATAAAGATAAGATAACATAAGAAAGATAATAGAAATATAACATAATATAAATATAATATATATAAGATAATATAACATATAACATAATATAATAATATAATAACATATATAAGATAATATAACATAACATAATATAAGATAACAAGATAATATAACATAACATATATAATATAGATAACATAATATATATAATATAATATAATATAATATAATATATAATACATAATAATATATAATATAGATAACATAATATAATATAAATAATAAATAACATAATATAATATAATATAATATAATATAATATAACATAATATAATATAATATAATAGAAAATAATATAAAATAATATAATATAATATAATATATAATATAATATAATATAATATAATATAATATAATATAATATAATATAATATAATATAATATAATATAAAATAACATAACATAACATAACATAACATAATATAATATAATATAATATAATATAATATAATATAATATAATATAATATAATATAACATAATATAATATAATATAATATAATATAATATAAACATAAGATAATATAATATAATATTTTATTTTATTTAGAACTAAATTGTGCTAAACACGTTCGAACGAAAACATTATCTTATTCTGCTCGTTTATAAATCGAGTGTGAAATATTTGATCGTATTCATCTCGCTTGCTTAACGGATGAGCCGAACATGAGCTACTTAATTAAATAAATAATACTTTTTCTCTAGTTGGTATCAGAGCTAGTGTATCCTTGGACTAATATTTGTATGAATAGATTAGATTATCTGAATTTAGAAATAAGTAAAAAATCTAAGAAATTCATAACTTTAGAAAATAATAAATGGAATTGTTATTTTTTCTTAGGTTATGATCATATATTAAATAGTAAAAATCCTCATTTAAATAGCATAACTAATCTCACAATCAAGTTAGTTGAATCTTTAGAAGTCTCCCCCTAGAAGAATTAAAAGAAAAGAATATATTAATAAAAACTTTAGGAGAATAATTATATTATATAAAAATTCTCAGGAAGATTAAAGTAGAAGTCTTCAGACAATAAAATTAGGTGAATTATCTTCCAAATGAGATATTATTTACTTTATCATCTTTAATAGAAACTAATAAGCCTAGGGAAACAAAACTCCATCTAAAATATCTATTAATAAAAGTGAAAAACCAAATAAACCTAAACAAATTTCAGGTGGACTTACAAATAGATTAGGTGAAAGAATTATTGTAAAATATCGAAGAACTCCAAACTATGTAATGAATGAAATAAGAAATAAAGGCCCATAATATCTATCAGCTATCTCTTATTCAATAACTTATTCAATAATAGAAAATGGACAAGAAGGATACTTAGAATCATAAGCTCCCTCTAAAACTAATAGGCTCGTTATCCAGCAAAATTAACTCTACTTAGTAACCTTCATTATAGACTAAGGGTGCATTTAAGATAGCTTTCTCACTGCTTTGCTTTTCAAAAAGTAGCTAGAAAATAATCATATCTACATTTGACTATTATTTTTTTTGGCTACTTTTCAAAAAGTTTTGTGGTAAAAAAGCAATTTTTTGAATCAGAGTTGTTAGAGTGATTGTTGTCAGAATGTTACTATTTGAATTTTAAAAAAATTGTAACATATATAACAGCTTTTAAATAAACTATTTTCTCCACAGTAGTTTTACAACTTAGCTTTTTAAAAAGTTACATCTACCCCAAATAGACTTAAATCATTTAAAAAAATTAGTTGAAATTTTAGTTATAGAAATCCCAAACCTACAAAAACTACATAAATTGAGTTAAAAAATATTACAAAAAATATTAAGGCCTTATCTTTGGGAAAAATAGAGGAAATAATTAGAAAAACCTATAAAGACATTTAGATTCCTTAAATATGATGGATAGAAGTACAATCTCCTTTTTTGAATTGATTAGAACTCTAGCATAAACTATACATCCAGGAAGAAATTAGTATCCAGAGAATCCAATAATTTACCCACAAATTAGTTAAAGAATTATAGATAGACCAAACACTTCTTGGAGAGATTATGGGCTTGAAGAAATTATAAATATAGATAGAGACTTATCTGTATTTCAAATGATCAATTAAATAGTCTTAATTCTTCTAGACTATACTCCCCAAAAATCTTTAGCAATAATAGGATTATTTAGACATTTTAGAGAAGTTGGACTCCATTGTCCTGACAAAGTTAGGATAAATCTAATTACTCTAGAAGCTGCAAGAGAAATGAAAGAAGAAGTAACCATACTTACATCCATATGGGATTGATAATAATAAATATAAGAGGACTTACAAGAAAGAAAATAGAAGGAAAAATCTTAATCTATCTATATGATGGTAGATTTAGTACACCCAATGAAGCACTTATTAGAATTATAGAAGTAGATATGAATAATATATAAGGGTAACATATATTATCCTAGACATAACCCTTATAATAAGAGACTTTGAAAAACATATAAAAATACTAGTGATAAGAGGTCAATTGGGTTTTTTTAAAAATAATTTCAGAAAATTTAATTTTGTATAATACTTAATTTTTTAATTGAAAAGTTGTAGAAAAATAAAACAACAATTAGCAACAGTATAGAAAAGTAAAGTGCATAAAATTAAGAGAACATAGAGATTTTACGTGGTTCAGCCAAATTCCCAAAACCGGCCTACGTCCATGCCTAATAACCCAAGCTAGGAATTCACTAAGTCATAATGAGATTATAACAAATCTCATGTATTCTTTTTCACAGCAAGTACAACCCAACGCCATACTTTCCTTAACGGGCAAGTACAATTCAATAACATACTTTCCTTAACCAGCAAGCACAACCCAATAACATACTTTCCTTAACGGAAAATACAAGCCAACAAGAAAATAAGAAAAAGGAGAAAGAAGTATCTAACTGTCAATTTCAAAAGTATTTTTCTTCATAACCCAACTACAATAATATTAAGGCAAGTGAATTCAAAGGAAAGAAAGATAGCTCACTTTAATCGATATTTAAATTTAAAGGAAATATTAAACTTGAATATATATATATATATATATATATATATATATATATATATATATATATATATGATGTAAATGAATCTTTAAAATATTTGATGTGAATATGATAAATTGAAATCAAAGTGATTTAATTTATGATTTGAAATGTAGCACAATAATGATTTGAAACTTGAATAAATCACTTGTTAGAAAGAGACTTAGAGTTTTTCCAAAGATTAAATGAAAATATAATCTTAAATCACATAAACTCAAATGAAATCTCTTTTTAAAGAAATTATTATTTATGCCAAAGATGAGATGATTTAGAAGTAATAAAACTTATTACTCACAAGTATTTTATATGAAATAATCACAAAGATAATAATCTCTCTTTAGAACATGTAGGAATAATGAAGAGAAAATAACTTGCAATAATACACTTTAATTCATCAACCATGAAGCTTTCGACCAACTTGAGAAGGTATAAAAATAGATAAGTTAAGAAAAAAATAAATTGACAAAATTCATAAGAAACTCAAGCCAAGATGGAGAACAAGGTCACTTAGTAAAATCACAAACTAGAATGAAAGCACCTTGTTAAGCTTTCGGCCACAAAGAAATCCACCAATCCTCCAAGTTCTTTTATGAAATCCTCAAGACAATCACTTGTAGGTTTGAGGATGAAAAAATGAAGTAATTAGCACTTGATTAATCAAGAAGAGATCTCTAAAGGTTTTGCAAAAATTCAATCAAGAGAGAGTTTTTGTAAGAGAGATTTTTCCAAGAGGGTTTAAACTAGTCTAAGGAACATTATTTATAAGACAAGGGGTCATGAGGTTCGGCCAAGAGAAGGAAAAATAGGAGGGAGACTCATTTGGAATTAATTTAAACATAAACCAATCAAAATAAAAATAAATGGCATGAGATAATAAAACGACCAAAGAGAAATATGAGGGAATTTAATATGGAATGTTTCTTTTATTAAAAATCAATTACAAATTCAAATTATATAAGAGGGATTTTGTCCAAGACAAGGAAGTGGGAAAGTTTAATTAGTAAGTGATTCAATCTGAATCAATTAAACTAATTTAATTTAGCATGATGAAGAAAATTGATAAAAAAGGGGATGTGGAGGTAAAATTAATTTGAAAAGAGATTTAAATTGAATCAATTCACCATATAACCTGATTTCTAATATAATCAAGAAGTTAAAGCTTATTTGGGTCAGCCAAGAGAGAGAGAGAGAGAGAGAGAGAGAGGAGATAAGACTTCAAATTATTACCAAATAAGTCATGACACAATTAATTGTCCAAGTGAAAAAGGGAATAATTCAAATTTTGATTAATTTAAATTAAGCATGATATATGGTCGGCCAAAAAGAAAGTTTCCATGATGGGATTCAATTAGTATTTAATGCAATATCATGGAATATTCAAACAATTCATCTTGATTTAATGAAGGAAAGAGATAACATACGAGCTTTATTTAATAAATCAGGGAATATTTAAAATTCGGCCAAGCTACTTTCCTAAAATAGATTAGATTTATTTTAATGTATTTAATTGGAATTAAATAATGATGGATCACATCTTAGGAGAGCTTAAATAAATTTTTATTAAGAGATTAATTTGAATTTGAATAAATATATAGTTGGCCTTACAAAAATAGAATTTATATAAATGGAAAGAAGATAATTCCATGGCTTATTTAATTGAATTTGAATTAACTCAAATAAATTCAGATTAATTCAAATTAAATCAACTAGATTAGTATATGATTGGCCACATAACATTCCATAAAGTGGAGAGTTCAAATTTTCATATGTAATCAAAGGAATATTCAATTTGAATTCAAAAATAATTTAAATTAAAGATTCAAAGAAATAAAATTTTAATTTAGAAAAAAATATGGCATAATTATGAAAATAATTTGTTTAACTCTCATATAATTTATTTGGCAAAAAATCATGAAGAAAATTCGGCCAAAAAGGTTTAGGATAAGAGAAAGGATAGAGAGAGAGAAGACTAGGATAATATGAGAGAGGAAAATAATACCTTGAATAATGTTTGGTTAATTTAGATTTATGCATTGAATAAATGGATAATAAACATGCCTAAGCATGAGAATAATATAATGAAATGTGAACTTAATTTAAGTTGAATGGATGCACAATAAATGTAATAAAGTTTTAGCATTTAGTTCACATTATCCAAAATGAATAATTTGAAAAGTAATTGTAAATATGAAATGTAGAATTTATGAATAATTCTCGAATAAATTATTTTGAAATGAATGAATGATTTATTTTATTTTAGTGAGCTTTTCATTTTCTTTAATATATTTAATCCTAGAAAAATTCTCACCAAATTCAAGTTCAATAGCTTGAGCATTCTAAACTGTCTAAAAATACCTAGAGTTGAAGAATTTTTTTGCACGCTTAAATTTAACTTGATTAGTAGTATCAAAAAAATATATATTTATCATCAATATAAATCTAAATTAAGAATGACATTCATCATGATTAATGTGAATAATTTATCTTGCAAAGAGATAATTAGTTCTTATTACATAAGATTTGTTATCATCACATCAAATAGTGAGATACACAAGGTGTATAGTCAACAATTAGTACAAGCTAAAGGATACAAAAACTTCCAAGGAGAGAACCTCTACTTAGACATAATATTTTTAGAAAAAATTTGACAAATATAAAAGCAAAGTTCAAAATAAAATGAGAAAATATTATAGATTCACTAACATCTAAGACAATAAAATTTATAAAAAAAAATAGATTCTAATACACTAGAAAGACTTGAATGAAATATTACTCCTTTAAGAGAGGAAGGGCAAACTATTGTTCCTGCACAAGAGTTTTGCAACATTATAGAATGAATACAGGAATATATCTATAAGATTTAGGTACTATAAAACAAGAAATAAAAATGAAGAAGAAGAAGAAACATATTTATACTTGGTGAACATATCTAGATTTGAACAAAGAAAAATATGATGAACATGAAGACCACAAGATAATATTTTTTGCAGAATTAGGATTGATAAACTCTTGAAAAATAGTCATGAAAATTGAGAAACATTGTAAAAATTTTGGACAAATAAAAATGACTGATACATTGTACATAGATGATGAAAATAATATCTGAATTCTCCATCCTATTGAAGAATATGAAGAATCAGAATCCTGTATAAGGTTAGAATTATATGATCAAGAAGTAAGTTATTCTTTTCCTAATAAGCCAATTCAACAATATTATCCACAGACACAAACCACTTCTATGAAATACAACATAGGACAATTGTAATAATTTATAGTAAAGAAAATCAATTACTTAAGACTATGGGTAAAAGAGCTTCATAAAAAAATCATTTTTTCAAAAAATGAAGTATTACTCAATATAACAGGTTGTGATCCCCAATTATATGATAATTATTTAGAACAATGGAAGGATCAAATGGCTAGAGATTATAGAAAAAATCATAAGGATTTAGTTGAAAGTGGAGAGAAAATGATTCAAAGAGGAAAAATTTATTAGAAAAAATTTTCCAATGAGGTTAGTAGTTTGACTAGCCAAGGAAACAATATTCTAAACTTTGTCTACTTAATATATAGAATGTTAACAAGATAGAAATGGAATATTGGACTTACATTTAAGTAAGTGTTATGAGAGACTTAGAATAATTATAGATAATAAATTAGAAATATATAAAATAGATTACCAATGACTTCTTAGCATTAGCAATAGTATCCAGATCTATTTTAATGAATTAGGAGATAGATTATTCTCAAAATTATCTAGTGAGCTGGGAAAGGAAATACATCAAGTATGGAATAACAAACTTTAATACCTCAATATGATAATATAGACTGCTGACCTCATTTTTAGGATGAGCTCTCAACTCCATCTTAGACATTGAACTCCTCTTAGACATTAAGAGATCCTTAGTCTTAAGACACATCTACTGATTAGGTGGACACTCAACCTAGCCCTAGAGAAGGGTTAGCCATAGGAATAGGTCATGCCTTAGGGGTGTTAGAAAAATTTGCCTACCCTTAGCATGAACCATTCTTTGCTTCCTTCCTTCAAGTCAAATTCCAAATCAATCCTTATTGATTTTCTCAAACTCCAAATCAATCTTATTTGATTTTCTCCAAACTCAAATCAATATCACATGATTGAGATCCATGATTGAAATCCATGATTGAAATCCATAATTCAAACCCATGATTGAAATTCCAAGTTTGAAATATTTCTTAAGTCCTTAAATCCGTCTTAAGGACTTAGCCTAAATCGTCTTCAAATTAGCTCATATTCATGAAATTTTACAACCCATTTATATTCTCATTTATATTCACATATATAAATGAAATATAAATTCAAATCAATCAAACTAAATCCAACAATCAAATCTAAAACTTGAAATCTTTTCTAAATCCTTAATTTCCCTCTTAAGGACTTAGCTTAAATCATCTTCAAATAAACTCAAATTCATTAAATTTTCTCACCACTCATTTATATTCTCATTTATACTCACATATATAAATGAAATATAAATTCAAATCAGTCAAACTAAATCCATCTTCAAATAAACTCAAATTCATGAAATTTTCTCACCACTCATTTATATTCTCATTTATACTCACATATATAAATGAAATATAAATTCAAATCAATCAAATCAAATCTAAAAATCAAATTCAAAATTCCAAAATCTTTCCTAAATCCTTAATTCCCCTATTAAGGGCTTAGCTTAGATCATGATCAAATCACTTCAAACTCATGAAATTTTCTCATGAACCATTTATATTCTCATTTATATTCACATATATAAATGAAATATAAATTCAAACAACCAAAACTAAATCCAAAATCAAACTAAAATTCAATCAAATTTCAACCTAAGCCTTTCAAGTCAAATTCTTGAACTTAGCTAAATCAACTTCAAATCAAGCCAAACTCTTGATTTTCCTTAATGATTCAATCAAACCTTCAATCATGAATCCAAATATAAATATAAACTTCAATCACTTAACCAAAAATCCATTCAAAGATCAAACCGTAAATCCATTCATATTTTCCTTTGAATATGAAATTGTCAAATGAATGAAAACCCATTTGACTTTAAACCACTTGCAAATGGATTTATATTTTAATCATAAGTCCATATAAAAGTTCAATCAAACTAAAATCAAGCTTTGACCAAGCCATTTGACCCACTTAGGCTCACTTGACCCAAAGTGACCTAAAGTACCTCTTATGAGCCAAATTCTAATCGTAACCAAATTGGATTGAACTAAGCCCATCTTTGCCTCTCATCATAATCAACAATCATCATGGGATGATCAATCAATCAAGTTAGGTCAAACCAAGTCAAACCAATGGTTGACCAAGTCAACACTTAGTCAAAATGAAACCCAACATATAAAATTCATCATAAATTGATTGAAACCATTGATCAAAACTCATTCATGATCAATGTTTGAACTTGAACAAGTCAACATTTGAGCCTAACTTAGCCCAATTAGCCACTTGACCCAACCCTTGGTTTGACCCAATTTGACCAATTGGTCAACTTGACCCAAGTTGACCCATTTTGACCTAAATGGGTCAACATGAGCCAAACCATACCAAATGAACTCCAAATCCAATGAAACTTGGCCAAAACTATTTTCTCAACATACCCAACATATCCAAATTCAAAAATTAGTCAAATGAGTATTTTACCCCTAGGCCATAGAACAAATTTTGGTCAAATCTATGGGGAATTTGGTCAAGCTCTCTTCATACCTACTTGATACTCTCCTAATAGGCCAAGTAAACCCTATGGTGGGTGGTGCACCCAAACCATTGGGTTTGGGTCAGCCTAACTTGACCCAAGGAAAAAACTGAGCACATGGCTCAAATTGGCCACATGGGAATCATGTTCCCACTCAATTTGAGCACATGAGGAGTTACCAATCCACTCCTCTGGCCAAACCGACCATGTGAAAGTCTCTAATGAATCAAATAGCCCTTTCAATCTTGATAATTGGATCAAAGTGATAAGCAAAGTTTTGACCATCCGATTACCATAGGGGGAGATATACTCCCCCTAATTCACTTCAATTCACACAACCTCAATATTGATTGAAGCCTGAGAGTGAGAGGAGCCATTGGAAAGAGTTCTAAGCTTCTAGAGGGAGATTGAATTTAGCATTTCTTGGTTTTCATTTTTGAAAATAAGGGAGGTCCATTGAATTGTAAACTTCCTATATACTCAAACTCCACCAAATTCACTTTACACGCTCCATCAAAGGGTCAAGTGGAGCTTGCAACCTCTCTCCCAAGCTCCTAAGGTAAGGGAAGATCCACTTCAATCAAAATTGAGCTCACTAGAAGGAGGAATTGGTCCATAGAGCTATCCACTCAATCTCAAGAGCTAAAACTTTCACCAAAGCTTTGTCTCAACTAGACGAAGCTCCTCTAAGGGAATCAAGCATCGGTCATCACCTCTGATTAGGTATGACATTTTTTAAATCTTAAACTCAATGTGGTATGGAGCTTTATGAAAGAAATTTTGATCCCATGGAATTTTGATTGTTAGATATGCTTGCCTTTAGGTTTAGATGGTGTGGGTTGAGTTTCAATCCAATCTGAGCTCGATCAAGCTTAGATATTCCCTTTGAAAGTGGATGGTATCCATTGTTCCTCAGGGAAGAATAAGGATGATTTCTGGCCATCCATTCACATTTCACGCATTTTGGATGGACGGCCGAGATCATACACATGCTTTAGATCTTATTTAATTCCCTCTGAACGGTGGATTAAATCCTAGTCATTCCATCCCTGATCGAATGGTAGAGGAAAAAGCATGTAGCATCGCTACCACGCGGCACTATGATGTAATATTTAAGTGGTCTCTCACGGGATGACGCATCGAGTTAGCCGCTTGCATGGCGCACTGAAGGATTAAGGGATTAATTATTGTTTATTTAATTCTAATTAATACTCTAAACTTCTAAAATTCATATCTCTCTAAAAAAAATCAAAAAAATATGACGTAATTTGCCACTGAAGGATAATTCAATCTAGAATATTCTAAAATTGGTTTTAAAAGATTTTGAATATTATCTTTATCTGATTTTGGGTTTTATTAGAAATCTTAATTTGCTAATTACTCCATAATTAATCCACTGATTAATCTCAAACTTCTTGAGTGTATTTGAGGGATGACTTCTACCTCCCTTAATTTTCTTGGGATTTATTGGTAGCTTAATTAGGGGAATTGCTAATTCATTTCCTAATTATCCCTTTAATGTAATTAAGGTTAATTAAGGGTTTGATTAGTGGTTTAACCCTTTGTTGAAGTTGATTAAAGTTTGTTTTAGTGAATAAGGTTTAGAGAATAATTTTGGGGCATTTTCCCTAAGAAATTCCCTAAACCCCCTTTTTTCTTAATCCTCTCTTAATTAAGGGTTAATTCACTAATTACCCTCTTAATTAATTTCTTAAAATCCTAAAACTTTTCGGAACTTAGTTAATCTACTTGGGGTAGATGCTTAGGTGTTCAAAAACCTAAGTTCAATTAAGGAAATCAAAATTCAACTCATATGTGTGAGGGGTGTTTTGAAATTACTTAAGTTAAACCCCTTAGCTTAATTAATCATTAATCATGAGCCAAATTACATTAGGCCCCTTTCTTCCTAAGTGTATTGCAAATTTAAATTCCTTGTGAGGTTTTATGTCATCTCATTGGCTCATAATTATTTGGTTAACTATGCTAAGGTGGTGTAGGTAAGGGGTAATTAACATGCTTAATTCATACCTTAACCTAATCAAAATATAAAATGGATCTAATCATCTAAAAATTAAATAAAAATATCCAGCACATGTGGGAATGGGTTAGGAACATCAAACTTAACTCAAAGTTTTAAAATTAAATCAAATTAAAAATCAAACAAAAATCACATTAAACAAACTTTGATTTGTTTTAAGCTTTCTTATTTCTTAAGATTGTATTTAGGAATTAATTAAAGTGAATGTGTTTACATGCTTTCATTGCTTTAGTTCTTTCTCAATATACTAAATATGGGTGTCATATGATCTCATGCATCCATGCTTTTCAAAAATCAAGTTTAAAATGAAAATGTTTTCTTTATGCCAAATTGCATGTGTTGGCTAAAGTAAGAATATGTGTGGCTATTATCACTATTAAATCCAAATTATTTTCAAAATATATAGATCAACTATCAAAACTGAAAGTGTGTTACTTATATCTTACCTATAAGTTTGCATGTGAATAAAGTATATGTTTAGTGAGGTTTTCTTTCTCTCTTTTAGTATAATAGATTTGGCAAAGTGTTTGGTTCATTTGAAAAGAACCTAACACTTGCCTAATTCCATTTCCTATTCATTCCTATGCTATTACTTAAGAAGGATACCTACACTTGCACACATAAATTACATAAACAGAAATAAATCAGGTAACACAAACTTTTGCATTCTTTCTTTTCCATTCATTTCTTTTATACACATGTTAGAATGTAAGGAAAGTGGTATATTAGTCTGGACAACCCTAGTGTTGTAAGGCTTTAAGTAGCCCCAAGAAGGTCTTGTACCTTACACTCTTGGTGCTAACAATGGCGTCGTACTCTCTTATGCCTTTTATACATTCATATGTTCATGTGAAAATTGGATAAGAAACCCCTTTTTCTACTTAATGAAAATCATGCATCATAAACATTCAAATTTTCTTAAGTAACTTATTTAGCATGCATCATAATGTGTGCTAAATATTCTCATTTGATGTATATAGATATGATTAGGATCCATTCATATGCATGTTAGACATTTTGGGAAAGAAATGAAGTAATGTGTGTTTTGTGAATTTTACTTCACTTTACTTAATCTTAAAATGCCTTTCTTTTGAATAGGTTTGTTTAGAGTTCATCTAAACTAAGGATTAAATAAAACACATAATAAAATATTCACTAAATAAAACTAAAACTTGAATCCACTTTAGAAATTACTTAGGTTAGGGAAGGAAAGAGAAGTTCTCTTCTCTTTCCCTTTCTTTATAACTTAGTAATTAATTATAGGATTCACTTGAACCTAATCAAAACCCAAAATAAAATCAATCAAAAACTTCTAAATAACTTAAATGAAACCCTCCTCTAAGTTGAATATGCTTCACACTTAGAAGACTCTAACTTAATGCCAAAGCTAAGCATACCACACATACCTTAAAAGCACACACATTAGGCTAAGTCACCACTTCTAGCTTTAGGTTAGGATGGTGCATGATTTGATGTTTACTTTTGTTTTTTGATGTAATGTTTTAGATGTTGGATGTTAGAATGTATGAATGAATGGTAGGCGATCTTAGTCTAACCATTATCTTCAGGGAATTGTGCTTATGGGCTGTAATAAAAAATATAAATGCTTTTCTGCGTGTGTGCTTATACCCTAAGCATAATCCAATAGGCAGAGGACTTAGTTACCCATGTGTGGGGTGATAAGTCCAATATACATGCTTGGGATTTGTATGGTTTATTTTAGCTAATCTCTATTTTACAGGCTTTAGTTAGATTTCCATTTTTTCCTTTTCATATAATTTTTGTAATTAAGATTTTGGAATGATTGTTATGGGGATTAGGATGAATATTGGTTATAAGGCTTTGCCTTATGTACCATATGAAGCCTTTTGGAGCATCTACCTTCCAACCATCCAAAAGAAATAACCAAAGGAAAAAGAAGAAAAGAAGAAGAAAAGAGGAAAAGAAGAATGAAGAAATGAAGCTTGAAGACCCCCATAACAATGAATTCCTTAATTATATTTAATTCATTAATAATCTAGGTTGTATAATGGTAGAGCTCGGCTACCCAATTTGTTTTTGGGTTTGTGTGGTGGTGCCCGACCACATTTGGCCTCTTATTCTTTTGTGATTAGCTTTATAAATTGATTGATGATTTCTTTAGCGTATGCATTAAGTGGCATCATTTTCTTAATTTATTCCTTGCTTTATATATGACCTAGAAGAAGATTAGACTCTTAGGAAAAAAAAAATCTTCTACCAAATTTAACAAATCAAAACTAAAATAAAGAACTCATAACCTCACCTAAAGCTTAGGTTTAAAATCAAGATAAAAGAATTAGCAACCCCTTAGCTGGATGAGTACTTATTTTTATAACATCATGCACAAATGCATCTTATTTAACTCTTGATTGGAGGGCTTCCACCTTGCTGAGAAACTTGGCTTGACTGAGAGCCATGGTGGAAACACACCTCCTCCTTCTCATGATTTTGGCCAATAATCTTACTTCTCATACATTAGGCATATGAATCTTATTAGCCTGAGTCAAAATAATTGTCCAAAAATGAAAAATAAAATAAAATCTGAATTACATTAGATTTAGGTCATTACTCATGCCCGTACATGATCTAGTCTCTTTAGGGAGTGAGTTTAAGGGCTTAGTCTCTTTCTAAATAAATAACAACCCAAATATTTTACATAAAGCATATGACTTGCCTACATGAATTTAAAACCATAGGAGGAGTTAGTTTCGGCCACCCCTAGGAGGTTGTAAGTCCGAGCAGTCGGGTGGTTTGTCCTCTATTATAGAGGCAAACCAAATACTCATTTTCACCTTAGATTTAGGTTGTGCTTTTGGCCCTCACCAAAGCTCCCTAGATTTAGGATTTGAGGTTGCTTCTGCCCTTTGTGGACCCTAAACATAAATTCTCACATCTTAGGCATTTCCATAACCTTGTATTATGGAATTATAAGCCCTAGCATTCTAATGAAAAATTCAACTCAAACAAATTAAATCAATTTCAAAAATGTAAAGCCCAATCGTAGAATAGTTTGAGATGCTCGCTAGGTTTCCTAGCATTGTGAGCATCTCCTATTTATCTCCATTTGGCTTCAATAATAAATTTCTCTTTGATCAGTCCAATTTGATCATTTACCTTAATCGAGAGTTTTCCTAAGGAATCTGCATTCCTTAGAAAGTGGGCTTGCCCCTGTTGGGAACTTAACAAACCCAATTTAAAATAAACTCTGCTTTACTTTTCCATGTAAACAGGGGAAGAATCTTCGATACACCTCGAAGACCCAACGTCCTTAGGAGTCCTTATTTTGGTGATTAGGCCCATTGTAGGGTGGTGACTTCTATCTTTCGAGATAGTATACCTCTCCTCAATGTTGTACTCGATCACCTTAATAAGTACATCTATAGATCTATGTGGCATCCAACCAAGGTAATTTTATATTCCCCTGTGTTCTCATTTATTTATCTTCTTTCCACCTGAAAAGAAAGGAGGAATAGATGAGAAGACATTTTGGGAATATTAAATTTTCCACCAACAGAATTTTTGGCGACTCCACTGGGATGGTTCCTCTCTCCATCTTTGGTAAATGATCGTTGTCTCTAAGTATTGATAGTGGGATTGTACTTTTGTATGAACCCTAGACTATCTTTATTTTCATTGGCACTTAGCTTATTTCATCCTTAAGTTAAGTTTTCCAACATCTTTAGGTTTTAGGACCTCACCCCATGTTGGTCTTAAAACCCCCATTGGGTTCTCCAATGGGTAAAAAACAAAAATCTAATAAAATAAAATATTTAAAGACTTCCTCTTTATCATCTTTATGATAAAGAAAGTTTCATTCTAAAATGATTAAGAAAAAATAATTTTTTTATAAAAATCTTACTTTTCAAAAAGCACCCTTTCAAAAATGCACATAATAAAATATTTTCCACAATATTTTTTTAAATCATCCTCATCTAACAATTCTCATAATTATTACATGTAGGAATCTTCAAAATAAAACTAACAATCTTTTTCAAAGTCACAAATGAACATCTTCCCTCAATTCACTTTGATGAAGATTTCATTTACAAAAATAAAATGAATAGTCATCTTTCCAGAAATCAAAATCAAAAATAAAACTTTTAAAAAGCACAAATGAACCTCTCCATTCAATATACCCACACTTATTGAATTGAAGTTTCATTTTCAAAACAAAACTAAATTTTCCAAAAGCACATATGAACCTCTCCATTCAAATTGAATGGAAGTTTCATTTTCAAACAAAACTAAATTTTCCAAAAGCACATATGAACATCTCCATTCAATATGCCCAAATTTATTGAATGAAGATTTCATTCCAAAATAAAAATAAAATCATTTGGGAATCCCAACTTAAACATATTCCATATATGATTAAGTAGAATTCCCTCTTTCAGAAGCAATAATCACACACAAAAAAAAAACTTGCATATTTCAAAATAAGATTGACTTCCATTCTAACATACCCAAATTTGTGAGATGAGAGACTACTTTTCAAAAATTAAAACTTAACAATCATATTTACAAAATTTCAAAGACATTTGGAACTTCATTTAGCATATCAAATTTGCTAAGTGAAGTTTCGAAATTCAAAAATAAAAATTTTCAAACACATTTGGAGCTTCATTTAGCATAATCAAATTTACTAAGTGAAGTCTCCAAATTCAAAATCAAAAAATTTCAAACACATTTGGAACTTTATCTAGCATACTCAAATTTGTTAAGTGAGGTCTCCAAATTCAAAACCAAAAAATTTCAAACACATTTGGAACTTCATTTAGCATACTCAAATTTGCTAAGTGAAGTTTCCAAATTCAAAACCAAAAATTTTCAAACACATTTGAAATTTCATTTACCATACTCAAATTTGCTAAGTAAAGTTTCTAAATTAAAAAAAACCAAAAAATAATTCAAACACATTTGGAACTTCATTTAGCATACTCAAAGTTGCTAAGTGAAGTTTCCAAATTCAAAAACCAAAAATTTTCAAACACATTTGGAACTTCATTTAGCATACTCAAATTTGCTAAGTGAAGTTTCCAAATTCAAAATCAAAAATTATAAACACATCTTTTAGAATTTCATTTGGCATACTCAAATTTGCTAAGTGAAATTTCCATTTTAAGAAATTAAGTGGAATTTAATCTTTAGCATACCATATTTGCAAAAGTAAAATCTCCACTTTCAATCAAAAAACAAATCAAAACAAGAGGAGAAACACATTGGGATTTCCTTAGCATACTTAAATTTGCTAAGGATCTTACTTTTTCAAAAATCAAAATATCCAAAACAAATGAAACACTTTAGGATTTTCTTAGCCTACTCAAATTTGCTATTCAAAAAAAAAAAAAAAAAAGAAAACACACTTGGATTCTTCACTTAGCATACCCAAATTTGCTAAGTGGAAATTCCTACCTTCAAAATCACAAAAGATTCACAAGACAAAAGCAAACGAAAATAAAAAGAAATAATTATTTTTAAACACCTCACTTAGCATACCCAAATTTGCTAAGTGAGTGGATTTCCAAAATATGAAAATCAAAACCAATTGACCCTTACTTTAACACACCCAAATTTGTTAAAGGAAAGGGTCATCAAATCAAAAATCTAATTTCAAACATGAACCTATAGAAGCATCTTTCTAAAAATATTTGAATCCACTTGTCAACATACCCAAATTTGTTGAAGCTGGATTCATATTCAAAAAATTCCTCTTTCCAATCAAATTTCCAAATCTTCTCTGAATCCATTTGAACCCCACTTAGCACTTTCAAGATGTTGGATGTGGGTTCAAATTCTTAAATTCAAATTCAAAAATCAACAAAAATAGAAATTTGATCCAAGCTTATATCTAATATTGTAGATTCTTAGCATCAGTTTTAGCAACAGCTACAGTTCAATCCTTTAGTTTTTGTAGTTGATTAGAAATGCCAAGCTCACAGAAGTTGGTGCTCACTTTCCCATATGGCATGGACTTGCCCTTGGATTAGGCCAATCTCCCCCGAGATGATCATACCCACTTGATCCATTTCGGCGCTCCCCTCAAAACTTTTAGTAGGACCGCGATGGCTGGGCAGAAGCCGGTCATCCAGATGATCTACCCTCAGATTCTGACTTTCTCTCATTAAAGAGGAAAGCAGTGGCAGTTCCACTAGCTTTAGTAGTTATATTACCGGATCGGCACACTACATGCCCATGGTTTCTTGTCGCTGAGGGCTAACACCCTCTCATCGCATCCTCAGGATAAGGCTCCCCTAATCTCAGGGATTGCTTCCCCTACTTTTGAGTATGGGTCTAGCTCTCACTCCTCTCATCCTACTAGAACACAGTGAAGGAACATAAATTGCATGATTAAGTGGTATCATACTAGGATTGCTAGGGAGATGGAGGCAATCGCTCATTCAACTATTGTGGAGTTTCCTGTTCTAACTTCACCATTAGTTACAGCAATCCAGCTTCATCCTCTCTCTTGGTTAGATAGAGAGGATGCTAGGAGGATCAATATTACATCTCCACCAGTGGTTCAACATCAGCCTGCAGTCAATCAGGGTAGGAGGTCGTATGCCAGCCTCCTACCCTGAAGTCCAAATTTGCTAAGTGAAGTTTCCAAATTCAAAACTAAAATTTTTTAAACACATTTGGATCTTCATTTAGCATAATCAAATTTACTAAGTGAAGTCTCCAAATTCAAAACCAAAATTTTCAAACACATTTGGAACTTCATTTAGCATACTCAAATTTGCTAAGTGAGGTCTCCAAATTCAAAACCAAAATTTTCAAACACATTTGGAACTTCATTTAGCATACTCAAATTTGCTAAGTGAAGTTTCCAAATTCAAAACCAAAAATTTTCAAACATATTTGGAACTTCATTTAGCATACTCAAATTTGCTAAGTAAAGTTTCCAAATTAAAACAAAAAAACAAAAAATAATTCAAACACATTTGGAACTTCATTTAGCATACTCAAAGTTGCTAAGTGAAGTTTCCAAATTCAAAAACAAAAAAAATTTCAAACACATTTGGAACTTCATTTAGCATACTCAAATTTGCTAAGGGAAGTTTCCAAATTCAAAACCAAAAATTATAAACACATCTTTTAGAATTTCATTTAGCATACTCAAATTTGCTAAGTGAAATTTCCATTTTACAAAATTAATTGGAATTTAATCTTTAGCATACCGTATTTGCTAAAGTAAAATCTCCACTTTCAATCAAAAAATAAATCAAAACAAAAGGAGAAACACATTGGGATTTCCTTAGCATACTTAAATTTTCTAAGGATCTTACTTTTTCAAAAATCAAAATATCCAAAACAAATAAAACACTTTAGGATTTTCTTAGCATACTCAAATTTTCTATTCACAAAAAAAAAAAAAAAAAAAAAAAAACACACTTGGATTCTTCACTTAGCATACCCAAATTTGCTAAGTGGGAATTCCAACCTTCAAAATCACAAAAGATTCACAAGACAAATGCAAATGAAAAGAAAAAGAAATAATTGTTTTCAAACACCTCACTTAGCATACCAAATTTGTTAAGTGAGTGGATTTCCAAAATATGAAAATCAAAACCAATTGACCCTTACTTTAACAAACCCAAATTTGTTAAAGGAAAGGGTCATCAAATCAAAAATCCAATTTCAAACATGAACTTATGGAAGCATCTTTCTAAAAATATTTGAATCCACCTATCAATATACACAAATTTGTTGAAGCTGGATTCATATTCAAAAAATTTCTCTTTCCAATCAAATTTCCAAATCTTCTCTGAATCCATTTGAACCACACTTAGCACTTTCAAGATGTTGGATGTGGGTTCAAATTTTTAAATTCAAATTCAAAAATCAAAAATAAAAATAAAAATCTGATCCAAGCTTGTTTCTAATATTGCAGATTCTTAGCATCAGTTTCAGCAATAGCTACAGTTCAATTCTTTAGTTTATGCAGTTGATTAGAAATGCCAAGCTCACAGAAGTTTGTGCTCACTTTCCCATATGGCATGGACTTGGCCTTGGATTAGGCCAATCTCCCCCGAGATGATCATACCCACTTAATCCATTTCGACGCTCCCCTCAGAACTGTTAGTAAGACTGTGATGGCTAGGCAGAAGCCGGTCATCCAGATCAATCTACCCTTGGATTTTGACTTTCTCTCATTAAAGAGGAAAGCAGTGTCAGTTCCACTAGCTTCAGCAGTTATAGTACCAGTATCAGTACCAACTATAGCCCCATGGTTTCTTGTGCTGCCCTAGTGAGGGCTAGCACCCTCTCATCAGTACTCTCTAAGGGTAAGGCTCCCCTAATCTCAGGGATTGCTTCTCCTACTTTTGAGTACGAGTCTAGCTCTCACTCCTCTCATCCTACCAGAACATAGTGAAGGAACAAAAATTGCATGATTAAGTGGTATCATACCAGATTGCTAGGGAGATGGAGGCAGTCGCTCATTCAACTATTGAGGAGTTGCCTATTTTGACTTCACCATTAGTTAAAGAAATCTAATTTCATCCTCTCTCTAGGTTAGACAGAGAGGATGCTAGGAGGATCCGTATTACACCTCCACCAGTGGTTGACGTCAGCGTCAATCGGTAGGAGGTGTATGCCTCCGATCGGGTTCTCAGTCAATGAGCTTAGGATGTTCAGTCCGGAGCTCAATTTGATTTGAGATCTATCACCCCCCACAGCGTGGGAAAACAGCTATGATAGAAGAGGACCAGAGAGGCCCATACATCTATTCATATCACCAGTAGGGGAGGCGAGAGGTTCGGGCGACTCATCAATTTTCCAACGCACTACCCACCATACAAACAACATCTTGCTTATTGGGACCAGTCAACACAAGAGGATAACTCTTGTTCATAGAGACTTAGTGGTGTCTCCACCACACCACTCTACCCCCCCCATCCGTCGTCACCTATTCATGTCACAACATCTCCAGTTCCATTGAAGGCCATGAAGGCCACATTTGGGGAGAAGTGCACCCCATTAGTGATCTAGCTATGGCCGAGGGATCCTACTCCATCTACTCCACCTACTGTGGTGAGGCCAAGCTCTGCAGCTCCACCTTCTGCAGTGCTTGTGCGGAGGGAGTGGCAGCCCTAAAGCATAGTGGTCAACCCTTCACCAACTCCACTAGCTCAACAGGACATAAAGATGGTAACAGCCATTGTAGAGGGAGCAGATGATAGCCCTATTGCACCGATGATTGTAGAGCCTCCTAGGAGTACCACACCAGAGTTAGTGGCAGTCAATAGTGTGTCTCTTCTAGTGAGTACAGTCCTCATAGGATTGATTCTCCAGTAGCAGGGGAGGTCCAGTGCCTCTCAGTACATGATAGTGATCACACCGGTCAGCCAAAAATATTTGTACCTACTCAGATTGATCATTCTTTAGATGAGATAGTGACTCATTATTTCATGGACAAGAAAAAAATTCTAGGATATGATTGGTCAGATGAGGAGAAGGTTAGTTCTGATCCCAATGAAGATGATTTATTGGGAGATTCAATTGAAGTTTGTATGGCAGATGCCAAAGGATCCCTCCTCAAAGAGCAGCAAGCTATGGAAGGTGATGATGTCAAGCAAGAAGACATAGACCACTCACATCAACACCTCCTAGCACAAGATGAGAAGATATATAGGATGTCAAAGTAGCTTGAGAACTTATTAGCAATAATTTCATTACTTCAGAAATAAGCCCCAACAGTTCACCCTATCACAACTGAGATCAGTCAGGCAGAGTTAGTGCATGTCTTGCACCCAGCCAAGACCTTACCTCTCATTGAGGAAGGTAGCACTAGCATGCATAGGAAGGTAGTGGAAAGTACCTTAATATAAGAAAAACACATAAAATCCATGGTTGAGCAGCAAGTGAAGGAAGCGTTGGCTCAAGCTCGGGAAGGATCATCGGTTCTAAAGGGTAGACCTATCCGGAGGAATTTGATACAATCTAATATCCCAAGGGTTTCGTGTCACCTTCCTTCAAAAGCTTTGATGGGTGGAAACCGAGCGGCATATTGCACACCAGGCGATTGTTGCAACAGGTGGCGGCGATGCTTTTGCTTTTCGCCTCTTTTAGTAGCCTAGCAGGATAGCAGTATCTTGAACTTCCTAATAGTTCAGTAAAGATATTTGCTAAGTTGTAGCAACTCTTCATCAAGAGGTTTGCTGGAGCTCAGTAAAGGGTTACTATAGGCAATCTCGTTGTAGCACAACAACATCCAGGTGAGTCCCTTGTTGACTATATTCTCAGATGGCATAACCTGAGTATGAAATGCAAGCCACAGCTATCTGAGCAACATGCCATTGAGATTCTTCTAAATATTATCCATGGCCCAATAACCTTATGCTTAAGGGCTTCACTATTAAAAAATTTGAGAAGCTAATCAACAAGGTGGCTAGTTTACAAGAAGAGGCCAAATAGTTGCCTTTTTAAGATCAGTTGCCTAAGCAGAAGCTGTAGAAGGTCTATGAAAAGAAGCTGGGAAAAGTGACAATGATAGATAAGGAAAAGCAACTAGCTAGAGATCAGTCCAAGAGACCATGACTTCAGCAGCCTCCACCTCCTATACCACCACTTAGGCAACCCTACCTCCAGAGCCTCCACTTCCACATAGCCTCACACCACATCACAGTGGTATACATATTTGTCGCCAGGTAGTTATGGTCCACCTACTCTTTTAGATAAGTTAAATAAGCCTTATTTGTTTAAGAGGGAGGTAATCATGAAGATCTTGAAGAACCTCTTAATGAAGCTTGATTTTCAGCTCCCTGAACCTAAGAGACTAGAGGAAGTAGGAAAAAGTCATGATCCTAACTTTTGCCACTACCACCGAATGCTAGGTCATGTTCTAGAAGATTGCTTCACCTCCAAGGATTGGCTTGAACATAGCTTCAAGACTGGTGTTATAGTTATCCTAAAGGAATACCTTGTGGAACAACCATCCAGTTCATTAGGGTAATCCTTAAGGATGCTTACGATCTCTCCAAAACCAAAGAAGGTTGGGATATCTCCAAAACCTCTAAAAAGATCATTCAGAAGATCAATAAACTTTCCTTATAGGTGCTTAAGTTCAAACTCCAACATCAAGGAAGGTTTGCAAGGCTGCCAACTCAAGGAAAGGGGAGCTCAAGAAGCCAGAAGCCGGATAGCTCAGTATAACCACCGATCGTCCACCTCCAGCCTACCATTACAGCCTACCACATCAAGACTTCTCTCCTAAAATTCTTCTTCTTCTACTAGTAGAACTCTTTTATCAATGGATAAGGGCATCAAATCCATTACCCCACTCACTTTACTTGATTTCTACTTTATACTACAAATAATTCAAAGAAATTGAAGAATAAAGCTAGTTTGAATTACATCTGTGTCACTTATGATGGGTTGTCTACTTCTATTCTTAATGATAACTCTTCAAGTCAAAATAATTATAACAATTTTGATCTCCCTCTTTCTGATTTAGAGTTGGACTTTCCTACTCTGAATACTATGAGTTCACCTCTTGAGATAGACTTGGAATCATCCGATTTTGAGGGTCCCATAGGAGAAGTCGTAGTGAGCTGCTGGTGTAGAACCTTCCATTACCCTACCACAAGAGAAAACAAAGTCAACCTCAGTGGCAAGGTTCTACCTCCTAGGCAAGACCTCAAGATAGAGGGAAACAAGTCATTGGTGTAGAAGATTGAGAAGCTCCTCCATAGGATGCTCCAACCTTGGATATGCTTATGGAGGATTAGCCCAAGGTGGACTACAATATTCTCTCTCATCTAAGAAAGTTACCATCTAAGCTAAGCATATACGATGCCCTTGTCTTATCTAAAGAGATGAGGGAGTCATTAATCAAGGATATCCTTGATCTTGAAATATGCTTAGCTCAGCTAACCGCTATTAGTGAGGAGACACATTATGCAAAGAAAGCTCAAGGGATCACCTTCATAGATGAAGACCTTCTTCTAGGGGACTTGGAGCACAACCATCCCCTCTACATCACAATGACATGGGCATATTTAGACTAGCCATAGTTCTCATCGATCTAGGTGCATCGATGAATATTAAGAGTCTAAAGACTCTCACCTATTTGAGGATTGACATCTCCATGCTTCAAGGAGATCAATGATGTTGAGAGGATTCAATGAACAAGGCGAGAGGGCTTTAAGTTTCATAGTGTTACCCTTGGAGATAGGTGACTACAAGACTGAAGCCAAGTTTTACATAATTGATTCAAATATTTCATTCACTGATTTGCTTGGTAGGCCTTGGATACATCAGAACAAGATAATTCCATCATCCCTCTATCAGTGCATCAAGTTCAGAAATGATGGGATTGAATAACGGGTTAATGGGGATGAAAAGTCATTTTCAGTTAGAGGGTTGAGATTTATGAGGATGCGACCTACTATCTTCCTCAACATACCCTTTCTCATGAACTTGGACAAAATTCAAACATAAAAGAAAAAGAAAATAAATAAAAAGAAATATAAAAAGAAAAAGAAAAGAAAAATGAAAATCCAAGTGCACAAGAAAGGGGAATTGAAGAAGAAATAGAGCCGCATATCACATTCCACCCACATTCCATTCCATCATATGGATGTGTGAGTAGAATGACTCAACCTCCACCAGGTATAGGCAGAGGTAGAGGCAGAAATAGAGGTGGAAGACCCCCTGGTTGGCCATCAGCTAACAATGGTTATGCTCAAGTTTGCAGAAGTACCCTTACTATTCACATAAACTTGGAATCCAACTCAGAGGATGAGTCTAATGTGATTAGCATAGCAGCCAACCCTGGTCAACAAGTTCCATTAGAGGTGACTTTCGATCCAAATAGTGATGAAGACCAGGCCTCTAGAAAAAGCAAAGTATTCAAATTAGGTTTATGTAAGATATTAGTCAACAACTGGGAACCTTAGCTCTAACCTCACTTTCATCTCAAAAAGCTAAAGGTTTAGTAGTTAAGGAAGCCCCTAAGTCTTCAATGGACATGAAGCCAAGAGTTTCTTTTTGGGATCATCATCCTCAAGTCCTAAAGTTGATGTAGAACTTAAGGAGGATACATTTAAAGAATTAATGGAATTACCACTTGACTTTTACACACCTTGTGTTCATAATCTTATACAAAAGGTTTAGTTCCTCATACATGGTCCAGGCATAGATCAGAGTATTTTGAGAAGCTAAGAAATAATACAGAGAAGCACAATCAAGAGCAGGATTAGGATTCAGTGGGTCAGGTCGATGACGAGTAGATGCATTAGATTTGCCTTATGATAAGAAAGATAGAGGTAGACCTAAAAAGACTTGGTTAAGATGTATAAAAAAGGACCTTAGTATACTTGAATTAAATGAGAATTTGACACATAATAGGACACAATGGAGATAAAGGGTTCATGTAGTTGACCCCACTTAGTGGGATAAAGGCTTGTTGTTGTATGAAGAGTCACATCACCTTTTGATCATGTTTCTTTTATGATGTGCCCGGTCTTAGTGGCTATAAATGAAACTCTATCTCCTTTTTCCACACTCCATAATCTATTTTGTTACTTGCTTAAATAGGTCTTCTCACTCTTACTATTGAGTTAGTGAAAAAATCATACTTAACCTCTATGGATGATCAAGAGATCACTTGGCGACATTGACATTGCTACTTTAGGCCTACCTTCAAAAAAAGGTGAAGAAGGCTTGAAAGTTTGAGGAGGTCACTATTACTTCTAAGATAAAGACAAGCATGCCAGTCCTCCCTAATGGTAAGATCATTATCGCCTCAGCTCCGGATACCACCTAGGATCCATAAAGGGAGCTAAGAACTCACCTAATTGAGGGTGTGTCGATGATACTGATTGATATATTTTTATCCTATATGCAAGTGCACATGTCGAATCAAGTAATATATAATGAGTATAGTATCATTCCCATGAAAATTAAAGTAAGATTCTATATTGATTTTATATTAAGTATTAATCATTTAAAACTTGATTTTTGTCATGTCATACAAAATGTAAAATACCTTATTAAAATAACCATATACTATTTTGTAAGATATTAAAAAATTAAAATTATATTTTTATAAAAAATATAAGTGCTTTTCTTAATTTTAAAATAAATACTTTGAATTTATGAAATCTTTAGATTACGTATTATATTAAATCAAGTAGTGAACTAATTTTATGTTTGTGTCAACCAAGAGCAAAACCATTATATTCTTTATGGCTAGACATGTATAACCAAATGAATCCATTTATCTAATTTTCTCCCTAGTGCCAAGTAAATTTTGATTGGTTGCATTACTCATATTTCTCTTTAAATGATTTTGAATCCTAAAAATAATCAAATGTCTAATGACTATTTAGCATTTCTAGACTACCTAGCACTTAATGATTGTTTAATATATTTGTTTTCCTTTTTCCTAATTGTTCTTTTTGGAATCCATTGATTGATATCTCTAGATCACACTTAATTTTATCTTTGTAATTGATCAGATCACAAGTAAATAAAGTATGGAGAAAAGAAAAATACCTTATTCATTAAAAGCATAAATAATTTTCTTATAATAATTCATAAACAAAGTTTAGTACAACACAAACAACCAAAAGCTTATATAAATTTAGAGCAATTTATAGATTAGTGTTCTATAATAGAGAGAAAGAAGGAAATCTCATTAAATATTATTAAACAAGATGTAGGATAACTAGAGAAGAAAGAAAATAGCACACCAAGTCTTCTAAATCCACTCTTTGAGATCCCCTACTGCTTCCTCGTGGAAATATCCAGCATCTCACATTGAAAATCTTTGATTGTTGATCTTGTTCTTCACCTTTTGCTTAAGAAAAATACTTTTTCACATTATCCTTACAATACTCTCATAGTATTAGGAATGTTACTCTCCATGTGCTTCACAAAGAACTCATACACACTTTCTTGCCAAAAAAGAAAAAAAAATTTCCATTGAAAATGTCTCCTATATATAGTCTAGATACAACGCTGGTCAGTTTCTCTGACACTCTTTTCATAACTATTTCGAATACTACTCGAAACTATTAATGAACTATCATGAATTTATTTTGTTGGGCTGTAGCATTGCGATGTTTTTGATTTAGCACTACGATACTTTGTTTACTATCTTTACATCATATTTTTCCTCGGTCATGATGCTAAGCCTGTTATAAAATTATCCCAATTTAGGCCATTTTCAGCGTTGCTTTGGAGCATCTAGGCGCTAGGTCTAAATTTATTTATTTATATATTTTTAAAAATTTTTCTATTACAACTCAAAATAAACTTAGAATAAACACATTTTAACATGTAAAAATATGATAAATGCATTATAGTTACATGAAATTTTCACAACTTTAATAGTTATCAGATACCCTAAAATTCAAACTATTACTTATCTTAAATTAGTTTGATACATTTACCCATATTACTTATTGCTTTGAATCTAAAATAATTAAATAAGAAATTCTAACTAAAAATAAAATTTACATCTTAATGTTTATTATTTTCATTTCATCATTCCAAACTATAATACCCAAAATTATTATTGTTAACTAATATTTTTCTTAAGTTGAAATTTTTTTTATGCATATTATCATAGTTGGTTCTTATGAAGATGAATGACTTGAATTTTAATAAATAGTTGTTCATATAATAGAAATAAGCATGATTTTTATTTGATTAAAATTAAAATTATTACTATTTGATAATTCATTGAATTAGTTTATATTGCAATAATTTAAAAGTTCAATCATGATACTCAGCCTCAAGTGGCACCTTCTAATTTTTTTCTTCTTTTCTATAAATCATTAATTAATCATGATACTCAGCCTCAACCTTTTAATCAATAATCATGGTTAATGAAATCTATAATTAATCTATAAATCATTAATTAATATAATCCTAAATTAATTATAAATTAATTAATAATTTCATTAATCATGATTATTTTGATTAAAACTTGATAATGAATTTGATTAAGTGTTTGATTTAAATTAAGCTTCATTTTAAGGATTAATTTTGATATGAATTATTTAATTTAATCTAGTTCAATTAAATGATGAGTTAATTTAATTTTTAGTTTCATTATTAACTTGATTAAGAGATTTGATTAAATTAATTATAGGTTAATCAATGGTTTAATTAATCATGATTATTTTGATTAAAGTTGGTAATGAATTTAATTAAGTGTTTGATTTAAGCTTGATTTAAAGATTAGTTTTGATATGATTTATTTAATTTAATTTAGATCAATTAGATGATAAGTTAACTTAATTTGGAGTTTTATTATCAACTTGATTAAGGGTTGATCTTAATTGTAAATTTGATGAACTGATTTATGTTTAATTAATTTAATTAATCTCAATTATTATTATATTAATGATTATTTTAGTCTTTACTTTTGAAATGATTAATTCAATTATAAATTTATTTTGGGGACTTAATTTACTTAATGACCAATTGATTCAACTCTAATTAAATAATTGTTTAGTTTCAATATTATTAGGCTA